>BSBK01000447.1:0-7500 GCA_027943335.1 Chamaecyparis obtusa | reverse complement strand
AAAAGAAAGAAAGAAAAAAGAGGTAAGGGAAAGTCTGTAGGCAAGTTACCCTTGAAATGTTTTTCATGCAATAAGGTAGGTCATTTTTCATACAGATGTCCTACAAGAGTTTCTAAGTACAAACCTGATTATGCAAAGTGTTGGTGTAATTAAGTATTTACTAATTACATTTACTTAAGTTTACTTAGGATAATGCATTTGCATATTAGTTGTCTTTGAGACACCTAGGAGTTTGCATTTCTTTTTAGCACATGGTTAGGAGAATCTCCACTTTAGGTGTCATCACATACCTCTTTGTGTGTGAGATCCACCTTTAGTGCTCTTATCACATTATCATCCTCTCATTGTTGCACATGTTTCTCATACTTTCATGTACAATGGAGGATGATCCACCTTTGGTGGACATGTGATTCCACCATGTCTAGTTGATAGCTTATCACTTGCATAACTTCTAGTTATCATGCATTGCCTATATATTGAGGCATTTCTACATTGTATGTAATCAATTATCCATCATCATTTGATCATTATTGAATTCTTCATTTGATCATATTATCTTGTCTCTCTTTGTTGTGCTATCTCTTGAGCTTCTAGATCTTGGCATCTATTCTTTGGAAGGAATCTATGATGATGATGATTTAGATTATGAAGAGATTGGATTTGTTGCTATAATAGATGAACTGATACATGAAGAAAAAGCCTTAGTATCTCATGTTGACAAGAAAATTGAATGGATAATTGACAATGGATGTTATCATCATATGACTGGTGATAAGAAATTTTTTGTTAAATTAGTAAATTATGATAAAGGTGTTGTGAGGTTTGGGGACAATCTCCCTAAATCCATCATAGGAGTAGGATCCATTACTATGGATGGAAAAAATAATATAGACAATGTAATACTTGTTGAAGGACTGAAATATAATTTTTTGAGTGTTAGACAGTTAATGGATAAATATTTTTAGTTAAGTTTTGTTAATGGTAAATATTCTATCAAAAGCAAGGAAGGAAAACTGATTGCTACTGGTTCAAAATCTAGAGGTAATGTATTTTGAACTAAACACATCTAGAGCCTCTTAATTTGTTGCAAAGGTAGATGACAATTGGTTATGGCATAGGATATTTTGTCATGTTAATTTTGATAACATTGTGAAGGCAAGTATGGCTAATGTAGCAAGAGATCTACCAAGATTGTGAAACCATCTAATACTGTATGCAGAGAATGTGTTATGGGAAAGCAGACTAGAAGTAGTTATAAAAGAAAAACATATACATCAAAAGGAAAGTTGGATCTGGTACATACAAATCTATGTGGACCTACAAGAACAAATTCATACTATGGTGAAAAGTATTTTATACTCTTTTTTGATGACTTTTCTAGAATGGTGTGGGTTACTTATTTAAGAGAAACATCATAAGCATTTGATAAATTTAAGTTGTTCAAAGAAAAAGTAGAAAATGAATTAGGTATAAAGATCATGTGTTTAAGGTCAGATAGAGGTGGAGAATTTACTTTAGCTTTATTCAATTCATATTGTGAAGATCATGGGATAAAGAGAAAAACATCTGCTCGTAGGACTCCACAACAGAATGGGATAATAGAGCAAAGAAACAAGACTATACTTGATGCTGCTAGGATAATGTTGATTGAAGGAAATGTATCTCATGTATATTAGAGAGAGGCTATTGGAACAATAGTATACACATTAAACAAAATTCAAATTAGAGAAGGTACAAGTAAGACTCCCTATGAACTATGGTTTGATCATACCCCTACTATAAAATATTTTAGAATATTTGGTAGTAAATTTTATATCAAGAGGGATGATGAGATAGGGAAGTTTGATCCTAGAAGTGATGAAGGGATCTTCCTTGGCTACTCTGTTAAAAAAAAGGCTTACAAATGTTTCAATCTAAGATTGAGGATGATGATTGAAAGTAACAATGTAAGAATAGATGAGAAGTTTTAGATACAAGAAATAATGTATGACAGTAATTAGATTTCAGAGATAAAAGAAACTACTACTGTTGCAAAAGAAGAAGAACTTGTTGAGGAAGAACTGAAAAAGAGGCTTGTGATGCTAGTACAAGAAAGACTACTAAGACTCCTAAAACTCCAAGGTATGTAAAAAAATAACCATCCCAAAAATCAATTATTGGAAATACCAGTCAAGGAGTGCTAACTAGATCAAAAGTTAGAGAAGAAATTTGTTTGATTTCTCAAGTTGAGCCAAAAACTATAGATGAAGATTTTAAAGATGAATCTTGGATAAACTCTATGAAAGAAGAATTGGATTAGATAAAGAAGAATAATACTTGGGAATTAGTTCCTAGACCTAAAAATAAAAATATAATAGGAACAAAATTGTTTTTAGAAACAAAATGGATGAAGAAGGAATTGTTATAAGGAACAAATAAAGACTAGTGTGTAAGGGATACTCACAGCAAGAAGGAATAGATTTTGAAGAAACATTTTCTCCTATTGCTAGAATAGAGGTAGTAAGATTATTCCTATCTTATGCTGCACATAAAAAATTCAAAGTGTATCAGATGGATGTTAAATCTACATTTCTGAATGGAGATCTTGAAGAATAAGTCTATATAGAAAAACCAGATGGATTTCCTCTATGTGAAGATAAAGACATGGTGTGCAAATTGAAGAAAGCTCTATATGGGCTAAAGAAAGATCCTAGGGCTTGGTATGCAAGGTTAGACAAGTATCTACTTGGGCTTGGATTTAGAAAAGGTAATGCAGATAGTCATTTGTACTTAAGAATTATTGAAGATGGAATCCTGATAGTAGAAGTGTTTTGTGGATGACGTTATCTTGGAGGTAATGATGATCTATGTAAGAAATTTGCTAAAGAAATGGAAAGTGAATTTGAGATGTCCATGATAGGTGAAATGAAATTATTTCTTGGACTGAAAATTACTCAGAATGAGAATGGTATTTTCATTTTTTCAGACCAAGTATCTCAAAGAATTGCTTAAGAAATTTGGAATGGAAGATTGTAAATTAGTAGGAATATCTATGGTGACTGGCAACAAGCTAACAATTGATGATGAATCAAAGTGTGTTTTACAGACCCTGTATAGATCAATGGTTGGAGGATTACAATATTTGACTCACACCAGACTAGATATTGCTAGTGCTATTGGAATTATGGCTAGATATCAGGTAGAACCCAAAGAAACACATCTAGCTACTATGAAAAGGATACTGAGGTATCTAAGAGGAACCATAGATTATGGCTTATGGTATGACAAAAATGATAGCTTTGAACTTCATGCTTATACTGATGTTGATTGGGTAGGAAATATTGATGACAAAAAATGTACCAGTGGTGGTGCATTTTTTCCTTGGGAAAAAGTTGGTTTCTTGGCTAAGTAAGAAACAAGATTGTATAGCACAATCTACTGTTGAATCAAAGTATGTTGCTACTACTATAAACTGCACTCAGATTTTTTGGATGAAACAAATGCTGACAGACATTGGAATAAATTTTGATGAGCTATGGTTATTCATTGTGATCTAACACTAGTACAGTAAATATGTCAAAGAATTTGGTGATGCACTCTAAAACTAAACACATTTCTATCAAGTATCACTTCCTGAGAGACAAGGTGGTAGAAAAAGAAATCAAATTAGAATATATTAGTTAAAAAGAGTAGATTGCAGACATCTTCACAAAGCCACTACTGAAAGATACCTTTGAATATCTTAGAGGTATGCTATGGTTTTAGGCCCCTCCTAGTCAGAACTAAATGATTCAAAGGTGCATTATTCCAGAGGTATTCAAAGACTTATCACTATCTTGACTGGATGTAGGGATCTACTCCTTAGGGGGGGTGATCATGGAAAAAAATTTATCTATGAAGGAAACCAAAGCCTCATGGCACCCTTTTCCATTGTTGTCAAAGGGGGAGTGTTGCTATGAGAAAGTCCCTACTATATGAGAAGATTGTTTGGTTGTAGGACTTTGGATTGATATAAGTTTGGGATAATATTTTCCTATATGTTGACATCAATGTCAAAGGGGGATATTTTTGGATATTGCTAATGCATGGGAGGTGATTAAGACATTTAATATGTTTAATCACTACGTTACTGAATGGGCACTCATACTTTTTTCATTTGCATTTTGTCACTGATGTCAACATATATTTTTATGAAGGAAGAAAACTAGTAATCACAGTGTATGGATACTATACGGATGTTTTAGATGATTGCAAAGTCAGATGAGAGTCCAAGTGGATGTTGTGATCCTATATCTAAGATCCCATCATTAGATATTTCATATTGAGAGAGATACATATGTTTTAATGAAGACTGGTCATTGGACTGTGACATTGAGAATTGATAGAGTGAGTCTCTGGGTTTTTGGTATATCTTTCAAAGGATTTGGATTCAAGGTATGAAAGATTGAAGGATATTATACAATGTAATGAAGAATGTTCATTGGTCAGTGCAAGGTACATAATGATTGGTGACATCATCTATGGCGTGTGTTCTAGCGATGGCTTACTGTGAAGCTAACTCGGGAAATGAAGAGGTGTGTTTTGTTTGGCGAACACAAATTAAGGATGTCGATCCTTAATTGTTGTAATGTAATCATTGTATAATTTTCCTAGATAACGTGTGTATCTTAGCAAGGGTTTATGTAATTGTTTGTAATTAGGAAAGCCTCATGGGCTAACCTGATCATGGTAAATTGTAATAAGGTATATATGTAGAGTGTTTTCTTTAGAAAAGATATGGATGGAATATATGTGACATAAACAAGCTAGAAAAGCTATGAGCTTGTGTCTACTATATGTAGAGAAGAGGTTTACTCATGGACTTCATTGGAACTGATTAAGCAAAGACAATTGCTGGAAAACTGTTCAAAAGATTGTGTATTTCTTTATATACACCTGTTGTGAACTAGTGAATTCTGAAGGTGGATTTAACCTTCTTTGGGCAGTGAGCCTTGGGTAGTGAGCTCTCTCTTTTGTTCTTGAATCCTAATAGGGTCTGTCCTCTAACAAGGAATATGTACTATAATGTTTGAATAAGCTCCTAATAGGGCTATATCTTCTAACAAGGATAACTATACTCTCAGTACATCATTTGTGGGTGCTATTCCCACCAGGTTTTTACCTTTAACAGGGTTTCCCCACAACCAAAATATTGTGTTATTTTGGTTGCATTCATTATTTTCATTGGATCTAATATTGTGGAGCTTAAATTTTAAAGTTTAATATTATGTTATACAACTGATTCACCCCCCCCCCCCTCAATTGTATTGTGGATTGTTATTCCTAACACAATATTCTAACATTATATACATCTATATATATACACCTATATGTATATATAGGGATCTATATACATGATTATATTTGAATAAAAACATTCAATGAAAGGAAATCTTTTCTTCTTAAAAAAATAAAAAAATATACTACACTTTTCTTTTCTTTTCATTTTTAATTAAAATAGAATTGAACACAGATATAGGAAGATTTGACATACTTTAAGATAATGAAATTTTTCATACATGTAGGAAAACAAGCCAGAAACTTTACTTTTCCTTCTTAAGCATAAAGAATTCACTTAAAATTACATTTTCTTACTTCAACATTCAAGGAGATAATAGGAGAAAACATTATGCAATAGAATAAAAGATTATTACAAGCATGTCACATGCTATAGACATTTACTTGACCTTTTTCTTCAAATATTTACACAATGTATTATAGTCATTCTTAAACTCAAAATAACAAGTAGGAACATGTAAAAATATTCATATTCTCCATTAAAACCAGCAAGCTATTCCTTTCAAATGCTGCAAAAAAAGAAAACCAAAAGACCATGGACGCTCACCTCCCAACCTAGGCTATTACATGATCAACCCCAATCTTGGGGAAACAAAAATGGATGAGGGATACATGCATACTTAATTACACATACACATAAAATCTAACAAGTATTCAAGCACATACCAAGTGATCAGAGTAATGGCCTACAAAATATCAAGTCTCAAGATATCCACCAAGTACTCAACAAATGTTCATAGGTAATGTGAACTTACATAAGAACATCCAAATCATCTATTATGATCTATTTTATCCATCAAAAAATGTCTATCACAATAGAAGATCTCATCTATTATGATCAGTTTCATCCATCACAAGATGTCTATCACAATAGAAGATGCAATCTATCATGATCTGTTTCAGCCATCACAAGATGTCTATCACAATAGAAGATGCCATATATCATGATTTGTTTTATCCATAAAAAGATGTCTATCACAAAGAAAGTTCAATGATATTTTTAACTAAATCACCATGCAACAAATCATCTATTTTGATATGTTTCAGCCATCACACAATGTCTATCCCAATAGAAGGTCAATGGTCTATTTAAGGAATTGAATCCACCATGCATGAAATCATCTATTGTGACCTATTTCAGCCATCACATGATGTCTATCACAATAGAATGTTAATGGTATATTTAAGGAAATGAATCCACCATGCAATAAATCATTTATTGTGATCTATTTTAGCCATCACATGATGTCTATCACAATAGAAGGTCAAGTTATTGTAAGATCGTCAGATTTCAATAACTCTTACAAATAAAAGTGATAATCATTTGGAAGTCATCACTTCCTCATGATTTTCACAAGGGGAAGGCTCATTAAATAAATTCATGATTCATTAGTATAATAATCAATTATATCAAGTTTACCTCATAAGTGTTTCACCTTCAATAGTGAACTCCCTCTCAATCAATATGATCAAGATTGTCACAAGTTGATTAAACCATATCATCCCTCTCAAGCTCAACTTTATAAACTTCTTGACCTCTTTTGAAATGTTAGACTCTATTTACATCTAGTCTCAATCATCAATTCATTTGCAAGCATCAAGTTCTTTCTCCCTTCAATGCAATTATCTTGTGCTTCTATCCAAAATTATTCACATTACTTGTCTTTAATATACAAAGATTCTATACACTATGAAAACCTTCAATATGATTGCATCTCCCTTAAAGAAGGAACCTCGCTCTTTTACAAATTTTTCATACACGCGTTACATAGTCGGTTAGAACTTCTGAACCTTACATTTTCTCTCCAATTTCTCCAATGAGATTCTTCTAATTTTTTTTATCACCAACATATCCAAAATTAGAAAAATCTAACGATACATTTGTGAGATATCGTCCTCATACTGAGACTGTATTTTCTGAGATAGTCACACATTTACCATCAACAAACTACTCTCTTACATTTGCAATTTGGCTCTCATACCATGTTAAGGTTTTAGGATCATTGCAAATGTAAGAAAACTCCGTATGATTGTATGTGTTTTCCAAATGCATTGATCTCTTTGTATTTATACATGACAAGGACAAGAAGAGACATGTCCCTTCATGGGACATGTCTATTCATTAGTTTATTTTATCAATTTAACAATTTAGTTATAATTAGAATAATTATAATCTAACTTTAT
>BSBK01000446.1:2075000-2164263 GCA_027943335.1 Chamaecyparis obtusa | reverse complement strand
TGTGTACATGTAATGTAAAGTTAAATAGGAGCAAGAAAACAAGTTGAATATCTAAAGTATACATACCTTGAAGTTCATGTTGTCGGAGTGCACGCTTCACACATGCTCTTGCTCCATCATGCTCTCCTTTTCCATGTCCACTTTCAAAGAAGCTCCAAACAAACTTAACGTTGTGTCTAGCATGTTGCATGGCTAACCAATTAAAGGCTTTTGCAGACTTAAATTGACCTACAATTTAAATTTATAAAAATGTACAATTTTAATATCTAGAATTGAAAAAAATTAAAAGAAAATTTATAATGCACGTACTTACTTGCACACCCTGTTGGTGCCCAAAAATGATGATTCGGATTTGGCCAACTGACAGGCACACACTAGTACCTTTGCAATTTTTGCTTAATCAAGCCAAGGTTGGTAGGCCTAAATTCACCTTAAATTATCAAATTCTTTGTGTCACACAAGTGCATACACAAAACAAGATTCATCCAAAGGTGGTGAATGATCCTTTGAGGAAAGCAACTAATCTCCTGAAAATCTCTATTCTATAATACTTGACTAAATGGATTATACTAAAGATTGAAAAGTAATGTTTTGAAATAAAGATTTAATGATCTACAAACTACAAATAAAATAATATGATAGTTTCCAATTAAAGATTAGATCAGTGCCTTCTAAGTACATGGGTTATAGAGTCAAAACACTTGCAATCCTACGTACGATCAGAGGTGGTTTTAAAAACTTACTTTAATAAGACAAGACCATCACTTCACAGGCTTCCACTTGAATTATAATTCAAATCAATCTATATAGCTAATCTTAGCAAATTTAACTCAAATTAAGAGACCGATAAAAATAAGAGAAGATACAGAGATCTTTCAATTGATATTTAAACTATATATATATATATTATATATATATATATATATATATATATATATATATATATATATATATATATATATATATATATATATATATATATATATATATATATATATATATATATATATATATATATATTAATTTTGAATTATGATACTCAGGGAATTAAACATAGTGAAACACTCTATTTAATAGAATATCTGAAAGACTAATCGAAAATATATAACTTATAACCACAAATAAAAAGAAGATCACTTATCTTTATTAATGTTGAAAAAATAGTACATTAGAGTTCATATTGCAGTTGTGATCAAATTCTATCCTATGAAAATCTGAATTGTATTATCTCTTTACATTTTACATTATGTATATATATATGTGTGTGTGTGTGTGTGTGTGTTTGAGTGGATTTCACACCTCTTTAGGGTGAAAAGACACAACCCTTATTACAAATTATTTTGAAAAATAATAAACTAACTAAAAAATAACTACCTAACTTTCGGATTTGGGTCTGGTCGAAAAACCAAAACACCTTGTGGAAAGATAATATTTTTATTGGAGATAGGAAATTTGATTTCCCAAACTGGGTCATTTTTAGATTTTTAAAATTCAACTATCTTCATCCTTTGTCGGCATCATCTTTACAACAGGTCAAAATTCCAGCATTTTTTGAAGGCTTTGATCACAGAATTTTGATTGTTCCTGTCACAAAGCTTCCTTTCTTAATCTCTCAACTTTTAATTGAAAATTAATATAATTTTTTCATCCCATTTCATGTAATCCATCATTAATTATTGGGCATGGGTTTTAAGAGGACATTTTTTAGGGTTTTATCACTATATATAACTCCAAATTTTGCCTAAAATTTAGAGCTCCAACAGGCTCTTTTTGGAGACGTATGGTCTTTGTGAGCATAGCGAGATTCCATCTATCTTTGGAGAAGCAGACCAAGTATCCATACTAGTCTGATGTGAAGTAAAATTGGGTGGCCCTAGGCCCCCCCAAAAAAATGAAACTCACTTCCTTCCTTTACCGAACACCTAATTTTGATCACATAACACTTTTAACCTTGTTGCATTACACATGTCATCCTTATAGAAAATTCTCATCGCTTCATCAATACGATCTTTGGCATCCAATCTATGTTCAACCCTTGAGAAATCATCAGGTCCATTGTAATCCTTGTTGAATAGAAGATTTTTGTTAATCATATAAACCTCTAGGTTAGTCTTCTTTTTTTGGATACCTTCTTGTTCACAATCTGTCCCATCTCTATATTCCAAATAGTTTTTCTCCTCACCAAAAGGCTTTGAGAATAGCTTATCTTCAATAAGTACAAACTCTCTCTCACCAAGAGTTTGATCAGCTGGGACATTTCTAAAATTTTCAGAATGTATGCTTCAACACATTCTCTTTATCATGTTTGTCTGATTCCATCTCATCTTCATATGTTTGACATATTCCATTCTCATAAGATGAACTGAAATATATCTCACCTTCTGAATGTATATTATGATTTTTATCAACTTCAAAATTAGGACTGCTATCTTCATGATAATGCTAATGGATTCGATTACACATAATATCTTCTTTAAATAATGGATTCAATAACATAGAGAAATTAGACATATCTTCATCTACTTCCTCTTCAAATAATGGAATCAAGAACATAGATAATTTAGACATACATTCATGAGAATTTTCATTTGGATCATCAAGTTTTTCATCAACAAGACTAACATCTTCATTGACACTATCTCCTGAAACTTCCTCCCGTTCATGCAATTCTATTTCATTTCCACAATTTGATTTCTCTTGAATATGGGCTGATTCATCAACCTCCTTACCATGGTGGATTGAGAAAAAAATTGGACCATTCTTCTCAGTGTGTCTTTGGTATTCTATGTCTCATAAGGCTAAAATCTCTTCCACATGAAGAAGATCCTCTTCCTCATTTTCATATTCATTGATGTTTGATATCACACAAGTATCATCATGGAAAACAATTTCCTCATACTACCCAAAAGAATATTTTCCATTCAAATCTGAATCCTCACTTGACTCATATGTTATTTCAGTTCTGCACTCTTTCTCCTCTACAACCAGTTCATTATTCATAAGTTTGAGAAAGGTAAGGAACTGATGATCATATAAAAGACCTAGTTCTCGCATTCTCTTGAAAAGATCAGAGGATGTAGATTTGCACTCTGAAGGTATTTCTTGACAGATATTAAACATCCTTATGAAGAATTATACCACAGATTCTTCTCCTTATTTCTCTAAGTTCAAAAATGTGTCCAAAGGGGATATGTAATTTGGATCTTCTTTATCATCACTGAGATTTACATCAAATTCAAGGCCTTTTTCAATTTGATCATAAGCCTCTTCACTATATTCTTCTAATATCTTAAAAAGTAGCTTTAGATTAGGGTCATCTGGCGAGATTCCTATATTTTTGACCTTTCTCATTAATTTATTTTTGTGAAGGTTGTTAGAAAGTAAAGTCCACCAAGATAACTAAGAGGGGGGAGGGGGGTGAATCAGTTATCAGATAATTATAACTTTTATCAACTTCAACAACATTAAACCATGTAAGCAATATAATTACTAACCATAGAAATATATTCATACACAATAACTCAATGACACAAGATATGTTGACTAGGGAACTTCTTGATCAAAGAGTAAACCCCAGTGGGAATGATGCCCACAAAAGATGCACTAATATGAATATTCTTTGTGAAAGGATGGACTTTGTTAGGAGTCTTATGAAATACATTCAGTACATATGAATCCTTGTTAGGAGATTTTGAATCCCTGTTAAAAGATTCTAACCTTGTTAAGAGTTATGGAAGACAGAAGGACCCACTGCCCAAACAACTTCAAGGTAAGATCACTGAACACACTATTTAAATAATATTTGTATTACTCAACAAAATAATATGTTAACTCTTCTCTCACTATGCCCAACTGCACTCACTGTTACACCAAATCTCAATTTCAAATCTCTGTACTTCACATGTCTTCCTTCACAAATTCGCTTTCATACTTAGCTCTTTTCTTCACTTCATGCATACATCATCACATCTGACCACACACTACAACAAGGAAATACATTCCTTCCTTTATACCGCACTCAAATAATTACAAATGAGTCGGCATACAATTACAACATAAAAGTTTCCACACGCTACATCAAAATTACACAAAACTGTTAGCTTCCAACTACAATAATTCTTCACTCGTGTGACCTCAAAGTTTGCACTATCATCCACGTCACTAACAATGTGTCTTCAACTTCCCTTTAACTGCACAAAACCAAATTCCATCTCGATTAGGAGATATCATCTGATTTCCACGAACCGCTACTTAGGAACACTGCCTGAATACTGCTTCCACAAAAATGCTCATAACTTCCATGAATAAATGAATTACTGTCTGCGCTCTTAACCATAGACATATAACATATCAAAGAGTATATCCTCAACATCTCATAGCTCCAACTACAATAACCCACGTGCGCTAATCCAAACTCTTTCTGCTTCTCTGGAAGTCTCTGGTAAATCACTGTGTTGACATCAATGACAATCATAGTCATGAATGCAACAACAACTACTACAGAATGGCTGCCAAACATTTAGCATTCATTCCTAAAAATAGGATAATGAAGCAAGATTTGATTGATGGAGAGGATTTGGAGCAACAGTGTTGTAGTATTGAATTTTTGGAACATTGGATATTTTTTCATCTATGTTGCCATCAATGCTAATGGGGGAGATTGTTAGGAATGAATGCTAAATGTTTGGCAGCCATTCTGTAGTAGTTGTTTTTGCATTCATGACTATGATTTTCATTGATGTCAACATAGTGATTTATCAGAGACTTGCAGAGAAGCAGACAAAGTTTGGATTAGCGCACGTGGGTATTTGCTAAAATTGAGATTTACAAAAGGAACAACTGATAGAAATCTGTACACAAAATAAATTGAAAATGGTTTGTTGGTTATAGTTATTTTTGTTGATGACATTATCTTTGGAGGAGAAGATGAAGCTAGTGATAAATTTGCTGATGAAATGAAGACTAAATTTTAAATGAGTATGATTGGTGAAATGAAATACTTTTTGGGATTACAGATAACACAAAACAATGATGGCATCTTTGTAAGTTAGACAAAGTACCTAAATGACTTGTTGAAAAGATTTGGAATGGAAAATTGTAAACCAGTTGGAACACCCATGGTGAGTGGACATAAGTTATCTAGCACAGATGAGACTCCTACAGTGGAACAAAAGAAATACATATCTATGATTGGAGGATTGCAGTATTTGACTCATACAAGACTTGATATAGCACATTCAATTGGAATTGTAGCAAGATTTTCAAGCTGAACCTAGAGAATCACATTATGCAGCAGTAAAGAGGATACTGAGGTATTTAAGAGGCACAATGGACTATGGATTATGGTATGAAAAATTTGATGATTTTACCCTATGTGCATATATAGATGCTGATTGGGGAGGCAATGTTGATGATAAGAAAAGCACCAATGGTGGAGCATTTTTCCTTGGAGGAAGATTGGTTTCTTGGCTAAGCAAGAACCAAAATTGTATCTCACAAAGCACAGTAGAAGCAGAATATGTAGCAGCAACAAACAATTGTAACTAGATAATTTGGATGAAGCAAATGTTGAAGGATATTGGAATAAAGTTTGTTGAACCTGTTTTCATACATTGTGACAACACCAACATAGTTAGTATGTCTAAGAATCCTATATTACATTCTAAGACAAAGCATATAGAGATTAATTATCATGTTGTAAAAGATAAATTTGTTGAGAAAGAAGTCAGACTTGAGTACATAAGTACAAAGGAGTAGATAGCAAATATATTCACAAAGCCTTTGCCTAAGGATACATTTGAGTATCTGAGAGGTATGCTTGGGGTTATGCCCCAACCTACTTTTGAAAAATGATGTAGTTGGTTACATCCGTCCAGTGGTATATGAGCCTTATCTTTCTTCTGGACTGGATGTTGGTACTTCCTCTATGGGGGAGTATGTGTATCTGAGTTGAGTCATGAGGACTCTAGTGAATGTATTTTTGAATAGTGTCTTTTGACATTGGAGTTGTTGTTGACATAATGATGAAATTTCTATCATTGATGCCAATGAGGGAGAAGTATACATGAAAAACCATTTGAAACATCTGTTGGAGAGAACTAAATAGGATACCTAAGCAAGATTTGATTGATGAAGAGGATTTAGAGCAGTAGTGTTGCAGTATTGGATTTTTGGAACATTGGATGTTTTTTCATCCATGTTGCCATCAATTCCAATGGGGGAGATTGTTAGGAATGAATGCTAAATGTTAGGTAGCCATTTTGTAGTAGTTGTTGTTGCATTCATGACTATGATTGTCATTGATGTCAACACAGTCATTTACCGGAGACTTGCAGAGAAGCAGACAGAGTTTGGATTAGCGCACATGGGTTATTGCAGTTGGAGCTATGCAGTGTTGAAGATAAACTCTTTGATATGTTATATGTCTATGGTTAAGAGTGCAGATAGTAATTCATTTATTCATGGAAGTTATGAGCATTTTTGTGGAAGTAGTATTCAGGCAGTGTTCCTAAGTAGCGATTCGTGGAAATCGGATGATATCTCCTAATTAGGATGGAATTTGGTTTTGTGTAGTTAAAGGGAAGTTGAAGACACATTTTTAGTGATGTGGATGACAACACAAACTTTGAGGTCACATGAGTGAAGAATTATTGTAGTTGGAAGCCGATAATTTTGTGTAATTTTGATGTAGCATGTGGAAACTTTTATGTTGTAATTGTATGCCGACTCATTTGTAATTATTTGAGTGTGGTATAAAGGAAGGAATGTATTTTCTTGTTGTAGTTTGTGTTCAGATGTGATGATGTATGCGTGAAGTGAAGAAAAGAGCTAAGTATGAAAGCAAATTTGTGAAGGAAGACATGCGAAGTACAAAGATCTGAAATTGAGATCTGGTGTAACAGTGAGTGCGGTTTGGCATAGTCAGAGAAGAGGTAACATATTATTCTATTGAGTAATACAAATATTATTTGGACAGTGTGTTCAGTGATCTTATCCTAAAGCTATTTGGGCAGTGGGTCCTTCTGTCTTCCATAACTCTTAACAGGGTTAAAATCTTTTAACAGGAATTCAAAATCTCCTAACATGGATTCATATGTACTAAATTTATTTCATAAGACTCCTAACATAGTCCATCCTTTCACAAGTAATATTCATATTAGTGCATCTTTTGTGGGCATCATTCCCACCGGGGTTTACTTTTTGATCAAGAGGTTTCCTAGTCAACATATCTTGTGTCATTGTGTATGAATATCTTTCTATGGTTAGTAATTATATTGCTTACATGGTTTAATACTGTTGAAGTTGATAAAAGTTATAATTATCTGATAACTGATTCAGCCCCCCCCTCTCAGTTATCTTGGTGGACTTTACTTTCTAACAATTGGTATCAGAGCTAGTTCTAATCAATCAGTGGTAGAAACAAGATTTAGCAAAGTATACATTAAAAACCATGAAGATTCCCTGAAGTATACATGTGCATTTGAAAATATTTAAATGTTGGACTTGTCAAGAATATGGTCATTTTGCATCTAAATATCCTAAGAGAGTTAAAAAGTATAGAAACAATTTCAAATCTAGAAGATCTAAGGAATGTTATTATGCTAATGATGAAGATCTTGAAGCTAGTATAGAAAGAACTTTAAGTGAAAGTGATACTGAGAGTAATGATGACATAGGATTTGTAGCAATTAAAGAAGAGAATCTTGAAACTGATGTTAAGAAAGAAAAAACTTTAGTTTCTCAAGATGAAAATAAAATTGATTGGATTATAGACAGTGGTTGTTCACATCATATGACTGGAGACATGAAAAAGTTCATAAAGTTTAATGAATATGATGGAGGAGTTGTTAGAGTTGGAAACAATGCACCTTGTTTAATTAAAGTTATAGGATCTATTACTCTTGATGGAAAGACTAATACTGATGATGTTTATTTTGTGGATGGATTGAAACATAATCTTTTGAGTGTTGGACAGTTAGTTGATAAGGGATATCAAGTTTGGTTTACTAAGAAAACTTGTGTGATAAAGGATAAAGATGGAAATCTGATTGGAACTGGATCTAGAACCAGAGGTAATGTATTTCAGTTGAATCCTACTGAGATGATATGTTTGATTACTAAGATTGATGACAGTTGGTTGTGGCATAGAAGGTTTTGTCAGATAAACTTTGACAACATTGTGAAAGTAAGTACTACACTTGCAGTAAGAGATTTGCCTAAAATTATGAAGCCTACTAACATGATTTGCAAAGAATGTGTAATGGCTAAACAGAAGAGAAGTTCTTTTCCTAGTAAGGAGTTTACATCTGCAAAAAAGCTAGAGATTGTTCATACAGATTTGAGTGGTCCTACCAGGACTAGAGGATTCTATGGAGAAAGGTATTTTATGATTCTTGTTGATGATTTTACAAGAATGATGTGGATTGCATTTCTTAAAGAAAAATTTGAAGCATTTGATAAGTTTAAGATTGTTAAGAATAAAGTTGAGAATGAATCTGGAATGAAGATTAAATGTTTGAGATCTGATAGAGGTGGAGAATTTACTTCTAGAGAGTTTAACACCTTTTATGAAGAAAATGACATTAAGAGACAGTATTCAGCCCCTAGAACACCTGAACAAAATGACATTGTAGAAAGAAGAAATAGATCAGTGACTGAAGTAGCAAGAGCTATGTTATTTGAGAATGATTTGGCGAAGATATCTTGGAGAGAAGAAGTGAACACATCAGTGTATACAATGAACATAGTACAAATCAGAGCAGACACAGACAAGACACCTTATGAATTATGGTTTGGACATGCACCCTTAATTAAGTATTTTAGAATTTTTGGAAGCAAATGTTATATAAAGAGAGATGATGATATTGGAAAGTTTGATCCTAGAAATGATGAAGGTATATTTCTTAGATATTCTTTGAAAAGAAAAGCCTATAGATGTTACAATAAAAGAACTAAGACTATTGTTGAAAGCACAAATGTTAAAGTTGATGAAAAGTTCAAAATTCAGGAAAGAATGCTTGATTATGAATCAGATGAAAAAGCTCATCCTAAACCTAACACTGGATCTACTGAATTATTTTATGAAACTAACAATGATTTGTTGAATGAAAACCATAGTGAAGTCATTGAAGAACCTACACCTGAAGTGAGATCTGAGACAGTGACACCTAGCAAGAGTTTGTTAAGAAATCATCCTATTGGAAAAGTTAATGGAAGCATCAAAAAAGGAGTTATAACTCAAAATAAGGTACAAGAACAATTATGTTTGATTTCTCAAATTGAACCTAAGACTACTAGTGAAGCTTGTGAAGATGAAAGTTGGACTAATGCTATGAAAGAAGAACTAGATCAGATTGAAAAGAACAAGACATGGGAAATGGTCCCTAGACCTAAAGACAAGAATGTTATTGGATCTAAATGGGTATTCAAAAACAAGATGAATGAACAAGGAGAAGTAGTAAGAAACAAAGAAATATTGGTATGTAAGGGTTACTCTCAGCAAGAAGGAATTGACTATGAAGAAACCTTTGCACCTGTTGCAAGAATTGAAGCAGAAGAATGTTTTTGGCTTATGCGACTTACAAGAAATTCAAAGTATATCAGATGGATGCGAAGTTAGCATTTCTGAATGGAGAGTTGGAAGAAGAAGTCTACATTGAGCAGCCTAAAGGTTTTCCTTTGACTCAAGGAGACATGGTATGTAAACTGAAGAAAGCTTTATATGGACTTAAACAAGCACCTAGAACTTGGTATGCAAGACTGGACAAGTATTTGTTAAAATTGGGATTTACAAAAGGAACATTTGATAACAATCTATACACAAAAGAAATTGAAAATGGTTTGTTGGTTATAGTCATTTTTGTTGATGACATTATCTTTGGAGGAGAAGATGAAGCTAGTGACAAATTTGTTGATGAAATGAAGACTGAATTTGAAATGAGTATGATTGGTGAAATTAAATACTTTTTAGGATTATAAATAACACAAAAAAATGATGGTATCTTTGTAAGTCAGAAAAAGTACTTGAATGACTTGTTGAAAAGATTTGGAATGGAGAATTGTAAACCGGTTGGAACACCCATGGTGACTAGATATAAGTTATCTAGCACAGATGAGACTGTTGTAGTGGAACATAAGAAATATAGATCTATGATTGGAGGATTGCATTATTTGACTCATACAAGACCTGATATAGCACATTCAACTAGAATTGTAGCAAGATTTCAAGCTGAACCTAGAGAATCACATTATGCAACAGTAAAGAGGATACTAAGATATTTAAGAGGCACAATGGACTATGGATTATGGTATGAAAAATCTGATGATTTTACCCTATGTGCATATGCAGATGCTGATTAGGGAGGCAGTGTTGAAGATAAGAAAAACACCAGTGGTGGAGCATTTTTCTTTGGAGGAAGATTGGTTTCTTGGCTAAGCAAGAACCAAAATTGTATCTCACAAAGCACAACATAAGCAAAATATGTAGCAGCAACAAACAATTGTAACCAAATAATTTGGATGAAGCAAATACTGAAGGATATTGGAATAAAGTTTGTTGAACCTGTTGTCATACATTGTGACAACACCAGCACAGTTAGTATGTCTAAGAATCCTGTATTACATTCTAAGACAAAGCATATAGAGATTAAGTGTCATGTTGTAAGAGAGAAAGTTGCTGAGAAAGAAGTCAAATTTGAGTACATAAGTACAAAGGAGCAGATAGTAGATATATTCACAAAGCCTTTGCCTAAGGATACATTTGAGTATCTGAGAGGTATGCTTGGGGTTATGCCCCAACCTACTTTTGAAAAGTGATGTAGTTGGTTGCATCCATCCAGTGGTATATGAGACTTATCTTTCTTCTAGACTAGATGTTGGTACTTCCTCTATGGGGGAGTATGTGTATCTGAGCTGAGTCATGAGGACTCTAGTGAATGTATTTTTTGAATAGTGTTTTTTGACATTGGAGTTGTTGTTGACATAATGATGAAATTTCTATCATTGATGTCAATGGGGGAGAAGTATACATGAAAAACCATCTGAAACATCTATTGGAGAGAACTGAATAGGATAACAAAGCAAGATTTGATTGATGAAGAGGATTTAGAGCAACAGTGTTGCAGTATTGGATTTTTGGAACATTAGATGTTTTTCATCTATGTTACCATCAATGCCAATGGGGGAGATTGTTAGGAATGAATGCTAAATGTTTGGCAGCCATTCTGTAGTAGTTTTTGTTGCATTCATGACTATGATTGTCATTGATGTCAACACAGTGATTTACCGGAGACTTGCAGAGAAGCAGACAGAGTTTGGATTAGCGCACATGGGTTATTGTAGTTGGAGCTATGCGATGTTGAAGATATACTCTTTGATATGTTATATGTCTATGGTTAAGAGTGCAAACAGTAATTTATTTATTCATGGAAGTTATGAGCATTTTTGTGGAAGTAGTATTCAGGCAGTGTTCCTGAGTAGCAGTTCATGGAAATCAGATGATATCTCCTAATCGGGATGAAATTTGGTTTTGCGCAGTTAAAGGGAAGTTGAAGACACATTGTTAGTGACATGGATGACAACACAAACTTTGAGGTCACACGAGTGAAGAATTATTGTAGTTGGAAGCTGACAGTTTTGTGTAATTTTGATGTAGCGTGTGGAAACTTTTATGTTGTAATTGTATGCCGACTCATTTGTAATTATTTGAGTGTGGTATAAAGGAAGGAATGTATTTCCTTGTTTTAGTGTGTGGTCAGATGTGATGATGTATGCATGAAGTGAAGAAAAGAGCTAAGTATGAAAGCAAATTTGTGAAGGAAGACATGCGAAGTACAGAGATCTGAAATTGAGATCTGGTGTAACAGTGAGTGCGGTTTAGCACAGTCAAAGAAGAGGTAACATATTATTCTGTTGAGTAATACAAAGATTATTTGGATAGTGTGTTCAATGATCTTACCCTTAAGCTGTTTGGGTAGTGGGTCCTTCTGTCTTCCATAACTCTTAACAGGGTTAGAATCTTTTAACAAGGATTCAAAATCTCCTAACAGGGATTCATATGTACTGAATGTATTTCATAAAACTCCTAACAGAGTCCATCCTTTCACAAGGATTATTCATATTAGAGCATCTTTTGCGGGCATCATTCCCACCAGGGTTTACTCTTTGATCAAGAGGTTCCCTAGTCAACATATCTTGTGTCATTATGTTATTGTGTATGGATATCTTTCTATGGTTAGTAATTATATTGCTTACATGGTTTAATGCTATTGAAGTTGATAAAAGTTATAATTATCAGATAACTGATTCACCCCCCCCTCTTAGTTATCTTGGTGGACTTTACTTTCTAACAATTGGTATTAGAGCCAGTTCCAATCAATCAGCGGTAGAAACAAGATTTAGCGAAGTGGTAACTGATTCCCATGTTTTTGACCTTTCTCATTAATTTATTTTGTGAAGGCATAATTGTTATAGGTATCCTTTGATACATATTCACCATCCTCAAGAATAAGTATGCATAAGACTCCCCTTGAAATTTCTCCAAACTGAAAAATGCATCAAGTAGAGACATACTATGATCCTCCTCCATGATGCAGCTTTGGTCTTCACATTGTTCATAATATATGTTATCTTCATCACTTGCATTATGGAATTCATATAGAAACCATTGTTCAAATTCTTTCCAAGCTGAAATACTTTGTGTAGGTAATGATTCATATGCCTCTCTTGCATTATCTTTTAATGTCGTGACAAATAGTTTCATTGCTTGATCTTCTGCATAAATCTCATAGTTCTCTATAAATTCATAAAATGCATCCAAATGTTCAACTGCTGATTCATCCCATTCTCTATGGAACTGTGGTACAAGTTGTGAAAACTTAGGGAGCAACTTAAAAGGAATACAATGGAATCGCCTTAGATCCAATGGCCTGATACCATCTAGAATAAATGGTTTTCTTTGAAATGGTTATTTATTTTGATACATTCTGAATATCTAAATCGGTAATAACTTGTTTCTTTATAATTAGGTTCTTGTAATTAGAGTCGCCACCTCTTTCAAATCTTTCAAAGAGGAAAACATTACTTATCTAATTCTGGGTCTTCTTCCTCAATAGAGTCACTGATTGAAATGTTTTATTGAATAGAGTTGCCACCTCATTTGAGGAATGTCTTGCTTCTAGGTTCTTTCTTCCAGTAGACTGTTCTTCCAAACAAAGTAATATAACTACTTTTTGATTCTGATTTGTGAAATCTAAAATTTTAGATAACTTCACAATATATATTGTGAGCAACTGTCCCCAGTAGCGTCGCCAATTTGTTGGTGCCCAAAAATGATGATTCAGATTTGGCCAACTGACAGGCACACACTAGTACCTCTACAATTTTGGCTTAATCAAGCCAAGGCTGGTAGGCCTAAATTGACCTTAAATTATCAAATTCTTTGTGTCACACAACTGCGTACAAAAAATAAGATTCCTCCAAATGTGGTGAATGATCCTTTGAGGAAAGTAACTAATCTCTTGAAAATCTCTATTCTATAATACTTGACTAAATGGATTATACTAAAGACTAAAAAGTAATGTTTTGAAATAAAGATTTAATGATCTACAAACTATAAATGAACTAATATGACAGTTTCCAATTAAAGATTAGATCAGTGCCTTCTAAGTACTTGGGTTATAGAGTCAAAACACTTTCAATCCTATGCATGATTAGAGACAATTTGAAAAACTTACTTTAATAAGACAAGACTATCACTTCACAGGCTTCCACTTGAGTTATAATTCAAATCAATCTATGTAGCTAATCTTATGGAATTTAACTCAAATTAAGAGACCGATAAAAATAAGAGAAGATACACAGATCTTTCAATTGATATTTAAACTATATATTAATTTTGAATTATGATACTCAGGGAATTCAACACAATGAAACACTCTATTTAATAGAATATTTGAAAGACTAATAAAAAACATATAACTTATAACCACAAATAAAAAGAAGAGCACTTATCTTTATTAATGTTGAAAAAATAGTACATTAGAGTTCATATTGCAGTTGTGATCAAATTCTATCCTATGAAAATTTGAATTGTATCATCTCTTTACATTTTACATTATGTATATATGTGTGTGTTTGAGTGGATTTCACACCTCTTTAGGGTGAAAGACACAACCCTTATTACAAATTATTTTTAAAAATAATAAACTAACTAAAAATAACTACCTAACTTTCGGATTTGGATCTGGTCGAAAAACCAAAACACCTCGTGGAAAGCTAAGATTTTTAATGAAGATAGGAAATTTGATTTCTCAAACAGGTCATTTTTAGATTTTTAAAATTCAACTATCTTTAGCCTCTGTCGGCATCATCTTTGCAGCAGGTCAAAATTTCAGCATTTTCTAAAGGCTTTGATCACAAAATTTTGATTGTTCCTATCACAAAGCTTCCTTTCTTAATCTCTCAACTTTTAATTGAAAATTAAAAAAAAAATTCATCCCATTTCATGTACTCCATCATTAATTATTGGGCATGGAGTTTAAGAGGACATTTCTTAGGGTTTTATCATTATATAGAACTCCAAATTTTGCCCAAAATTTAGAGCTCCAATAGGCTCTTTCTGGGGATGTATGGTCTTTGTGAGCATAGCGAGATTCCAACTATCTCTAGAGAAGTAGACCAAGTATCCATACTAATCTAATGCGAAGTAAAATTGGGTGGCCCCAGGCCCCCCCAAAAATGAAACTCACTTCTTTCCTCTATCGAACACCCGATTCTAATCACATAACACTTTTAACCTTGCTACATTACACATGTCATCCTTATAGACAATTCTCATCGCTTCATCAATACGATCTTTGGCATCCAATCTATGTTCAGCCCTTGAGAAATCATCAGGTCCATTGTAATCCTTGCTGAATAGAATATTTTGGTTAATCATACAAACCTCTAGGTTAGTCTTCTTTTTTTGGATACCTTCTTGTTCACAATCTGTCTCATCTCTATATTCCAAATAGTTTTTCTCCTCACCAAAAGGCTTTGAGAATAGCTAATCTTCAAGAAGTACAAACTCTCTCTCACCAAGAGTTTGATCAGCTGGGACATTTTAAAAATTTCCAGAACTATGCTTCAACACATTCTCTTTATCATGTCTGTCTGATTCCATCTCATCTTCATATGTTTGACATATTCCATTCTCATAAGATGAACTGAAATATATCTCACCTTCTGAATGTATATTATGATTTTTATCAACTTCAAAATTAGGATTTCTATCTTCATCATAATGCTGATGGATTTGATTGCACATAAGATCTTCTTCAAATAATGGATTTGATAACATAGAGAAATTAGACATATCTTCATCTACTTCCTCTTCAAATAATGGATTCAGGAACATAGAGAATTCAGACATACATTCATGAGAATTTTCATTTGGATCATCAAGTTTTTCATCAACAAGACTAACATCTTCATTGACATTATCACTTCAAACTTCCTCCTATTCATGCAATTCTATTACATCTCCACAATTTGATTTCTCTTGAATATGGGCTGATCCATCAACCTCCTTACCATGGTGGATTGAGAAAAAATTTGGACCATTCTTTTCAATTAGTCTTTTGGATATTCTATTTAATAGAGTGTTTCATTGTGTTAAATTTCCTAAGTGTTATAATTCAAAACCACTATACAGTTCGAATATCAGTAGAAAGGTCTATGTAAGTCTTTCTTATGTTTTCGTTGGTCTCTTGAATAGAGTTAAATTCAATAGAACTAGTTGTATAATCTTATTTGAATTATACTTGAAGTGGAAGCCTCTGAAATGATGGTCTTGTCTTATTAAAGCAAGTTTCTTTTAAAACCATCTCTGATCATATGTAGGATTGAAAGTTTTCTGACTCTATAGCCCAAGTATTTAGAAGACACTGATCTAACTATTATTTGGATATTGTCATCTGGTTCATACTTTATGGTTTGTAGATTATATAATCATTATTTCAAAAGAATTACTTTTCAAGTCCTTAGTTTAATCTACTTTAGTCAAGATTTATAGAGTAGAGATTATCAGAAGATTATATTATTTTCCTCCAAAGATCATTTACCCCTTTGGAAGGAATTTCGTTTGTCTGTGCATGCATTTGTGCAGCATAGGGAACTTGATAATCTAAGGCGAATTTAGACCTACCAACCTTGGCTTGATCAAGCCAAAATTGCAGAGGTACTAGTGTGTGCTTGTCAGTTGACCAAAAATGGTCCATCATTTTTGGGCACCAACACACCCATCAGACCAGATACAATGTTGTGAAGCATTTATCCCACTGAACAATCTCACAATAGGTAGAGATAATCATGCCATTGTCTCTCTCTCTCAAGGGTAGTATATCTATGCTACAGATTACCTATCCTGATCATGAAATGCATTTAGATTGTCAACCCAGTGACGTAGACTTGAAATGGGATAGCACGGTTTGTGCACTAAGTTCCTTTAGGAGTCAAAACACTTATGCTGGAGGAAGATAAAATGCATGAAAGGGATCTATGCTATTGCTACAGGAAAGTAAACACACTTGACTATTGAATGGACTTACTGCAGAAAACTTATGAAATGAATCTAAGTCTGTTTAACACTCAAAACATTCACTATACTCGTCTCTGCAAATGCTGCAGGAACAACCAAAGATATAATGTTGCAGGAGTAAACAATAGCTCTATTTAAAAATAGGAAAAGCGCAGAAAGCAAATCTATTCTACCTTAATCTAATCCACCTCCTAAGTGGGCCCCCTTGGTTGGCTTCTGCTAACTACTCAACACAAGAAAATAATCCAAAATCACTCTTCCATTAAAATCTTCTTAACTAGTTACATAACTGAATAACTCACGAAGAGAAAAAATAGAGTAACTTCTATTATACTGAATACATCATTCTATATTTCTCCATTATCTACTAAATCAGTCAAAATCCCTTTATATCAAGGATCGACACTTATTGAAAACATAAAAAAAAGTCTCATTAAATCTCGCCACATACGAAGGAGATAAAACAACCATAACATGATATAATTACTGTTGTCAATAGAATAACAGTTCTAAGGAAATGTAGCAAGACTAATTCCCTATATTTTCTAGAACAACAACTCCTTCAAAGCTTGACACCACCATCGGAATCATGTCGAATTCTCTCGCCATGGTTGGTCTTCTAACTCCCTTCTTCAATGTAGATGTGCCACTCTTCATACCACTCCATGTTTATGTGAAAGGTTAGTACATTCAATACACATATGCAAGTCAACATTTCAACTCCTACTTAGATGTTAGAACACAACTTGAAATAATTATATGAAATACTGCATTATATTTATAATAGTTAGCAAAACATATCATTCAGGCTACCCTTAGATTTTGTGGCTTTGGCTATACTCGGCATAGGTTCACATATGTATAAGTAATAAAATATCTTGAAAATGTTTGTCAGAGTATCAACAAAACATAAATATCATAACAAAATTGAGTCAATAATTAGACTCATCATCTGCCCCCTACTAACAGAATGCTTGTCCTCAAGCATTGTATCTCCTTGCAATTGTCCTAAAATCTTCAACAATTGTCTTTCCCTTCTTTCCACTTCTGAAAGTGTAGTAGAACCCCCTTGTGCATTCCATGTGATTTCCTTGATGTTCCTCAACCAGTGGATCCAACCTAGAAGTACTGAACTCATATAATGGCCAAAAGAGTGTAGGTGGCTGGAATGATAAGGGCATCCATAAATCCCTTTTGGGCTGTCATCCTAACTTCATGTAATTAGCCACTATGCTGATAGCTACTTCATAATTAATGGGGTTATGTGGCTCTTCTTTTTTGAAAGCTTCTGGCATCTTGTTCCACCTATTTCTGACCCCTGAAAGAGCTCTTTGGGCTGTAAAATTAGGCAGTGTCTGATAGTCTCTGTAAAATTTATCCCTTGATGCAAACACTTTCTCCCTAATTTTTGTCTTTTGTCTCCCATATGTCAAATTGAGCCAATCCCTCAGAAGAACATCTAGTTTATGTGACTCAGCCCTTAATGGAAGAGGCTCAGATTTTTCTAGTTCCATGTAGGTGTTCAACTATTTGTCATAATTTGTCTCGTTATGCATCCATGACATTAAGGCCCTTAGGTGAATGTCCCCTATATAGAGCAGGGGATTCCACTCTGTTTCATGCGGGATAACAAAATTATGCAAATAAAACTCACATAATAGATTTTGTTGCCATGTTGGCAAAGTTTGATATAAACCATAGAATTCTTGGGCTGTTTTGAGTTCACAATCAATGTCCTTCATTTTCATCATAAGTTGGAACAAAAGAAATTGCTCCTTTAAGCAAATAGCATATATTCTAGGTGGTGGTATATAAGCTATCACTTGGTCAGCTAGTTTCAAGGCCTTGTTCATTTTATCTTTCTGTTTCTTTAATTGCTCTTTGAGAGATTCAATTTCCTCATCCTTTTCAAACATTTCCCTTTGCATTTGATTCCTTTCCTGCTTCCACCATGTTTTCTGAAAGGTAAAATGATTATACAGATGAAAGAGGACAGACTGAATTGTTGATGGAGAGAACTCTTGCATTTGGGCTTTCTTTTTCTTCTCCTTAACAATCTGCTGGAATAAATCAGTGAACCATGATGATTGAAAAGGTATAATGGACACATTAGAATACACAGGATGCTGAGAAGTAGATTGAACATTCTCAGGAATGTTTTCTTGTATTACTTTAGGGTTCGGGTCAGGCACTCCTTCATCATTCTGAGGCATGCTACTGCTAGGTTATTGCTCATTAGGAGTTTCCTCCATGTGTTGGGATTATGCTTGTGAAGGAGAGTCGTCAAGAATAACTTCAACGGAGGGCTCTTTAGCCAGTGTTGGTGATGGAATATCTAGTTTTTGAGGAGAAGGTGGGGTCATTTGTCCTCTCATTCGAGGGTTTCTACGCATAGCTTCCTCTTCAACCACTGCAATTTTAGGCTGGCAAGACCTTTTTGCTTTATGTGCTGCAGGAATAGATGCTGCAGGAGTAGTTACTATAGGACTCGACCATTTCCTTTTATTAATTTGGATTGCAGGGTTTGAAATTTCTCCTTCTAAGTTAGGGATTTCTTTCCTATCTTTCTGCTTTCCTTTTCTTGAGGAAGAAGTGGGTATACTACTCTCTGGAGTAGGTTCAGGGGGTTGGTTTTCTCTATTTGTCACCTTTGCCTGTCCATTGGCTTGCAGATGATAAGGACTAGACTTTCGATGCCTTATGTTATATTCCTTCATTATCTTTGTGATCAAGTTTGATGTGAACTGTGCTTCTTGGTCCATGACAAGCTCTCTGGGGACTCCATCTCTTGTAAATATTTCTTCATACAGAAATTTAGCTACTTTTTCATCTCTTGCATTCCGCATAGCTTTCACTTCCACCCACTTTGTCAGGTAGTCTGTACAAACCAAGATGTAAGATTTTCCATTTGATGGTGGATCAATTGGGCCAATGAAGTCCATACCTCACTTGTCAAAAGGTGTTATTACTACTTGTGGATTGAGTGGTATCTCATCTGATTTCATTGGTCAGCCCATTGTTTGACATTTATCACATTTTTTTATATAATTGGATGCATCTTTGTGTAATTGAGGCTAAGAATATCCCGTTGTTAAGATTTTCAGGGTTGTCTACTTTGCTGCAAAGTGACCTCCACAAGGCTCATCGTGACAAGCATGGAGTATATCATACACCTCATCTTCTCTTACACATCTTCTCATAATCTGATCTAGACCAGTGTAAAATAGATTATTATCTATCCATGAAAATTGAAAACTTTTCTCTGCAAGCTTTTTCTTGTCTTTCTGAGAAAAATGTGGGGGCATCTTATTTGCTGCTAGATAATTGGCTATGTCTGCATACCATGGGTTCTTGATTTCTATATGGAATAGGTGTTCATCTAGAAATGTATCTTCAACCCGAGCAGTGTCTTTATCAATATTTTGTAGTCTAGACAAGTAGTCAGCAACTACATTGGCCTTCACTGGCTTATCAACAATTGTTATATCAAATTCTTGCAATAGTAAGAGCCATCTTGCCAACCTGCCTGTTATAGCAGGTTTGTTCATCAAATATTTTATTGCAGAGTGATCAGTGTGAACAAAAATAGGATATCCTATGACATAATGTCATAATTTGTTCAATGCATAAACTACAGCTAGGAGTTCCTTTTCAGTAACTATGTAGTTCAATTCAGGGCCATGGAGGCTTTTATTGATATAGTAAATTACATTCTCAAGGTTAGTAGACTTTTGTCCCAGCACAACACCTATGGCATAATCAGATGCATCTGTATGGATGTGGAATGGAATAGACCAATCTAGTCCTTTGAGGACTGGTGTAGTGGTTAGGAGTTTCTTAAGCTGCAAGAAGGACTCATCACATGCTTGTGTCCACTTAAATTCAGCTTCTTTGGTAAGCATTGTATACAGAGGGCTAGCAATTTGACTAAATTTTTGAATAAAGTGTCTATAGTACCAGCATGTCCTAGAAAAGATCTTACATCTTTTTGTTTAGTAGGGGTAGGTAGTGTAAGTATTACCTCTACTTTAGCTGGGTCCACTTGAATTCATGCTGCTAAAATAAAATGCCCAAGTACCACTCCTTCCTACATCATCATAAAGTATTTTTCACTATTAAGGGATATATTATGTTCTTTACACCTGATTAGTACCTTTTCAAGATTCTTCAAAGCCTCATCAAATGTTACTCCAAATGTTGTAAAGTCATCCATATATATCTCCATACAGTCATGTGATATGTCAGCAAAAATACTAATTACAGCTCTTTGAAACATTGCTGGAGCATTACACAATCCAAAAGGTAGAACTGAATATGCATGTGTCCCCCATGGACATGTGAATGTAGTCTTCTCCTAGTCCTCTGGAGCAATAGTTATCTAATTATAGCCACTATATCCATCAAGAAAGGAAAAGTACTTCTTACCAGCCAAAGTATCAAGTACTTGGTCAATGAATGGTAGTGGGAAGTGATCTTTCTTGGTAGCTTTATTTAACTCCCTGTAATCCACACAAATCCTCCATTTGCCTCTCTTTTTGGGTACTATAACCAAAGGTGATACCCACTTACTATCAGATATAGGATATATAAAACTAGCATCTAGTAACTTTTGCAATTCTATTTTAACTATCTCCCTTAATGCTAGATTAATCCTTCTTTGAGGTTGGCGAAGGGGTAGGCTACCTTCATTGATATATATCCTGTGAGTACATAATGTTGGGCTTAATTCCTTCATGTCCCCATAATCCCATGCAAAGGCTTTCTCATGTGTTTGCAGCAGTTAAGTGAGTTGTTCCATTTGTTGTGGAGGCAACTTGTTATTCACATGGAGATTATGACCTTTAGAAAGCTCAATAGTAGTTGTAAGGTCAAGCATGGATACTTCAGGTACAGGATTTGTGTTCACTTCACTAGGTAGCAACTGATGGATAATACTAGGTTATGAAGGTAATGCACAATCCTCAGGATTATCTTCATATGTACTTAACTCTAAGACAAAACTCTCAGACACATCTTTGATTACAACACAGTCATTGTTAAGAATGCTCTGAATGACTTCATCCTCCTCTTGCAGCTTTAGAAAGGATTTCCTATGTAACATCATGAGCTAAACCACATAATTCAATTCTTCTTCCCCATCTCCTAAGTCTGGCCATATAGGTGCACTCAAATTTGGCTGCGGTTGAGCTGGAGGATACAATGCTAATTTCTTAGTGGCTTGCCCATCTGAAATTGTCATGTTCCCTGATCTACAACTTATGTTTGCATCAGCTGTTGCTAGCCATGGATGTCCTAGAATAACAGGGTAACCAACAAGGTTGACTTTTGGTGAAAGGATCATGAAATCAGTAGGGTACTCCCAAGAATCTAAGGCAACTATTATATCTTCTATCATTCCATCAGGAGTAACAGTAGAGCTATCTGCTAACTACAATATTGTTGGAGTAGCTCTCAACCCTTCAATACTCAACTTATTCATAGTATCCTTAGTCATTACATTAATGGCAACACCTAAGTCTATTAATGCATTTTTGACAAACTGACCATTAATGATTATATTCACAACTGGACTCCTTGGATCTGAATATTTTGGTATCACCAGTTTTCCTAGCATGATATTAGCTAATTGTCCTATAACATGAACTATTGTAGGATCCTTTTTCTTTCTCCCAGGCTTTTTAAGACAAGCTTCTTTTATTGCCTTTCCATAAATTGGAACATCTTTTATTGCTTGAAACAGGGGAATCTAGACATGCATGTTCTTAAGCTGGTCAATGATATCAAATGGTTGATCTTCTTTGGGTATGGGTTTCTCCATGCCGAGCCTTTGAGGAAAAGGTGGTTTAATTGATGTTTGAACATTAGCTGAGTTGGAAACATTTTCTGATGCAATAGTATTTGGCAAATCATTCTCTGGCATTGGTACTGCTACTGCAAGAAGGTCTGACACTTTAGTGATAAGGGGTGGTTCAGGTGCTGGCAAGGTAGTACCTGATCTTAGGTGTATATCAGCTATATCAAGTGCATAGGTAGGGTACTGCTGAGCATCAGTAGCATACATTTGCTACTGTGGATGTTGACTATTTGGATTTGGTTGAGGTTGAGCAAGTAATTGCATCTACTTTTGGGGTCCTGCATTTGGAGGTGGTGGCATTATTGCAGGCATATTTGTTGGAGGTGGTAGAGGTGGATATCCAGGATTTGGGTTAGGCCATTGTTGAGGTCCTCTCCACTGGTTAGTAGGCTGCCAATTTCCTTGTGGTTATTGCCATTGGTTTGGAAATTATGACCATTGGGGTTGTTGTGGAGGATACCATTGATTTTGCTGATTATTTGGCCAAGCATTATTCCAAGTGGGTTGATTATACTGTGGATGACTTTGGACATTCCGATTTTTCCACTGACTATTATATGGACTTAAAGTTTGTAATGGGTCTTGAGACATACCTTGTCTTGTGGCCCATGGTCGGCGTTGAGCAATGAAGAATACTTGCTCGTCCTCTCCTTCTATCTTCAAGTACTTAATTGGAAGATGTTGGTTCTCCAGGTTTGAGACCAATTTACACTAACAATCCTTCTTTTGTTTGCGGTAATGAGGACAATATTCTGCCAGTTGCACCTCTGCGTCTGCATGTTTCTTCTTGGCGGTCATAGTGTCCAGGTGTGTAGCAACATCATTTATGATGTCTGACATCAGGTTTGAAATCTCCATCTTTGAAATACCAGAGCCACTCCCTTTAGTTAGCGTTGAGCGAAATCCTCTTCCTTTCTTGATCACTGCTCTAGAATAGTTCATACAAATCTTCTTAAGGTCATCCTAGGAGGACTAATATATATCACCTCCAGCCATGAGGTCCAAAGCTTCAAGACAATTTTCATTCACTCCTCTTAGAAAAATCAGCTTCTGTGAATCCTCCTGCAATGCAAGTTGCAGGTTCTTTTGTAGACTAAATAAGAAGCGTGATATGTAGTCTTCTAATGTCTCTTCTTCCCTTTGTGACATACGAAAGATGTCATCTCCTTTTGAATCACTTCCCTTGCAGTAGTCTTTATACTTAGAAAAAAATCTCTCATTCCATCCCAATCAGCTATTGCATTCGCTCCTAAGCCCATGAACCATCTGAGGGTTGACTCCTTTAGTGTTGCTGGGAACAACTTAAGCTTATGACTATCAGTGTCGTAGTCAAAACTTTGACATAGTATGTCAAACTCGAACAAAAAGGTGTCAAGATCTTCCGTAACAAGTCCATAGAACTTTGGAAGTGTTGTGGCAGGTACATTTTTGAGGTTTGGATTTGTAATAAGGCTTGGAATTGGAAATGGAAATATAGGAGCTGCCATTATTGGAGGTGTTAGATATTGAAACTGTGGTAGGAAAGTATTGTTGACTGGAGGGTTTTGAGCAATAGGCGATCCTGGAGTAGGATTATTATTATGAGAACTAGCCAATATTTTTGCAAAAGGATGAAGGTCAAATGTTTCTTGGGTTTCTTCTTCTTCTGTTGAAGATGATGCAACAAACTTAGGACTGGCATCAAGAAATGGTAATTCAAGCTCTTCAAATTCTTCTTTCAATTTAATAGGCTCCTTTGGAAGAAATCTGCCATGAGCATCTTGCCTTCTTCGATGCATGCAAGTAAGTTGATGACTTGTGAAGCAAGCTCACAACTTCTTGGTATTAACTAAAAACAGGAAACTAATCTGAAAAATAAATGACTCTTTTGAGGTTCCTAGTTTGACACCATCCTCGATAACGGTGCCAAAAATGAATAGTCTCACAATAGGTATAGATAATCATGCCATTGTCTCTCTCTCAAGGGTAATATATCTATGCTATAGATTACCTATCCCCATCATGAAATACATTTAGATTGTCAACCCAGGGACGTAGACTTGAAATGGGACAGCACAGTTTGTGCACTAAGTTCCTTTAGGAGTCAAAACACTTATGTTGCAGGAAGATAAAATGCATGAAAGGGATCTATGCTATTGCTGCAAGAAAGTAAACACACTTGACTATTGAATGGAATTCCTGCAGAAAATTTATGAAATGAATCTAAGTCTGTTTAACACTCAAAACATTCACTATACTCATCTCTGCAAATGTTGCAGGAACAACCACATATATAATGTTGCAGGAGTAAACAGTAGCTCTATTTGAAAACATGAAAAGTATAGAAAAAAAATCTATTCTACCTTAATCTAGTCCACCTCCCAAGTGGGCCCCCTTGGTTGGCTTCTGCTAACTACTCAACACAAGAAAATAATCCAAAATCACTCTTCCATTAAAATCTTCTTAACTAGTTACATAATTGATTAACTCGTGAAGAGCAAAAACAGAGTAAGTTCTATTATACTGAATACATCATTCCATATTTCTCCATTATCTACTAAATCAGTCAAAATCCCTTTATATCAAGGATCGACACTTATTGAAAACATAACAGAAAAGTCTCATTAAATCTCGCCACATACAGAAGAGATAAAACAACCATAACATGATACAATTACTGCTGTCAACAGAATAATAGTTCTGATGAAATGTAGCAAGACTAATTCCCTATATTTTCTAGAACAACAGCTCCTTCAAAGCTCGGTACCACCATCAGAATCGTGCTGAATTCTCTCGCCATGGTTGGTCTTTTAACTCCCTTCTTCAATGTAGATGCGCCACTCTTCATACCACTCCGTGTTTACCTGAAAGGTTAGTACATTCGATACACATATGCAAGTCAACATTTCAACTCCTACTTAGATGTTAGAACACAACTTGAAATAATTATATGAAATACTGCATTATATTTATAATAGTTAGCAAAACATATCATTCAGGCTACCCTTAGATTTTGTGGCTTTGGTTATACTTGGCATAGGTTCACATAAGTATAAGTAATAAAATATCTTGGAAATATTTGTCAGAGTATCAACAAAACATAAATATCATAACAAAATTGAGTCAATAATTAGAATCATCACCCACGACTCGCAAGATTGTTGAAAAACATGCTAAAACAATGAGCCACGTAGCTCCTATCATGAACCCTGTCATCACTAATATAGAAATGAACCTCCTTGATGATAATGTGTTCATTTTGATCTATACTATCTATCTCATCCAAATCAAATTGTGCATGTATATAGGTCACATGCACAAATATTGCAACTTGATCAGAATGATAATATTGACTCTGGAGCTCTTTTTGAGGGAAAATGTATAGTTCTCAGCAAAATCTACAACTAAAAGAATACAATTAGGTGGGAAACAATTTTTGGAATCACGAAACTGTTTAGCTTTCCATTGTGCACTATGACAATGTTGGATATGTGGATAAACCATAGATCAAAATCTATCCATGAACTAAAGGTATGATAATTCACTCTCCTTTAATGCAATTTTTTTTTATTCACCTCATGTCTTCGTTTGGTATATCTCATATTCAAATCTCTTCCACTGGACTGGTGTTGTAACATCAATATTATCAAATTGTAAAGGAATTTTTCATAAATTTCCATAATTGTTACATTCATTTTTTATACAGTGGACATTGAATTCATCTGAATCTTTTGATTTATCACATAAAATGGACTTTACAAATTCTGTTGTACTTCCAGTAAGGTCATATCTAGATTAAGTATTGTCATAACCTTTTTATATGATTGCAAGTATAAGTGAAACTCAACATGATTTTGACAACAACATGTTTCACGAACTTTATTTATGTGTATGAAGCAAGGGCACAACATCTCAAACATTCTGTGACCTATTTTCACATTTGAAAATTCATGCTTGAATGCTTCAAACAATTCACTTTGTGTAGTATCGACAAAATATTTTGGATGTGAAATCTTCATATCGGTCTCTTCATCGTTCATTTGTATAGTGTCCCTTCTATTGGAAGAAACACGAGAGTGGTTGGTCCAAAAATCAATGATCCATCTTATTACATCTTCAACAAAAAAATCTTTACGAGGAACTCTACAAATCTGTACCCAATTCTTTTCAATGTCCATATCCAACATATTTCTCTTCCTAATATATCTCTGAACAGTTCTTCGAGATACCTTGAGTAAATCAGAAATTGCTCGAACTTGATTTCTATGTGTCAATTTCTTATTGGCAATCATAGTCATCAACGCTCTTCTAGCCGCAGTTGAATCTAATCCTTTATGATCTGCCCTGTTAACAACGTTTAATGCATCTTGTAAATTTTGAATTATTGTCTCTTTTACTTTACCTCCTACAATTTTTGTATTATCAATACCCAACATCTCCAAAACATGAGTCATTTCTTTTTTCTTGAATAAATTTGCAAACAATTGTGCTTTTCCCACCAAAGATTTACTCTCAAAATATTTCATCCACATGTTTTTGAGATGCAATTTAATAGTGCTTTAAGGTACCAGGGGTTCCGGTGCAATTTGACTAATAAGTGATTCCTCATTCATGTCCATCAAATTCTTCATTGCAGGATAAATATGTATACTTTGACTACTACCAATATCCTCCCCTAGTTGAGTTGCACCTTCTACATCGATAGGTTCTTCTTCAACATCGACTGGTTACTCTTCGATAAGTTTCGTATGACCTTTCATTTGGTCATCCCTTTTATGATCATATTTCCTTGTTCTAGTCCTTTTATTTCTCATTGCTCAAATATCTTTAAAGCAAGAAATTTTATATTGTTTTACTCTTTCATCACTGAAAAAGTTGCCTTCACACTCCTTCGAATACTAAATGTCTTTGAAACTGCCCCGAAAAACTGCCTCCTAGCTTCAAAAAATCCTTATATCCTAAAATAAGAATTAAAATTCGCATTATATATATATATATATATATATACATATATATATATATACATATACATATATACATATATACATATACATATATACATATATATATATATACATATATACATATACATATATATACATATATACATATACATATATATACATATACATATACATATACATATATATATATATATACATATACATATATACATATACATATACATATACACATACACATATATATATACATATATACATATACATATACATATACACATATACATATACATATACATATACATATATATATATATATATATATATATATATATATATATATATATATATATATATATATATATATATATATATATAAACAACTTTTATATATAGCCTGCAAATTGAAAGGGTGGGTCTCCCACGCGACCGCTCGCGGGGGACCGACCCCTTGGGGTACTCAGCCGAGTCATCCTAGGTGGCATGCCAAGTTAGCAGCCAAACTTTCAAAAATACCAAAAATGCAAAATTTTGCACTTCTGGTGTTCTTTTTTCTTCTGCAAATAAAAAATTTCACAAAACTAAAACTAACCTTTTCTAGATCTTGGAACTATGATTCATGACATATAAATTTTATATTGTTTCAATTAGAAAATGTTAAACAAATTTGCAAAAAAGTACATGTAGGTATATAAAGCTTTGAGAAGTCGTTGATTTGGTAAATATAAAAAAATACTAAATCAATTAAAAAAAAAATTAAAATCATATACGACACTAGAGAAGAGAATCTTCTTCAAGAATATATAATTTATTTGATTTTAGGTATATTTTTGATAGGGGAAAAGTGGCGGGAGACAAAAACTGTTAATTTTGGGTAAGTTTGACTTTGAATACTTATAACGGGTAAATTATAGATCGAAAACACTTCTTTCTTTTTTCTTGCACTATATATACATGTCATCTAAAACATATTTTAAAATTGGAGGAAAAAACAATGTTTTACTTATAATGATTTGACGAGAAGTAAACCCCTTGATTTGCAGTATTTTTTAGAAAATAAAAAATAAACCTAAAAAATTAAAAAAATATATTAATTTTTGTTCAAAATAATTTTAAAAAATTATAAGCATAAAATTCATCCTATTTCACACATTTCATCAGTTTACATCATCTTCAAATTCTAAATAGAAATGTGACTTTTATGCCCTTGAAGTTTTTCAATTTTGGTGTTGTTAGCCTTTTCCTTTGTAAAAGGGTGACAACTTATTGTGCTTTTACCCTTCTGTCTTTGTGGCTTTGAAGGTTGTTTTAGATTTCTCCTTTTCTTTCCCAAATTTTCTCATCTCAAAAGTGGTCAAAGTGCCAAAGAGTTGTTCTCTGGTGAATTTCTTCGGATCATAAACTTCCTCAATAGCTAAGATCTTACCACTATAGCTTTTGGGTAAAGTCATCATAATCTTCTCCATAACATTTTCATTTGTTAAAGTGCCTCCTTGATTTTTGACTTTATTTACTACATTGTCAACTCTCTGAAAGTAGCTTGTTATATTTTCACCTTCATCCATTCTCAAGTTTTCATATCTATGCTTAGCTATCAACTTCTTTGATAATTTGACTCTACCATTTCCTTCATAGATTTCTTTCAACTTTTCTTAAACTTCATAAGCAGTGTTCAATAACATAAATTTTATCAACTCAGTCTTTGATAAAGCACTATAGATTGCATACCTTTGTTTTTCATACTCTTCATAGGCTAAAATATCATCTGTAGTAGTAGGACCATTTTTCAGTACAATATATTTTGTCTCAACAACTTTCTAAGTATTGTAACTTAGGAAAATCAAGTAATCTCTCATCTCCACTTTCTAGAAATTGTAATTAGATCCATCAAACACAAGAATTATCTATTTGTGTGCCATCAGATCTACCTCAAGCGGTTAAGTTCTTCTTCGAGGAACCAAAGCTCTGATACCAATTGTTAAACAATTTGGATAACTGAGAGTGAGGGGGGTGAATCGGTCATCATAAAACATTTTTCTTATTCTTGATTGATGTGGAGCAACCTTAATTCAATTAGATAAATAAAATAGATATGAACATGAAAACACATAAGAACACCATACATAATGAACACCATATTTTTACGTGGAAAATTCAAGATGGGAAAAACTACGAAGAATGCTAATTCTCAATTACGAAACATCGATTAAGGTGATTTTTACAAAGGGTGACTCACTGCCAAGTTGCTCATTGCAAGTGGGCTCACTACCCAGCTATCAAAGCCAACAAAAAATGCTCATTGCCAAAAGAAGAATAATGAAAGAGAATCCACCGATGAAATAATTGTCACCAACTACAACACCGAAAGAACCCTTCGATCACACACTTTTGCATATTTAACAATATCTAGATTTTTCCTTTCAGATTCACATCCTTCCAGACACACACACATACAAACATCGAACATAATCATCTTTTACTTATACCATTATATGCCTTCATAATATTTTAAGTCGGCCAAACAAAATTTAAATTAGGTCACAACAAAACATTCCCGCAGTGGAAAGGAATGAAATGTGGATCACATAGAAACTCCTCACTCAAAATAACATGCTACCCATTTACCATAATATCTAGAGCCAAATAATAGAATTTACACCTTATAATGCATACTATATTTTCGAAGCACATTAACCAATTTCCAAATTAGATCGAGCCCAAAAGAGTGTATCTCATTATGTTACAATATGAATGAAGCCAAGATAAACACGACCAAAGATAGATCATTATGACAATCAACCGATTTTCATATAGTAGGTACAAGTTAGCCTTTCATTTTTCTTTGAATTCACATTACATGTAGAAGATTTAGAGTCTACTTCAAAGCTAGATAAGAACTATGCATGAACTATATGTGGTTTGTTCTTGGGTTGCTTAAGTTTCATGTTCAACGATCTTCGTAGCGCACCTTCAATCAACCTTTAAACTTATGGAATATTCAGAATGTCCTATCCTCGTCATACTCAACATGAGAACTAACTTAGAAACCCTTGGAAAGAAGATTTTTAACTTTGCCACCTCATCGAACACATAATGAAAAAAAATGATCTTCATCTCACATGGCACTCCACATATATCCCACATGATGCTTTACATAGACCCCACATGATGGAGTGCCCCACTATGAGGCTTTCCCTGAATGGAGGAGAAAATGAGCAATGATAGAACATGAAGAATAATCTTTTTGTTGAGTCAGCGAAAGCAAGAGATTGGTGGGGAGGTGGGAAAAATGTTAAAAGCAGAGAAGGCGTATAAAAGAATAAGCAGAGCAAAGGGAGAAGAGTGAGGACAAAAGGATGGACCCATGCAAAGAGGACAATAGAGGAAAGAACAACAAATCACATGGCAAATATACTGGAGGGTCTGCATCTGCACCAACCATCAAATTACAGGTATGAGGAGGCATTACCAATCGAAATTCGACATCTCTTCTTCCACTCTCAGTAGCTTCCTCGAGTGGGCTAAGTGGGACGGTGCCTGAAATTGATGGATTGCTTTGTTTCCCAAACGACATCTGTCGCTAAAGTTGGTAATTGCCAACTATCTTGGTAACACGCGTCCTCCTTCGCTTGCTTGCTCCATTATTTCCAACTTCCCCTGCGCTCACCTTTAACTTTTAATGGCTCACCCCCTTCCCGTTTTCGCCCCTTTTGTGGAGTTCCCCCGATGAACAGGAATTTTGTGCTTTGAGCATAGCTTCACTGTTTCCCCGAGCCAAAAAAATTGATTCGTGTTTGTGTTTGGGGAAGCGGATTGCATATTGCATGCTGGGTGAGCTTTGTAAGGGTGCCCATCAGACTCAAATTGCATCTTATATCCCCGATATCAGCTTGTAAAATCCTCTGGTGGATGAATTTAACAGAACTAAATCGTTTCCCAGCTTGGAAAACAGCCTAATTCACCACTGCAAGCATTAAAAATCATTTGAGTTGGTGGGTTTTGGCAAAAATGATGTATTCAATTCAGTTTTGTTGATAAACAGAGGATAACCAAAGTTTGAAGAATCATCCCTGTCGAGATCATATGTTGCGTGCATACAGATTGGGTGCGATCAAACAGTTGTAATCTAATATCCAACTGGGGTGAACGGAGCCCACAGACTGTTGTCTTCTGAAACAAGTACCGCTGTTTAAGAAGGGCGATCGAGTCGCTGCTAATTGAAAGATTGAATAAAACCTGAGAGGAGAGGGATGAGAGTTGCCCTGATCTTCCGGTGACTTGGGACTGATTACGATGATATATCTGCCAGAAAAAAATTGAACTCGTGTGATTTGGAGCGCCAGCATAGAAAACTGATCAATCTGTGGGTGGATGACTGCTTCAGTGCAACGAGTAAGCATGGATGAAGAATTGAAGAGTGATCATCAACAGGAGGCGGGTGCTGCAGCCAGGCGACGGAGGACAGAAATAAGGGGCTTCAAAGTTATGTCAAACAGCGGGAGTCATGTTGAGCCTGTGAGTAAGCGATCCCGCCCTTGTTCCGGAGATGTTAAGTTTCACTCTTCTTCTGTTCATGTCCCAAGCATATCTCCCTCCTCCGCTTCCTCATATATCCGATGTATGGTAGATCACTACCCTTGTCGTGATGATGACAGTGACGACGGTGAAGGAGAAGGAGAATGCATTCCTCTAATTCAGACTGATAAAATGTTTGAAACTCCTATTTCTTCTCCTTTGCAGCAGGATTTGATATCAAAAGGCTGTGGTTTTCCATCTGGCAAAGCTGAAGAGCAGCAAGGAGAAGTGCAAGAAGAGGGCTCATCAACAGTGGATTTACAAAACATCAGCACCACGACCTCATCCCCATTTGATTCCGAAGAAAGATCCAACTGTCTTTGCAGTTCTCTCACGAGCAGCCACTCCAACGCAGAACTCAATTGCTCTGCATCAAGAAAGCATACAGCAGAATCTCCCCTCTGCAACGATTCTGTTGCAAATATATTGAATTCTCATGGAGAAAAGTGTTCTATTGCTGCCTCTGGGGAGCAGGAACTTGCCAGAAGTTTGGATCTGCAATCTGGGCACTCTAATCCCGAGGCTGTTGCTTCCACAGATACAGAGTCTATGAGCATTTCTGCACCAGTTTTGGTGCCTACCACCAGTGGATTAAATGTGCTTGGAGCTAAAACGAGATATATTGTCAATCATAAAGCTGTTCCTTGGGGTTCTGTTTCCATTCGTGGCATGAGGGCAGAGATGGAGGATGCTATGGCGGTGGTTAACAACTTTATGTCTGCTGCCTGTGGAACTGTAGGCAGTTGTGTTGCCTGTGGTCCAGAAAAAGCTAATAGAACTTCTGCTCTTCATTTCTTCGCAGTCTACGATGGCCATGGAGGTCCCCAGGTTAGTTGGAAGGTTATAACTTTTGATTTTGGGATGTTTTGGATCACTAGATTTTGATGCTTCCCACATGTCTGAAAGGTAAAAGAATCCCCTGTTTTGGACTGTTCCCTGTTAGAACTATAAAACTTGTTGAAGCCAATTGACTGGAGTATTGTTCATGTAGGCAGCTAATTTCTGTAGGGATCGTCTTCACCATGCACTTGTTGAGGAGTTTGAGGTTGCGATGAATGGTGGGAATGTTAACATGGAGAACGATTGGCAAGGGAAGTGGGAAAAGGCTTTTGCTGATTGTTTCCGCAAAGTTGATGCTGAGGTTGCAGGAGGAGCTTTTAGAAGAGATAGTGATAGTCAAGCAGTGATTGAAGAATGTGTTAGAGATCCTATTGTCCCTGACACTGTTGGATCCACAGCTGTAGTTGCTGTAGTGGGGCCCTGTCAGATTATTGTTTCTAACTGTGGTGATTCAAGGGCTGTTTTATCTCGCGCAGGAAGAGCCATTGCACTTTCTGTGGATCATAAAGTGAGGCAAAATCGCTGATATGCAATTTGTATTTGGCTGCACATTCTGTTGTATCCTATTTCGTTATACTTAATTGGAGAGATTCCGAATGAAATGCTATATGGATCTGAATTGAACATGATTGCAGCCTGACAGAGAGGATGAAATTGCAAGGATAGAGGCGGCAGGAGGAAAGGTTATAAACTGGAAAGGTTATCGCGTTTTTGGAGTACTTGCTATGTCCAGGGCCATTGGTACAGCACTTACTGTTGTGGGCTAATGAGTATATATTCATTGTTTATGGGTGCCTCATATTTTTCAGTCAGTGTTTGGGAGAGAGTTCCAGTCCTATTTGTTGCTTTTTAACTAACGAGTTTAAACTCTTGTAGGGAATCGATATCTGAAGCCATCTATTATTCCCGATCCCGATGTTACATTCACCCAGCGAACAGAGGAAGATGAATGCTTGATAATAGCAACTGATGGATTATGGGACGTCCTATCAAACGAGGAGGTTTGCAGAGCAACACGGAGATGCCTTGCTCATGGTTACACTGGTAATGCAATTGCAAGCTCATGTTCTACTGCAAGGTACCCATCAGCACAAGCAGCTGCTGATTATCTGTCCAGGATAGCTCTAGAGCGCAATAGCTCTGATAACATCACGGTTGTGGTAGTGGATTTGAAGGCAAGGAGAAGGCGCCAAACAAGAAGCTGAGGGGCATAACAATTTTGAAGTATATGTGGAATGGGACTGGAAAATTTGATTCAGTTTCTCCATTGTGAAATTTGCAATAGAGATAAAGTGTGTATACCCATCCAGCCTTCGAATTCCTCCCAAGGATTGCTGTATTATATGCAGTTTCAAACAGCCATTCTCCTGTTTAGGAAACACAGATTTTCATAATTATATTCATTGTAGAGGAAATACTGGAGAAATCCACTAATATCTTGATAGATTCAATGAATGTTTCATTTAGGGTTTCTCTTTTTGAATAGAACCTGTATTACCGAATTGACCAAAAACCTAGACATACCTGGGTTCGATTAATTTCAAATTCGGAAGCTGTTCGATTTGTCTATGGACTCGTCCAAAGCACAGTTTTTTTGTGTGCATATATTTGTTTGGAATCATTCATAAGGGTAATTTCAGCCATGTGGAGGTGATTTCAGGCCAATTCTAATAGTGGGCGACAATCTCAATGCATTTTGTTTTCTCTTTTGACTCAAAATTGCTCTGCAAACCCTAAACTCAATTGTATTCTGACGAGGAACAAAGAAAAAAACAAACACCACATATTGTTTGACAAGTAAGCAACTGGAATAAGATTCACAGTTGCCTAAGCAAACAACACAAATTTCCACTTATTCTGTAGCCGTTTTCACATTCACAGTCGCCAAAGCGAAGAGCACAAATTTCCACTTATTCTGTTGCCATTTGCACTTTTTGAAGAGTCAGATAGCCAACATATGTATTTGGTAGTGGCAGTGGGGCTGTTTGTGATTCTTCTTATCTATTATAATCATCTCATATCAATAATGATAAGACATTAATTTTAATGAAGTATTATTTTAATATTTTATTTAGTATATATATTATATGATATTTTAAATTAGAATTTATCTGTACATAGAACATAACCATCCCTCTAAAATAAAATTCTCCACAATCATGGGCCCGTTTCTAATTTGGAACTTTAAGATGAGCCTTTAAACCCAAAGCAGTGCAAGCTGTAGGAATGAATGTATCCTGTCAACCAATATTAATATTTGTAAGTTGCATTTGAACCCAACTTCAGTACAAGGAGTGAGCATAGCAGACTGGCATATTCATGAACTGAATGACTAGGATGAGGTTTCTGCAGGTATTAAAACAAAAGCAATTTTCTTGTTTCTTGCTTAGACTACTGTTGTAAAGGATGGAATTATTGAAGTATTTTGAGAAGTAGTTGGAAAGAAGAACAATAGTTATTAGACAAATGGGCACTGATCCAGTAGTGATTTATAACTTCCAAGGAACTCTTGGCTTTTCCATACAATCCACAGCATTAGGAGAGTGGTTGTGATGCGCTGTTAAAACCATTGGCATAGATGTGACATGATAATTTAGTATATCAATAAAACTGTAAATGATGGTAATGAAACAACCTTCATTTGCGGTGCCATTCATGGCTTTGAATATGAAATCCTATGCAGCTCCACAAATTTACTTTGGCTATGGTTGCCTGTCACATTTATATAATGTGACTGTATTTTGCCATTGTTTAACTTTTGCAATGTGATCAGTGCCATGGAAATACTCACTTCTTTGTTTAAACATCATAGTCGCAGTTGTGCATTGAAGCTCAATTGTTGAAGAGTTTCCTATTAGCCAAATTCACAAAACAAAAGGACTTATAACACATCAAAACAGTAATGGCAAACTGAATTCATAATTCTATTTCCTTCAAAATATTAGTTTTGGTTTTCTTGTCTTTTCGGGGATATCCATTTATTTTAGATGAAAAATGATCGCTTTATGCTTAACGTCAGTACCCTTTTCTTTCTCTATTGTGGAAGCACGCTGAAGGCCAGCTAAAGATAGTTTTTATTGCGGGTAAAAGAATATTTGGTATGCCACAAGTTACAAAATTCTATTCGTTCAACACTCTAGAAACCCCCAAAAAAATGCATTGATCCTAGCTATTAGCTATGTTGCCGTATTCTGCATTTATTTAAATCATACAAATGCATCAACCAACATGGGCCTATTAGTGAAAATTTTTGACTCATTTAAAGTTCTGACAACTTTTCCAAAAAATCATTTCTAAGAGGACAAATACAAATCACTCACAAAATTTAATCTGCTAATTAGAATATGAAAATATTGGTATTCTCACCTAAACATGTCCTTTTCAACTACCTCTCTACCCATGTTATAAGTGATGGATAATGAACAACTATTTGTTCTAAATAATAGTTTTCAATTCTTTTTTTCAAAGTTGCATGGATGCAGATAGAAATACAGGTGCAAATATGGATACAATATAGACACATAAATGCTACATAACTAATTACTAGCACATTCAAATGATGTTAGACTGCGCAAGAATTAAAGAATTTCTGTTGTTGATATATGTGTGTGAGAGAGAGATAAGGAGGGACAAATTGTCCGTTAAAAATGTTGAAAGGCGGAACAAATAGATGAATATTCAAAGCTCGAGTACACATATATAAATGATTTGAGATATGTATATATATTATAAAATATTCAGAACACGACATAGTTATATTACTTTATATTTACTAATAGTTAAATATTATAAATAATATTAGAACTTTAATTGGTTAGGGTAATTAATTTGAGGCTTGTGAAGTTGTTAGTATAAATTGCATGGGCCTCAATACATATAAAATTTAGGGCAATAATTACACATAAGTTGAATGATAAGTTTTGAATAGTGGAGATTATGGCTTGCAAAGAGGGTTGATGTATTGTAGATTGTAATAGATGTTCTTTGTTTGTAAAATATGCATATAGTAAACTATTTTGTTGTGTAAAATTAGTAAATTATAAAGTAATTAGAATATTTTTGGAGTACTAAGGATATATGAAGCAATAAAAAGATAATAAATATTTTTTACATGATAAGAAAAAATAAGTGTTTGTAAAGAATTTTTAAATGGTTTTTATTCTATTTTATATAAAAATACAATTTTATTTTTATGTATTAAAATTGACGATTTAAAAGAAGTTATTCAAATAGAAAGATGTTGAAGACTATTTCAATCTACTTTTATAAAATTTTGTGCTCAATATATTTCATATAACAAGACATAGACAAATCGCATGACCAAACAAATTACTAAGACCAAACATTTGATGCCTTTACACAGAAAATAGATATTGAAAAGGGTGTTCCTTCTTTTAGCATTTTGACATAAAAAGCTAGTGCAAAACCCATTATGAGTCCAGAAGTCTCTGAATACAAACAAAATAAAATGTGGTCTTGACTATAAACGTATAGTTGACTCTTATGTTCCAAAGTACTCAAAGCCCATCAAATTTGAAATTGGATGGCTTATGAAAACATGTGAAGTTAAATCTTTGTCTACCGATGTCATATAATTAGTTCAATTAAAATTGTGTTTCTATTGTGGTCATGTATATTTGGAAAAAGAAAGAACTAGGGAATGAATTCTAGGAGATAAACAGTAAGAACCAGGGTGAGCGTGGAAGAAAAATAACTCATTCTTGGAGTACGGAAATAAGAAGAAACGTGCGCAGGAAAAAATCAGGAATCAGAAATATTTATTATACATGTTCTTTAATACTCTCTTTTGTTTTATTTTTTATTTTTTTGAGTATTTCAGAATTTGGAAAAAGTACTCTTTATTTCTAGAATGAGTCTGCTATTAAAAAAAACTTAGAATCTTTCACACATTGAAAGGACTTCATTAAAAATTTGGTGAATAATTTCTCTATGAAGACCAGTTTATATAAGTTCATATGAAGCCCATTAAAATCAGCTTTGCTACTGTAGTTTTTATTTCCTCCGTCCTAAAGGCCATTTACCACTAATTCACAATTTCATTTATGTCTTGATACGTATGCTTTGTTCCTTGAAATCTTCACTTTGATTCTATGCTTATTTTCCTTTTGTTTTCACCGATGGTATCATATAATATTATGGTGGAAATCAATCAAGCAAGGAATCGATCAGTTTTCCCTCACTGGATTCCGTAAACATTTTGGATGAAATTTTGAATTCAGCAAATTTGGGTTTTAAAACTAATCAATATTTTTTCTATAAATTTGTAAAGCTTCACTAAGAAAAAGCCTCACCTGGGAATGTTTGCAGTGTTGTATGGTACTCTTTTTAACAAATTTGGTTCTTCTTTATACATGTAAAGAAATCACGATAATTGCCTTTTAGTCTTCCCTGAAATTGGTATTCGAAACTCTTTTCTTGTTTGTTTGCTTAGTTTGATTCCCTAATTTCGGGTTGCAAATTCAGGGACCATACATTATACACAGCTCATTATTATTTTTGGGTTATCACCAGAGATGCAACTTGGGGAGGGGGTTAAAAGTTTCATACTTTACATGAAATCTTAATTTCTACTTTTTGTTTTTGACAATAAATGTAATTAAACTGAGTTACTTCTCGAATTGTTCTTATGTTGCAATAGCTTTGATATAGAAAGGTTTTTTCTTAATTACCTTTTAGAATTGCAGAGTTACTATGTAAGTATTAATCTTGTACGATATGAATTTATGGTCAATCATGAGATCTTACGATGTTCACTTATGGATCTCCTTGTATCTTATAAAATTAAAATTCTTAGAATATTGTATGAAATGTTTATTTAATTTCCTATATGAATCTCATAGGCCCCTTATTTGCCGATATGTAAAAGGCTCAAATGGCTTACTTATACTATTATTAGAACAACTCATGATCCCATTTTATGTATGTGTTGTGTGAGTGACCTCATAGTCTTGAGGACAATGCATTTGGGAGTAGTGATTGATTAGATTGTATTAAATGCATCACAGTGTTGATTTTTTGTTAAACTACTTGTAATTACTTATAATTAAGTCTATGTTGAGATTATGTGGAATACATATTTCAAGGAATATAAACCTCATTAATAATTCTTGATTGTCATACGAGTGACGATTGTTTTACTTCCTATGGAATTTGTAAGACGCACGAAAGGGTGGCAAATGTGGCTATATCAAGGAAGGGTAGGTTAAATTGTTAGAGTAATTAGTTAGTTTTATTATTCATTTTTACTTAAACTTTCTCTTAGGTACATTATAATTAATATTTTTATTAATTATAATGTGCAACCTAGCTTTTTTAGGTTTTAGGGTTTTGTTCACTTTTATAGGTTGAACCTTGTAAATACTTTTTCATTATCTTGGAATATAATTTCTCTCACACCGTTAAGATTTTCCAAGCTCTTGTTGTTTTGTCTTCTCTAGTTTCCTTTCAGCAACAGGTTATTTGCATGCAGGTGTTCTTGGCGAACTGTGAAGTTGGATTTCTCAACTTCTACATGGTATCAGAGCTTCCCTGCTGCTGCTTGGTCTGAGCTTTTGAAAGTCGTGATTCGAAGACGAAAGCCATAGCTCCTCTGGTCTTTTTTCTATTATTTTTTATTGGATCTGGGGGGTCTTTTTTTTAGAGCACTTTGGACAAAAACCGACCTCATGATTGCGTCCAGAAGGCCCAAAAACCCCTATTTCCATATAAAACTTGACCTATTTGGCCTCCGGGGCTTCTGGGTGAATTTCTAGCCTATTCGAGTCGTACGGCATGCAAAACGAGAATTTTAAAAAAAAAATCTTGAAATTCATGCAAATTTCAGTGTTTTACGAGGCGCTACCGCGCCTGGCCTCCGCTCTGCCCATCACCTCCGCACCGCCCGCCGGCCACCACCGCGCCACCCGGCATTGCAAGTGACGTCACCTGTCGGTAAATTTCTTCGACAGATTTTTCGGCATATTTTTTATTTTTTTGGTAGCCTTTTTTTTTGGTGATGATGTCAGCCCTGGTCATGATGACATCATCGACGGGCTCGTGATGTGCAGACGGCCGTCAATTTTTTTCCCAGGACTGGTTTTGTCCAGTGAGCTTCTTTTCGGAGGTGCAATTGGTTTTTCGGCCATAACTTGTGCATACGGTGTCCGTTTTCAGAAAATGAAATATCGTCGGAAAGGTCTTTCCGAGACGGATGTGATGATGCTAGTTTGGTTGTTTGAATCGACCATTTGAGCTCTCATTTTTGGCATTGAAGTAGAAGCTTCAGTTTCCTCCCTCTCTACATCTGGCATCTAAGTTTTCTTCTAATTTTTTGTGCTTTCAATAATTGTTTACTTATTGTACAAGGGCTAGATTTATACATTGTGGGGGGGTGCTCTTTATTTCTGTTATTTACTTCAGAAAAGACCCTTCTACTTCTGTCTTCTTCTTCTCTCAATGTCGAACCCCTCTGTGGCCCGGTTGACACCTCACAACTATCACACTTGGAAAGGATAGATGACCAAATTGCTTATGGAAAAAGGGCTATGGTCATGTCTCGATGAGACTCAGCCAGTTCTTTAGAGGCCTTATGAGGCTCTTATGCAGAGAAATCAGATGGATGAGGCAATGGACCTCATTGCTATAAACATTTCAGATGGGTTGTTGTTCCACCTGGATGGTTTGACCACACCCAGGGATATGTGGAACAAGTTTTCCACCTTGATTGGCACAATGAATCAATTTAGGGTTCTCCAAATAGATGCAGAGTTCACCTCCTTGGTACCTAAATCATTCACTAGCATTGAGGACTTCTTGATGAAGTTTAAGTCTCTTCGATCAATTTTACAGGTTGCTGGAAAGACGAAGTCAGATGATGAGTGTATCTTTCTGATACTCTCAAATCTTCATGGCCCTTATCAAATTTTCACTTCTACCCTCTACTCCACTATGGATGCACTGGGTGCATGACATGTTGTGCCCTCCTTTGAGACTTTCTGTGACAGGTTGACTCGTGAGCAATCCAAGCTCAATTAGATGGATTCACTTACAGGTTCATAGTCACAAGCATTGCTTGCCAAGACACCTTAGGATACATAGAAGCAAAAGCTGAAGTAGACATCTGATTCCTCTTCTCAGCACTCTACTGGCCCACCATCTTCTTCTAAGAAGGATAAACAGAAGACTGAGAGCCCTACATGTTCCTATTGTCAGAAGGGACCTCATGATGAATCACATTATTTTCAGAAGAGATTTGATGGCTATGAGAAACAGATTGTAGATTTACAAGCTCTCCTTCAGAAGAGCACTATTTCCTCTCCATCCTCTTCCACCTCACAAGGTTCTACTTTTCAGTCTTCTGCCTCATCTTCGACATCTGGACAGGATTTTGGACAGGGTCATGCATTATGGGCTTCTGTTGCATCCCCTTTACAGGTCCCTTGGATACTGGATTCAGGTGCTTCTCACCATATGGCATCTTCTCCAGAGATCTTCTCTTCTATTGAGGCTTCTCTTATTCCTCAAATTCTCATGGGGAATAACACTGTTATGCCAGTATGAGTGAAAGGTTTTGTACGCATTCAGGATGGCACATTCAATGATGTATTATATGTTCCATCTTTGTTTGCAAACCTCCTCTCGATTTATCAGATTACACTCAGTGGGGTAGGGAAGATACTTGAGTTCACGCCAAATTCAGTCTTCATTCGGGATAGTGTGACAGATGGCATTGTTGCTACAGGTACAATTGATCTTTCCATCCATCTCTACACCTTCTCACACTTTGGTCCACCATCACCATTATCGGAGTACAACTCTCCTCTTCCGCGAGAGCATCATGTGGGACAGTCAGGTCACTTGAACCTCTATGTTGTTCCTAAGACCACTTCTGTGACTGCCTCACCTCATCTTGTTGGGGTTTCTTCTCTTCAGCAGGACTCTTCTTCAGCACTACTAGACCCTCCAGCTCCATTCCTTGAGCCACCAGGTGCAGTTGTTGAGGATTTTATAGAGGACATTCATCTCCTCTCTCCTGATAGTGTCAGCACACCTGTCATACCACCTACATTGGGGATTCCCTTTTAGGATCCTCGTGTCTACTCCTTTGAGTATCAACTCGGCCTTCCAGTGACACCTCATCTTTTGAGGGTACCTCTTTAGTGTTCACTATCTTTCACTCCTTTGTATTGGAGTCACAGTGGTTCATTCATTGTTCCAAGGTTTCTTTCATTCTGGGGGGGCTTTGGAGCCCTGACCCTCTCTCATGGGGGGGTTGGCAGCACACATTGTACTTATGGCTTTGAGAGAGTCTCTTGAAGTCATTTTTTGTCTTTTGCTTGCTTTTATATCTCTTTTTGGAGAGGAGTTTTGTTAGATTAGGTGAAAAACTAATTTCCCAAGAACACCTGCATGCATAACCCTGTCACATGGAAGAAGCAAAGAACAGAAGCAAGAAAGATCTATGGAGGCCAAAAAGCCAGAGACATCTTATGGACATGCAAAGAGAAATTGTATTCCAAGATTATCTAAAAAGAACGTACAAAGGGTTCAACCATATAGGTGAACAATAAAACCCTAAAGCTATAAAGCAAAAAATAAAGCTAGGTTGCACATTATAATTAATAAATATATTAATTATAATGCACCTAAAAGATAGCTTAAGTAAAATAGAGTAATAAATGACTTAATTAATTAAACCAAAGTGATTTAATTAATAAGCATAAAGTATGATTACTCTAACACCCCCCCTTAAGCGTAGCTCAAGAGAGAAGCTAACCTAGCAAAGCTATGAAAGCAAAAAATGCAAGAAAGAGCAATGGGTCCCGGCAACAAGGCCTGATTAGGTACCCAAGTACAAGAAATAAACTAGATGAAGGAAACAAAGCCTCCAATCTAGGGAATGTCCCAAAGAAAGGAACAAGAAAGAGCATGAAGCATCTCCGAAGCATGAAGCTGCAAACACTATCAGAAGAATACTGCTGGAACCCCCACTGAAATAGTGCATGACCAGGTAGAGAAGACAAAGTCTGAAGAGCTGATCAATCAAAGAGGTGACCTCCAAAATAGGAATGAATGAGTGTCTATATAGTAGATGAACCATCTCACCGAAATGCATAGGTGCCTAGCCACTGCATCCGCCTAGTACATAGGAACAAAAACTGAATACGTAGATCACTCAACCGAACCAAGGAAGCAATAGAGCCAACAGGTGAACCCCCCCATAATGCTGAACAGAGAGAGGGGTGACAGGAACACTGAAATGCAATGCCAGAAACATCTGCAAGAAGAAGAATCAGGAACACCAACAGTGCAACAGAAGTACACGCACAGGATAAAGGGCGGTGTCGAAGAAGAAGAATAGATCTTCTGGACACACAGCATGGGCTAATGTCATGGAAGGTACACTCACTTGACAAAGGTGGATGAGCACAAAAGGCAAAACATCATAACCCCCCATGGCACTTTATAACTGAGTGCGAGTACAAACAAACACAAGGTGTACAAGATCCCAGATATGCAAAAGTAGGCACTTTATCTCAGTGCGTTTACAGAAAAAAGAATGCAACAGAAGAGAAGCATACAATACTCAAAAGAAGAAGGAAAGAAGAACAGTGAGAACAGAAGTAGAAGTCATCCCAAGAATGGAGATCCGTGGACTTGTAAAAGCCAAGTAGTCCATCTGAGTGCAGAAAAGCAAAACTCAATGGAGGAAGAACTTGGTATAGAATCTAGAAATAAGACCTCTGAAACTGAAAAATACACTGAACAAGCTTTCCGAAAATACCAAGTTTGCTGAAAACTGAGCCCGAATGTGAGAGATATAGTGTCCGGAATGCAAAAAGTACCCGTGACTTTGACTGGCAGAAAACCCCTGCAAACGGCAAAATCAAACAACCGAACTAAAAAAAATAGAACGGTCTCGGAACCAGCTTTCCGTCGATATCTCGTTTGGCAAAAAACGCCATCATATGCTCAAGTTACGGCAAAAACAGTGACAGGTGCTCTGGCAGGCACCTAAAAAAGAAAACCTCTAAATTCAATAGCCTGGTGCGAAAAATAGAAGAAGAATCTAGAAAAAAGCCTTTGTATAAAATGACCGTCTCGGAATCATCTTTCCGATGATGTCTTGTTCGCCCACTAACTCCTCCGTATGAGCAAGTTATGCCAAAAAAAGCATTAGGTGCTCCAGGAAGGCAAAAAAGCAGTCCTACCTTCGAAGGCATGGTATGAAAAACGAGGCAAAAAACTCAAAAAGAAACCTCCATAATTGCGTTCGTCTCGGAAAGAGCTTTCCGAAGATATAAAAAACTCCCAAATACGCCTCCAGATGAAGAAGATATGGCAAAAAAGGCCCAATTACCCCTAAAAACAGACTTCAAAAAAAATTGTAAAGCCCCTGGGGCTGAAAATGCAAAGCCCCTGGGCGCATGGCACACGCAGGGGGCTAAATCTAGAGCCCTTGGTTACCATAGGACCGTCGGTGGGCATTAGAAAAGCCCGCGGGGCTTAAACACCCGCCGAGCGGCCCAAGCGGTGGCGCGGCCAGCGAAGGGCTGGTGGAGGGCTAGCGCAGCGGAGCCGGGTGGCGGCGGAGCGGGCCAGCGGAGCACTAAGGGCGGCGGTCTCTGACGGCGGCGTTCTCTGGCGGGGCGCGCAGTGGCGGTGGCGGTGGAAGATGCCGATGCCGATGGCGCAGAGGAGGAGCGCGGGAGGCGCGTTTTCAAAACGCCTGGGTGGCTGCTGGGCGGTGCCTGGGTGGCCGCTCGGCGGCCAAAATATATATAGATATTTTTTAAAATCGCCGACTGTACCTACCTCAGAGTGCGTGCCAGAGCCGTACGGCCCTGGTATGCAAAAAAAATTTGCCTCAGATGGCAAATATGTCCAAAATGGACAAATTTTATATGGATTTAGGGGTTCTTGGGCCTTCTGGACACAATGGTGGTGTCCATTTTTGCCCAAGGTGAGCCAAATTTTGGCTCCCCCCCAGATCCATAAAAAAAATTTCTGAAACCCTTGAAAACCTCCTGCTTTTGAAACACTTCAACAAAACACGAACAGCGAGCAGCAACCTGGCTCTGATACCATGTTAGATTAGGTGAAAAACTAATCTCCCAAGAACACCTGCATGCATAACCCTGTCACATGGAAGAAGCAAAGAACAGAAGCAAAAAAGATCTATGGAGGCCAAAAAGCCAGAGACATCTTATGGACATGCAAAGAGAAATTGTATTCCAAGATTATCTAAAAAGAATGTACAAAGGGTTCAACCATATAGGTGAACAATAAAACCCTAAAGCTATAAAGCAAAAAATAAAGCTAGGTTGCACATTATAATTAATAAATATATTAATTATAATGCACCTAAAAGATAGCTTAAGTAAAATAGAGTAATAAATGACTTAATTAATTAAACCAAAGTGATTTAATTAATAAGCATAAAGTATGATTACTCTAACAAGTTTTTCCCACTGGGTTTTCTCCTTTGTCTCCGGTTTACAGAGATTTCCTTGTATTGGGTACTTGATCAGGCCTTGTTGCCGGAACCCATTTCCTGCTTTCATAGTTGTGCTAGGTTATCTTACCTCCTGAGCTTTTCTTAAGGGGTGGTGTTAGAGTAATTAGTTAGTTTTATTACTCTTTTTTACTTAAGCTTTCTCTTAGGTACATTATAATTAATATCTTTATTAATTATAATGTGCAACCTAGCTTTTTTAGGTTTTAGGGTTTTGTTCACCTTTATAGGTTGAACCTTGTAAATACTTTTTCATTATCTTGGAATACACTTTCTCTCACACCGCTGAGATTTTCTAAGCTCTTGCTTTTTTGTCTTCTCTGGTTTCCTTTCAGCAACAGGTTATTTGCATGCAGGTGTTCTTGGCGAATTGTGAAGTTGGATTTCTCAACTTCTACATAAATGACACTCATTTATGCATACCTACCTACCAAAAGAGTCTGATGAAATTTCCTTTGGTGAAATCTTTAATTGCATATTTTATTGTATATGATAGTTATTATATCATCTCCTTGCCACATCAATGTTTAGTTATTGCATGGTCATAGGTGATATGTAGTATAGTTCCATTGGTGCACCAGATCCATCTGACTTGCCAATTTCGGGTTGCTAGGTTCTTTGAGTAGGGTTGGTGTGATCAACATGACAAATTGAACACCATGGGAGCTAACGACTTTGTGGTTGGGTGGTAAAAGTGCCTAGGCTGCACTCTTGTCTCAAGCATAATAGATGTCCAAATATTTTTGATGGTTAAAGGAGACATAGATTTGCATAATATATTTCTTATTTGTGTACTCATGATTCTACCATCTATCTACTTGTATCATAAGTTGTAATTTGTTATTGTACTTGATGTACTTGTTATTTGATGTTTTTATGGTGTTTACGACATGATGGTTGACACCTCTCTTAGTTTTACTATGTTTAAATTCAACAAGTTGGTAAAATTCTATAATCAATCATGTTGTTTCTTTCATCATGAGTAATTAAATGTATTATTGAAATGCTTTGAATTTTGATTTATCTTTACATGGTTTTTAAGTTTTTTTTCCCTAAGATCCCTTAGTATGCAAATTAGGACTTTTACGTGTTATTATGATTCTCCTAATATCAATTAGTATGCAAATTAGGATACCTTAAGACCAATTATGTATCATAAGGGGTCCTTAATGGTCCTACAAATCATTAATGGATCCTAAGTGGTCCTAACATATAATAAGGGATCATAATAGGTTCTAAGTGGTCCTAAGACTCCTTAGGACCCATTAGAACCCCTTACAACCCATTACAACCCTTATGATACATAATGGGTCCTATTGTGTAATAAGTGTCCTAAGGGGTGGGTGAACCCACGATAGTGGGTTACACTTTTTCAGAGGAAGGAATTCATCCCAAAAAGGGCAGCGAATTGGTCCTAACTAGGTCTAATTAAGCATCAAAGCGTAACTAATTGGTCCTAATAGGTCTAATTGGATCTAATTAAGTCCTAATATGTCATATTAGGTCTAATTGGGTCTAATTAGGTCATTTTGGGATCTAGTTAGGTCATATTAGGTCATTTTAAAAATCTAGTTAGGTCATAAATTAGGTCTAATTAAGTTATTTCAAGTGTAATTTGGTTTAAGTAGGCATCAAAGTGTAACTAATTGGTCCTAATAGGTCTAATTAGGTACTAATAGACCTCTAATTTGGTCTAGTTAGGTCATAATCTAGGTCTAATTATGCTTAAGGGATCCTATTGTTCATATGATGTCTAATTGAGGTAATTAGGTCTAAATAGGTCCTACTAGGTCATATTAGATCTAATTGGGTCTAATTAAGTCTAATTAGGTCATTTTGGGATCTAGTTAGGTCATGTATTAGGTCTAATTAGGTCATTTTAGGTCTAATTGGGACTAATTAGGCATCAAAGTGTAACTAATTGGTTCTAATAGGTCATATTAGGTCTAATTAGGTCATATTGGGTCTAATTAGTTCTAACTAGGTCATTTTGGGATTAGTTAGGTCATATTAGGTCAAATTAGGTCTAATTGGTCCTAATAGGTCTAAGTGGTCCTAATAGGTCATATTAGGTCTAATTAGGTCATTTTAGGATCTAGTTAGGTCATAAATTAGGTCTAATTAAGTCATTTTAGGTGTAATTAGGTTTAATTAAGCATAAAAGTGTAACTAATTAGTCCTAATAGGTCTAATTGGGTCTAATTAGGTCCTAATAGGTCATATTGGTCTAATTAGGTACTAATAGACCTCTAATTTGGTCTAGTTAGGTCATAATCTAGGTCTAATTATGCTTAAGGGGTCATATTGTTCATATGATGTCCAATTGGTCTAATTAGGTCTAATTAGGTCTAAATAGGTGCTAATAGGTCATATTAGGTCTAATTAAGTCTAATTAGGCCTAATTAGGTTATTTTAGATTTAATTGGGACTAATTAGGCATCAAAGTGTAACTAATTGGTCCTAATAGGTCATATTAGGTCTAATTAGGTCCTAATAGATCATATTAGGTCTAATTGGGTCTAATTGGGTCTAATTAGGTCATTTTGGGATCTAGTTAAGTCATATTAGGTCAAAGTAGGTCTAATTGCTCCTAATAGGTCCTAATAGGTCTAATTGCTCCTAATAGGTCCTAATAGGTCTAATTGCTCCTAATAGGTCATATTAGGTCTAATTAGGTCCTAATAGGTCATATTATGTCAAATTAGGTCATTTTTGGATCTAGTTAGGTCATATTAGGTCATTTTGGGATCTACTTAGGTCATAAATTAGGTCTAATTAAGTCATTTTAGGTGTAATTGGGTTTAATTAGGTATCAAAGGGTAACTAATTGGTCCTAATAGGTTTAATTGGGTCTAATTAGGTCCTAATAGGTCATATTGATCTAATTAGGTACTAATAGTCCTCTAATTTGGTCTAGTCTAGGTCATAATCTAGGTCTAATTATGCTTAAGGGGTCCTATTATTCATATGTTGTCTAATTGGTGTAATTAGGTCTAAATAGGTCCTAATAAGTCATATTAGGTCTAATTGGTTCTAATTAGGTCTAATTAGGTCATTTTGGGATCTAGTTAAGTTATGTATTAGGTCTAATTGGGACTAATTAGATATCAAAGTGTAACTAATTGGTCCTAATAGGTCATATTAGGTCTAAATAGGTAAATTTGGGATCTAATTAGGTCTAAATAGGTCATTTTGGGATTTAGTTAGGTCATATTAGGTCAAATTCGGTTTAATAGGTCCTAATATGTCTATTTGGTCCTAATAGGTCATATTAGGTCTAATTAGGTCCCAATAGGTCATATTAGGTCTAATTAGGTCTACTTAGGTCATTTTAAGTCTAATTGGGTCTAATTAGGCATCGAAGTGTAACTAATTGGTCCTAATCTAGGTCTAACTGGGTCATAAATTGGTCTAATTATGTACTAATAGACCTCTGATTTGGTCTAGTTAGGTCATAATCTAGGTCTAATTATGCTTAAAGGGTCCTATTGTTTGTATTAAGCATATTGGGTCTAATTATTTCTTAAGGGGTCATAGTACGAGCATATTAGGTATTAATTAGTCTAATTAGATCTAATTACACCTATAAGGGGTCCTATTACTCATATTAGATAGATAATTAGGGCTTATTAGAACTAATTTGGTCTAAGGGCGGTCCTATTAAGTTCATAAATAGGCCCCTGATTAGGTCATTAAATTACTTATAAATAGGCCCCTAATTAGGTCTTTTAAATTACTTATGTCACTAGGTCTTAAGAGGTCATAATGCTCACATTAGGTATAATTAGGTCTAATTAGTCTTATTAAGTCTAACTAGGTCTTTTTTTATCAAATTAGGTCTAATTAGGTATTGCAATATCACACTTACATGTTTCATTAAGACAAGTCCTAGCCATCAACTTAAAATATCCATAGAGAGAGAGAGAGAGAGAGACCTTGTTTCCTACCATAATATCTTTCTTGTGCTTCCTCATGTAGTCTTTGTTCACTCTCTTCTAAATAATGTTGTGTACTCTTGTTTAGCCGTCTCTTTTTCCTTCCCATCACTTTGCAAAATTGTTCCACCAAAATTTGAAAAAATACAATTTCAAAAGTCTTCCTTCTCCAAAATGTGAATTATTTTGTAGCTTTCAAATTAATGAGATGAGAAAAACATATATTTATTTATATGTAATTGTTATTAACCCGAAACGACACCAAATAGGCCGACATGAGTTTCTATCGAAAGTCATCTTTAACTTTCTATCGAAAGTCACTAGTTTCTATCAAAAGTGACTTAGTTAAGGGTTAAACTGACCCTAAATCAGCAAAGTACTTTCGAAAGAAAGTACTTTCTATCAAAAGTCCCTAATTAGGGGCAGTTTGCAAAGTTTGAAGAAATTCTAAAAATTTCATGGCTTTGGGGATGAATCACAGGGGTCAAATGGAACAATAAGGAGATGTCCTTTTGCATAGCACAAGTACTCGAAACAAGCTTTCTAACGATTAAATAGATTTGACAATTTTTGAATTTATTATGTATATGTTTTTTGAAGTTAATTGAATGTAGGTTTTTTTATCAAATATAAACCTCTGAGTTTGATGTTCAATAAAAAATAGTAGAAAAGAGAAAAAAAAATTTGAAAAATAACAGTGCCCTCTGTCTTTGAGTCTACTTTCTATCAATTTTTTTTTGAAATTAGATAAATACACAACAAGTTATAAGCTATGTAGTTAAGGTATGTCAAAATTATGGTTTAGTCAACTTCAAACATTAATAAAATATACAATAATCATGATAATGTCGTCAAACCAATTGCATTCCCTCTGTATGGATGTTACAAAACTAAATTCAAAAGAATCACAATCATATCTATTTTAGAAAAAAAAGTTATGCTATATGAAAATAATGTAACTCTTTGAAAATGACATTTTCAACAACATACCCATTTTCGTGGGAGAAAGAAAAAAATATTCAAATCAATTCAATATATATATAGAATCTAGACATAAAATCCTAAAAGACTCTAATTTACTTCATCTTTCGATTTCAAACGGTTTAACGACAATATGCATCCGAATTTGATTTTTTTTTTTTTCAAAATGTAGAGTTCAGTGTTCGTTCAGGCAAAAAAGTGTAACCCACTATTGTGGGTTCACCCAGGTCCTAATCAAGAATAAATTGGTCGTAAGTGGTCCTATGACCCCTTAGTACCTATTAGGAAACATTAGGACCCATTAACACATATCAAGTCCCATTAGAACACATTAGGTCTCATTAAGATGGAATTAAAACACATTACGGGTCCTAGGACCCATTAATGAGTTGTAGGACCATTAAGGACCCCTTAGGACTCATTAATGGGTCCTACAACCCCTTACTATGCATTAGGACCCCCTAGAACCCATTATGTCTAATAAGGCATCCTAAGTGATTGTGGGACCCATTAATGGGTCATAGGACCATTTAACACCCTCTTAGGACCATTTACAACCTCTTAGGACATATTAGGACCCTTAAATGATACATAATCGGTCCTAAGAGGTCCTAATGCATAATAAGTATCCTAAGGGGTCCTAATTGGTCCTGAGTGGTCCTAGGACCCCTTAAGACATATTAGAACATATTAGGAGCTGATTAGGACCCCTTAGGATACACATTACCCATTATGACCATTTAGGACCCATTATATGTATCATAAGGGTCCTAATGTGTTTTAATGGGTCCTAGTGGGTGCTAATATGTTTTAATGGGTCCTAATGTGTTTTAATAGATCTTGATGTGTTGTAATGCATCTTAATGTGTCCTAAGACACCTTAAGGCCCATTATGACACATTGAGACCCATTAAAACACATTAAGACCCATTAGAACATATTAGGTCTCATTAGAACGCCCTATGACCCATTAGGACCCCCTAGAACACATTAACTATCATGGGACATACTAATGGGTCCTAATGTACTATAAGGGTTCATAATGGGTCCTAAGTGGTCCTAGAAACCCTTACGATCCATTAGGAACCCTTAGGACCCATTATGAGAAATTAAGACCCATTATGACCCCTTAGGACCCATTGTGTTTTAATGGATCTTAATGGGACCTAATGTGTTCTAATGCATCTTAATGTGTTGTAATGGGTCCTAATGTGTCCTAATAGGTACTAGGGGGTCCTAGGACCCATTAGGATCAATTAGGACTCGATTAGGACCTATTACGACCCATTAGGACTTGATTAGGATGCCTTAGGTCCTAATTGGTCCTAAGTGGTCGTAGGACCCCTTAAGACCCATTAGAACCCACTACGATAATTTAAGACCCATTATAGAACATATTATATCCCATTAGGACCTTGATGATACATAATGGGTCTAAAGAGGTCCTAATGTGTAATAAGTATCCTTAGGGGTCCTAATTCGGTCCTAATTGGTCCTAAGTGGTCCCCTAGGACCCCTTAGTACCAATTAGGACCCAATTAAGACCCCGCAGGACACTTATTACACATTGGGACCCCTGAGGCCCCATTACAACCCCTTAAGACCCCTTAGGACCTATTAGGACACATTAGCTTCCATTATGACAATTTAAGACCCATTAGAACACATTACATAAAATATATGCTCATTATATTTTACATGTACATAAACTTGATAGATTAGATTATATTATTTTTTATATAGATTAGATTATTTTTTACATGTAGATGTTTAATAGATTGGATTGGATTATTTTTAATTTTTTTAAATGTTTCAATTTTATATATGTACATGTTTAATTTAATTTAATTTTGAATCAAATAATTAATGCAGGTTGATTTATATATATGATTATGGATGACTTTGGCATTAATGAGTTACTTAATCCTCCTCTAGGACCCGCTCCCCCACCTCCACCCCCACCCCCACCCCCACCTTTCCCCACCTCCACCTGCACCCCAACCTGAACCCCATCCCGAACCACAACCAAAAGTAGATACCGATCAGGCTTGCTATAATTTTTTTTTTGATAAAAACATAAAAGCTATCACGGGTCACATAACTCATCTACAAAATCATCCCTTTGTCCCCCCCATGTTGTGCACTTTATAGACACCATGCACAACATTGTAGATTCAATGAGATCTATTGATGGTGACCTTGATAGGCACCATGTCTGGAGAGATGAGATGAGGTGATATTATGTCGATGACCTCACATATCAACAAATCAATGATATAAAAATTAATAAGAACACAATATATCCATATTTCAAGGACCCAAAATCAGGAGATCAATTAAAAGATAAAAAATATATATCAATGAGGGGGTGTGTACATCGAGGAATGGTGGAAAATTTTTGGATTCATTGGTGGATGTGTTTTGATGCCCCCATACAAACCAAGAAGTGCCTCTGTATTTTTTGAAGAAAAAAAATAGTGAGTTTGTGTTGGGTTCGAAACACAACTATTTTGACATTAAATATTTCTAGGGGGTTGGAAAGGGCATGCCCCAAAATAGGCCAGGGGAAAAAGTTGACCCTAGGAGACATGTGCTAGCTGCACCTCTTTTGGATCCTCCCCCACCTGCTATACATGCACCATTTTATTAGCATTCCATGGTCTCAACCTTAGGAGCATTGAATTAGTTGACCACTAGTCTTAAAGATTAGACCTTAAAGATGTTGACACCTGTAGTAGAGCCTCATTCATGCACTACATGCCATGAGATGTGTTATGATCCCATGCATGAAGAGATTTCTATTACAACACATGGAGAATATGATTATATGGGCTCATATGTGGATTTCTTTTATACTAAACATCATCCCCTTGATCAACAAGCTCTACAGGTACATATATGTCACCTATTTATATATGTAATTTCAACACATGCAAAATTTTTAATTTTTTTAGTTCATGTAAAAAATAAAATTTAATTAATGGAAATTGTGTGTACATGTGCTTGTCTATAGACTGTAGGTATAGGGTTTTCGACACTACTACATTTGGGGCCAAATTTTGACGGCCATTTGTCAGATTTGCAACACTCATTTGTCAGAATTTCGACACATGAGTCCGTCGCCATTTTTGCGTAGAAGATTGCAATAGAAGACCTACCTGTCAGCTTACCGACACAATGTCACATCGAAAAGTTGCAAATGACAACAACTTCATTATGGCATTTCCTGTGGTTCATCCATCGGAATTCCAATAACAAGACCTATCAGAAATATACAATCTCTGTTGGAAATGACTGTCGAACCATATTATTTCTGACGGTTTAAATGTTGGAATACTAACAGTTAGCATCATATTCTGATAGATCTACCTGTCGTTGATATGGCCTCATTGTCAAAAATTCTGTCAAATATTTTCTCTTTATGACACTTAAACTGTCAGAATAGCGACAGTTCTGCACTATTCTCCAACAGGTTTCCCTGTCGAACGTATAGCATTACTATCGCACCAAATGTCGTAAAAAATTTTTTTCTGACATTTTGTCTATCGAATGCATAGCGCTTCTGTCGAAATTAATTATGAATTGTTGAAAAATCGATGGATAGGCACATTAAAGTTAACACAGCTCAAGAGACCATCATAGGTTGTCTCTTTCTTCGGTCTATATTATTGATAGAATGTTTTACCTTTCATTAGCTCATCAAATCCGGGGATTTGAAAGAATTTAATAGAATATTTTCATGACAACGTATATTATTTAAGTTGACATTGCATGAATTTATCTACTTCATGCACTTGTAGACTATGAGGACAGTGATAAAGAAGCATTGCCATGGGAGGAGATGCTTCTTTATCTCCGTCTTCATAGTATACAAGTGTGCGAAGTAGATAAATTTGTGCAATGTCAACTTAAATAATATACGTTGTCATGAAAATATTCTATTAAATTCTTTCAAATCCCCATATTTGATGAGCTAATGAAAGGTAAAATATTCTGTCAATAATATAGACCGAAGAAAGAGACAACCTATGATGGTCTCTTGAGCTATGTTATCTTTAGTCCTAGCTACTTGTCGATCGTCGAGAATAATCACCGCCTTGCATTTATGTACACTGCAGAAATTGATCACAGTCTCGCAAAAACATTTTACACTTGTACATCTCATCAATATTGGAGGCCTAAAGTAATTTTATACGATCACTAGCACATTTCGTGCATGGATGAGAAAACACTATCCAAAGTTTCTAGATAACCATTTTTGAGAAGAGGAATGAGTGGAGGCCAAAGAAGGGATAATTGTGAAGGTTTTATAGATGTAGGTTACTCCTTCATCATCTCTACACTGGTACTCAATCTGGCCTCCACTCCATATACGTCTTCTCAGAATCTAAAAACTCTCCATCTTTGATTCTCGTCATTTTTTTAGCATCTTCGTGGACTGAGACCTTAAATTATTGAGCTTCTCTTTGTTTCGAGAATAGTTTAACATTCTCTACTTAACAGGGCCAACCATGTGAAGGTGGAAGCTCACCTAGCCCCTCATAGGAGCCTCTTATGACCCTTTACGACATTTTAAGACCTCTAAGATGTATTCTTAGGGATTGTAAATGGTCGTAAAGTGTCATAAGGGGTCCTGGGACATAACAACTGAGAAACATAAATGTAGGCATCATGGTCACAATTTTTTGGAGACACAACATAATTGAGTGGTTTTTTGAGACGATGCAAAGTAGTGGTTGCTTTGCATCATCTGGGAATAGCACTCAATTATGTTGTGTCTCCAAAAAATTGTGACCATGATGCCTACATTTATGTTTCTCAGCTGTTGTGATATGTACATCGCAGTCTGTCATTGTTGCAATAGCAGAGCCTATATTCCACAACAAAAAAGAAGACATCTTTTTAGCCTGGGTCTCGATCCTACCCCAATTGTCGAAGGATCTAGGGCCAGGCTCGAAAGATGTCTTCCCATTCTATCTGCAACATTGTGTCCATCCATGATCTCAGGAACATCATCATCTTTCCACTCTTCATTTGCCAAAATATATCGCTTCTTCAAGCTTGCAGAGTAATCTTATTAATAAAAGAACTCTTGCCAACATTAGGGTACCCACATATCAAAATAGTTGATGTTATTGGTGCTTGTGCTCAAGGATATCGATTCACTATTTTGAAACGGCCAAATCATTTTTATTTCGATTGTATAGAAAAGGAGTGGGAGAAAACAAGCAGGTGAAAGATGATCGAGAGTAAGAGAAGGCATTGCATTTTATTTGATCATAAATGCTCTCTGAAATGACCAATCATGTTTTCTATTCGCTTCCTTTTGGTGTTTTTTTTTCCCATATTCAGTAGATAAAAATCATGGCGGTGGCCACTTAGCCATCTTTTTGATGTTCCGGATATTTTACAAAGATATAGGTATGTGGATTTATCGTTCAATTGCTTGCAGTTATTGGTCAAATGCAAATATTTTGTCACGTTGCAAGGGCAAGATATCAGTTTGGTGTTTTTGGTTTATGTTAAAAGTTGATTTGGTAAAATCCTCAAAAAACACACTACATGTTCTAAAATGTAAAGAAGTTGAATGTTAAATGTAAAATATATATCTCATCCATAGTAATCAAAAGAAAGGACATGAAACTTATAAGGAGATTTACCAAACCAAAAATATAAGCAAATAGGAAACATGGATTGGTACCTTATGAATTGGTTTTTAAGGTGCACAATCTTCATCAATCTCCTCAGAACAAGACCCCTCACGAAAAATGCATTTAACACAAAAAACAAATCTACAAAACTAAACCAATGACATGTTTAGAACAAAGAAATAGATTGATAATAATATGCTGAAAATTCTATTATGTTTAATACACGCAAAAGGACCAGTCCCAACAATTCTTAAACATAATTTATCTGATATGATAATAACATGCTAATTAAACTGATAAAGGTGTTATCTGCATTTAATCTTCCAATTACTAATTACACAAAAAACAAATTTACAAAACTGAACCAATGGCATGTTCTTCGTATGTGATTTCTTCATCTTTCGAGCCTCTGGCATCATATTCGACTGCAAATTTCAAATGCATTGCATTTTATTTGATCATGAATGCTCTCTGAAATGATCGCATTCTACTGGTGTCGTGCCCTAGCCTGTGCTTTATCTCCATTATTTGATGTTATTGGTGCTTGTGCTCAAGGATATCGATTCACTATTTTCAAATGTTTGGATCATTTTGGTCGTGACTGTTCCTCTAGTACACAATTAGGAAATGTAATTGTCTAATGATTATATGTAATGTTGAATGGATTAAATGCTTTATTCTTGGTAGAAGTGAATGGAAGGAATAGTGTTGGTGTTAGGTTTCATTTATTATTGAATTCAATGGTTTCCAAGATGTGTTGAGGAGTTTGCTCCTTATTTAATGTTAATTGTTCCAACACAATCCACTCATACAACAGTGAAATGCTATGTGATTGACAATTTCATACAACTGGTCCTTTGGGGTGTATTAAATACAATCCAGTCACTTATTAAATGCTTTGGAGACTACTGGTTTGACTGTCCATGCGTTACCAGTGACTGAGATTCATTCAAGGATACAAAACCCTTCATTTTGGGGTTATTGTGTGTGGATTCAAATGTAGGTTTGATTTGGTTAATGTTTAGAAGAGATCAATAAAGTATATAAAGACAATCTTACATGTTTGGAGAGGTTTGAGAGGCACTTATAATGACTGTACCCTCACAAATAGTGGCATAGACTGGTTTTACTAAGTTTCCTTTCTCTGCCGCAGGGGTACAGTCAGAGGTTTCATTGACAAAATGATCCTTTGAATGGTTACTATGAATATGAATGATTTGATATAGCATATTTCTCATTTTACTTGAAGTTTGGAATAGCTTGTGCAAGGATGCAAGTAGTTTTGGTCATTTTGGTCGTGACTGTTCCTCTACACAGTCAGAAAATGTAACTGTCTAATGATTATATGTAGTGTTGAATGGATTAAATGCTTTATTCTTGGTAGAAGTGAATGGAGTTTCCAAGATGTGTTGAGGAGTTTTCTCCTTGTTTAATGTTAACTGTTCATGCACAATCCACTCATACAACAGTGAAGTTACAAAACTGAACCAATGGCATGTTTACAACAAAGAAATAGAATGATAATAATATGCTAAAAATTCTATATATTATGTTTAATACACGCCAAAGGACCTGTCCCAACAATTCTTAAACATACTAGTTATCTGATATGATCAATTGTTAATAAAGGTCTAATTCTGTAGACTACTAGCACGAAGGAAGATTTGACCTAGCCAAATTTTCCTTTTACCACACAAAAAAAAAGTGTGATAACTATGTCTACTCCAACCTTAATTGTTTAAGAATTCATCATATTAGATAAAGTATGTTTAAGAATTGTTGGGAGTTCTATTAGACCTTTGTTGTAAACATGTCATTGGTTTTCAAATGTTTGGATTCACGTTTGTTGATATTACTGGCATATATGTTTAATGATGCCATTGTATATTGCTATCACTGAAATGACCACATTCTACTTGTGTCGTGCCCTAGCCTGTGCTTTAACTCCATTATTTGATGTTATTGGTGCTTGTGCTCAAGGATATCCATTTTTTTGAAATGTTGACTATGGTTATCAAATGGACAGTCTGTGAGCTTCTAGTTAGGTGTCATTTGTATTGATAGCTTAAGGCATCAAATGTATTGTATCATTGATAGTTGAGACTTTGTTAAAAGGAAATAGGACAAAGAACGATTCTGATTTAGTTTCTCTATTTTGATCTCTAAGTGGCTTACAACCCTAGAGAAGTATATGCAGATTTACAAATGCAGTTGTAGGATACATAACAACTGATAATTCACAAGAAATCCATGCATCCAATTTGAATAGCAATTAATACAAAGAAATAGGGTCCTCTAATGGCCCAATCATCCGAACCTTGATTGTCCCCTCAACTAGTGACCCTTCAAAATTGAGTTATCATGCAATCAGTGAATGATCCTTCATTCTCCTGGTCTGCCTTGCATCCAAACATATTGGAAATACACAATACAATGATAAAAAGTTTTTCACAATCCCCCTTCCCTCAAGGGACACTATCAACCATCCCTTCCACATAGCATTTCACTGTTGTATGAATGGATTGTGCAGGAACAGTTAACATTAAACAAGGAGCAAACTCCTCAACACATCTTTGTTGTAAACATGCCATTGGTTCAGTTTTGTAAATTTTTTTTTTGTGTTAAATGCATTTAAATGGAACATTAAGCATAGTAATAATATGCTTAATCTATTAGTAATTGCACATTAAATGCCCATAACACCTTTATCAGTTTAGCATGTTATTATAAGATACTAAAGAAGACCTACTATTTGTCAGAGAAACCTTCACTGTCCCCCACAATGAAGACAATGAAGATTGACCTCCTGCCCCACAACAAAGAACATTATAATAAGAATAAGATATAATATAGTGTTAGATAAACTTTGAACAAAGACATGTAATGCTTAAGTTAATGATCTAAAAAGCTGTAAATATAGGAATTGAAAAAGAAGATAGTGCCAAGAAACATTTTCACAAATATGAAACGTGAGGAAAAGTAATAACATTAACAATGCCAAGATTCACAACATTAAATTTCACCTGCGGATGAGTTTCTGCAGTGGGTTGCCCAGCATTAAAAATATGTTGAGTTGCATTTGAGTTGTAACTAAGAGTATCATGTGGAACAGACCCTAAACTTTGAAAGCGTTCTCCAACCTGGCAATTCAAAATTCAATCTAGGCAAGCATCAATAAGTGAAATAAATTATAGACATCAACATCAACATCATCATAATCATTAGAAATAAACTTTAAAGACATATTTTGGATAGTACTATGTTTCTTGAAAGTTTTTGTGATGCTTCTAAACTTTAAAGACATATTTTATGGCTTAATGATAACATAGATTAATGTTTTGTTTTCTAATGGAACGTTGTTGATAATTCATGGTATTGAAGAAACTTTTGATTGTTTTGATTCTCAAGTCTTGATGTTGTTTCTCAATGTGATATAGACTGATCACAAGATGGTTCAGTTGGTCCTCTCTTTCTATTTAATCATTTGTCTTCTTCATGGTGTAAGTGTTCATTAATATTCATTAATGGCGGGAGGTGATTCCTTGGTAATAAAGGCATTGACAGCATTCATAATCATATAGCTCTTTACCCGATCTAGTCACATCATCAACATCGAGGTCAGTTTGTCTGGCCTCAACCTCAACCTCAACCTGCTCATTAACAATGACCTCTACACTCTCTACAGCTGCAATACAAATTGTTACATTAATCCAAACACCAATTGTAATTAAATTTGTATTACTACACCAATCAATTTAAGATGTTTACTTGTATTACTATGATGCACGTCCTCATTGTCATCAACACACACAGGTTGTGTACAGCAAGAATCGGCAGGCTCCAAAGTTTCTAGATAACCATTTTTGAGAAGAAGAAAAAGTGGAGGCCAAAGAAGGGATAATTGTGAAGGTTTTGTAGATGTAGGTTATTGAATCATCATCTCTTGTTGATATATTTCAGATTCTATCTGGAATGAACAAACTATAGAGATCTAACATAGCTAAACATAGAATAAAGTAAACAAGAAGGGATAGAAGATACTTGGATATCAACCAAGTATACTCCAGTCTATATGCCTCCAACTGTACTAACAAAGGTGCTGAGGAGAACCTGATTAGTACCTTAGTGTTAGTGTATTGAGGAAGAGTCCAGTCCTAACAGAGGCTTCTAGCCCTAATCAACTCGCAGTTAACATTGCATATACTTGTTGGTTGTATGGATCAGATCATAATCTGATCTTTATTCATGCTCAGACTTGTTCTTATCTATTAGTCGAAGCTGCTTATCTTTCACACCAATATATGCTGATCTAAGTTTGCTTAAGGCAGAGAATCAAGGTTTTTGGGGAGGGAAGCACGTTATGTTTTTGGTGCTTCTCTCCCTAGAATACAACACCATATATATATGAATTGAATTATCTTCAAGAGGGCCAACCTGGTCTTATTAAATATATTTAATGTTAAAGCTAAGAGGCCGACCTTGGGCCCTTAACTAATTCAACCAACACACATATATATATAAATGAAATAATAATCTCCTTATTATTATAAATTGCACAAGGGTATTTATTTGATCAGTTTGATCTTGGCCGAAAGGCTATAATTATTAACACTCTACACTGGTACTCAATCTGGCCTCCACTCCATATATGTCTTCTCAGAATCTAAAAACTCTCCATCGTTGATTCCTGTCATTTTTTCAGCATCTCGATGGACTGAGACCTTAAATTATTGAGCTTCTCTTTGTTTTGAGAATAGTTAAACATTATCTACTTAACAGGGCCAACCACGTGAAGGTGGAAGCTCATCTGGCCCCTCCTAGGAGCCTCTTATGACCCTTTATGACATTTTAAGACCTCCAAGATGTATTCTTAGGGATCGTAAATGGTCGTAAAGGGTCATAAGGGGTCCTGGGACACAACAGCTGAGAAACATAATTGTAGGCATCGTGGTCACAATTTTTTGGAGACAACGTAATTGAGTTGTATACCTAGATGGTGGAGAGCAACTCCTGCACCTCCGATTCCAAGTTGACTACATCTATTGCTCATGAATACAAGGTCCTCCAACAGATGTATTCAACTTGGAATTGGGGGTGCAGAAGTTTCTCTACACCGCTTGGGTACACAACTCAATTACGTTGTCTCCAAAAGATTGTGACTATGATGCCTACAATTATGTTTCTCAGCTATTGTGAAATCTACATTTATGTTTCTTAGTTGTCGTGTTTATGTGCATATTTTTTATGTATTTTGGATAGTAAGTCTAATTTAATTTGTCCGTGGACTAAGACCTTAAATCATGTAATGAGGACACTTAGAACACTAGTATATGCAAATTTCATTATTTAATAATAAAAATCTATTAAAATGTTTATACCTTCTCCCATTTGTTGGTGTAATTCCTCTTTGAGTATCCCCTTTCTCCTTTGCATCCAAAATGAACTCATTCCAATCCCTCATTGGAATAAAGGGAGGACGCTCAAACTTCAACAAGACTTCATACACGCAACATTTGTAGATTACGTTCAATGTGTTATTTACATTCGCAAATCAGTGTTGCATACAAATCTACGGTGGTGCGTGGTACGAAGTCACGCTCAAGCTTGAAAATGATAGTCAATCCATAGTCAAGATCAAGAAACAAACGAAACAACCAAGAAAACACTATACATTAAATCATGTGATTCATAGCAGATTGGGGCTCACCTGTGCCATAAACATGAAGAATTATTCTAAAAAAATATGTAAACCATATATATGCGCACTTGAGGCAAAGAGAAGTTACGTCATATCCATATTAAAATATTAGTTACAATATGAAAACAATAAACTAACTAATTCCTGAGTTCATCTCTGCATATGGTCGCAACAAAGATATGCGATTACAATACAGAGAAGGCATCGTAAAAATATAATTTTAGAATTTGCCCTAGCCTGACACATTTTGCACTCAAATCCTTCATCGCGGATAAGTGGAGATGGGCAGATAGATGCAGATGAGTTGTCATCGACCCAACTAAAGTATTCGTAGCCATTATTTTCTTGTGATGCCCAGTCTATATTAGTTCTTATATTATAATGAATAGTATTTACATTAGAAATATTAAATATATACACATTAGCAACCTTTTTTCTATTTGGGCAGCACCAAAATTATCGTCCAGGGTTGTTCGGTGTCTGTCAAGTCTTCAACACACACTGCCCACCACCACATTGACAGTTTGGCACATTGACAAGAGTCATCAAGCCTATATATCAATAATGCACTGCACCATCGTTACTACATTTATTATTTTTATATGAAATACACCAAGGAGTACCATCAAAAATATTAACCATTTACAATAATGAAAAGTAAATCTAAATCAAATAGCTCATTTTTTTATCAGCATGTGTAGTCTCTGTGTATATGAAAAAATGAAAGAAATATGAAGCTGTAATAAAATAGTGAACAAAATAGTATTCGATCCACATAGACTGAATGAACTATACCATCAAAAGAAGGTGACAAAATCCTGTCACGAAGCATAGACATAGGAAATAAAAAAGGGACAAAAGACAAGAAATAAGAAAAATCATTACGACTATAGAAAATACTACAATAAAAAAAAGAAACACTCGTTGTCAACAATTTTCAAAATCATTAGGACTATAGAAAAATAATTAAGACTATACAAAATCAAATTTTAGAAATGGACGGTTCTGATGCTTTGCCATTACAACAATTGAGCATTCATCATTTGGTATTGTGTATTCCATTTAAGTATGTCAACAGTGTTCAAAATCCTGTCACCAAGCATAGATAAGAAATAAGAAAAATCATTAGGACTATAGAAAAATCAAGTTCTATAAATGGACGGTTCTGATATTGCTTTGCCATTACAACAATTGAGCATTCATCATTTGGTACTTCTTGGTGTATTCCATTTAAGTTTTTCAGTTGTCATGTTTATGTGCATGTTCTTTATGTGTTTGGCTTCTCTCCCTCACAAGGGATGCGTTGATAGGTAATTGATTTGAAAGCATAATGATTTGACAATCTTTTTTCAGGATAGGCGTAATCATCCCGCCAACCTTAATTAGCAACATTTGTGATATATGTCAAGTACTTATAATCAGTATGACCAAAAAATAGAGACTTAGTAGTAAAAGCATGTCCTTTGGTTTACTAGTTTAATATGGTTTAAGAATGGTTTGTTTCATGTTTGAATGTACCATTGAATGAAGCTTGGCTATATTAAGTACAATCTTAAGACTCGTGACTCTTCAAATTCTCTTGTTTCCTCCAGACCTCCAAACATGTGTACTTTGAGTAGCCCTCCAACAAATGGACTTGTGATGATTTTCACAATAGTACATGTGTAGGAGGACTACTAAAAGTACTGATTAGGCAAATCTGAATGTTCATCACCTGTGCATATAAGAGTTGATCATAGAAGGTATATGTTGTTGGGTAAGCTCCCAATAGCACTCAGGTAAATATGCATGTTCATCACCTGTGCATATGAAGTGGCTCTAATGGAAGATACAATCACTAAATTCTGCATACTCCTTATTTTGTTCTGCATTGATATTGTCAGACATGGTCTTTCTTGAATGGAATGACTCGTTACTTGTATATTGACTAGAATGTTGGTGGAAGAAGGATGATTTGTTTGCAACCATTTTTTCAACTCTAATTTTCTCAACACAAAGGGACATTTATCATAGCCATAGAAACATGATTATTTTAAAATGAAATACACCAAGGAGTACCATCAGAAATATTGACTATTTACAATCATGAATAGTTAACCTTAATCAAATAGCTCATTTTTTTATCAGCATGTGTACTCTCTGTGTATATGAAAAATGAATGAAATATTAAGCTGAAATAAAATAGTGAACATAAATTCAAATTCAAGGCCTAATTTATCAAGAGCAACAAACATTAGGATGAAAGAAAAATCATTAAGAGTATAGAAAAATCATTAGGACTATAGAAAAATCATTAAGACTAGAAAATCAAGTTCTAGAAAAATCATTAAGAGTACTATAGAAAAATCATTAGGACTATAGAAAAATCATTAAGACTACAAAATCAAGTTCTAGAAAAATCATTACAACTATAGAAAAATCATTTAGACTATAAAATCAAGTTCTAGAAATGGACGGTTCTGATGCTTTGCCATTACAACAATTGAGCATTCATCATTTGGTACTTCTTGGTGTATTCCATTTAAGGCTTTCAGTTGTCGTGTTTATGTGCATGTTCTTTATGTGTTTGGCTTCTCTCCCTCGCAAGGGATATGTCGATAGGTAATTGATTTGAAAGCATAATGATTTGATTGTTCCAAGTAATGTTTTTAATCCTTTGAAGTTTCTCATGATCCTGATGTAAGTTGATTGGATTAAGCAATTTGGGGATCCAATAGGACTTTAGGGGAGTTCAATAAATGTTTTGGAAGACTTAAAGGAACTATTAGCATGATTGTTCCTTCATCTACAGTGAGTTAGACTGAATTTGCTAAGTTTTTCCTTTATTTTGAAGTGTATTTTGTAATCTATTTCCTTTCCATGGACCCAAAGACCTAGGACCCATGGAAAAAGGATACTAACAATGTATTATACAACTCTAATGTTTTTTACTTGCAGAGATTTGAGAAAGTAAAGAGAACACTGGCTATGTTTAATGTTAACTGTTCCTATACAATCCACTCATACAATAGTGAAATGCTATGTGATTGACAATTTCATACAACTGGTCCTTTGGCGTGTATTAAACAGAATAGAATTTTCAGCATATTATTATCATTCTATTTCTTTGTTGTAAACATGTCATTGGTTCAATTTTAATCTACTGGTGTCGTGCCCTAGCCCATGCTTTATCTCCATTATTTGATGTTATTCACTGTTTTGAAATGTTGACTGTGGTTATCAAATGGAAAAAATAGAAAAAAAAATTGTACATGAATTTTTTTTTACAGAATTAAACCAATGACATGTTTACAACAAAGAAATAAAATTATAATAATATGCTAAAATTTTTATTTTGTTTAATACACGCCAAAGGACCAGTTGTATGAGTGGATTATGCAGGAACAGTTAACATTAAACAAGGAGCAAACTCCTCAACACATCTTGGAAACCATTGAATTCAATAATAAATGAAACCTAACACCAACAATATTTCTTCCATTCACTTCTACCAAGAATTCCAGCACAAGCACAAGCTATTCCAAACTTCAAGTACAAGCTATTCCAAACTTCAAGTAAAATGAGAAATATGCTATATCAAATCATTCATATTCATAGTAACCATTCAAAGGATCATATTGTCAATGAACCCTTTGACTGTACCCCTGCGGTAGAGAAAGGAAACCTCAAAATAGAGAAAGGAAACTTAGTAAAACCAGTCTATGCCGCTGTTTGTGAGGGTACAGTCATGATAAGTGCCTCTCAAACCTCTCCAAACATGTAAGATTGTCTTTAAATAATTTATTGATCTCTTCTCAATATTAACCAAATCAAACCTACATTTGAATCCACACACAATAACCCCAAAATGAAGGGTTTTGTATCCTTTAATAAATCTTAGACACTAGTAACGCATGGACAGTCAAACCAGTAGTCTCCAAAGCATTCAATAAGTGACTGGATTGTATTTAATACATGCCAAAGGACCAGTTGTATGAAATTGTCAATCACATAGCATTCCACTGTTGTATGAGTGGATTGTGTAGGAACAGCTAACATTAAACAAGGAGCAAACTCCTCAGCACATCTTGGAAACCATTGAATTCAATAATAAATGAAACTTAACACCAACACTATTCCTTCCATTCACTTCTACCAAGAATAAAGCATTTAATCCATTCAACATTACATATAATCATTAGGCAGTTACATTTTCTGACTGTGTAGAGGAACAGTCATGACCAAAATGATCAAAACTACTTTCACCCTTGCACAAGCGATTCCAAACTTTAAGTAAAATGAGAAATATGCTATATCAAATCATTCATATTCATAGTAACCATTCAAAGGATCATTTTGTCAATGAACCCTCTGACTGTACCCCTGCGGAAGAGAAAGGAAACCTCAAAATAGAGAAAGGAAACTTAGTAAAACCAGTCTATGCCATTGTTTGTGAGGGTACAGTCATGATAAGTGCCTCTTAAACCTCTCCAAACATGTAAGAATGTCTTTAAATACTTCATTGATCTCTTCTAAACATTAATGCATGGATAGTCAAACCAGTAGTCTCCAAAGCATTCAATAAGTGAATATGAATGTTTGAAAACTTTCCTCTCAACTTCCCCAACCACTCCTAATCGATTAGAGGGATTAGTTGAGTGTTTAGATACTAAAACTTCTTAAACATACTTTATCTGATATGATGAATTGTAATATCAACAAACGTGAATCCAAACATTTGAAAATAGTGAATCGATATCCTTGAGCACAAGCACCAATAACATCAAATAATGGAGATAAAGCACGTGCTAAGGCACAACACTAGTAGAATGTGGTCATTTCAGTGAGCATTCATGATCAAATAAAATGCAATGCATTTGAAATTTGCGGTCGAATATGATGTCAGAGGCTCGAAAGACATTGCCCATCAAAGATACCAATCAAAGATGAAGAAATCACATACCTTCTCTCGCGCTCAGCTTGCACGAAGGAAGATTTGATAGCCAAATCTTCCTTGTACCACACGAAGAACATGCCATTGGTTCATTTTAACATGTTATTATCATATCAAATAAAGTATGTTTAAGAATTGTTGGTAAGGATAGGAATAGTGGAGATTCTAGAAATATCCCTCTAACCGATTAGGAGTGGTTGGGGAAGTTGAGAGGAAAGCTTTCAAAAATTCATATTCACTTATTGAATGCTTTGGAGACTACTGGTTTGACTGGCCATGCGTTACCAATGACTGAGATCCATTAAAGGATACAAAACCCTTCATTTTGGGTTATTGTGTGTGGATTCATCCGCTTTAGCCAGGAAGATCAAGAAGATGGGGTAGGAGGACATTGTGGTAGAAGAAGTATTTAAAGAAGCAACAAGAAGCAATAGAAAAGTTTTCAGGAATTTGGAACAACATTTTAGAATCCATGAATGATATGGGTAAGGTGACCTTCATTCTTGGTCATGACTTCAATGAAACATTGGATATGGCTGATAAGAAGAAGGGTCACTTGTTGATAGTGTTCCTTGAGGGAAGGGGGATTGTGAAAGACTTGTTATCATTGTATTTGTATATTTCCAATATGTTTGGATGCAGGGCAAACCAGGAGAATGAAGGATCACTCATTGATTGCATGATAATCCAGTTTTGAAGGGTCACTGGTTGAGGGGACAGTCAAGGTCCAGATGTTGATAGTAATTCATTGAGGGAAGGGGGATTGTAAAAGACTTGTTATCATTTTATTGTGTATTTCCAATATGTTTGGATGCAGGGTAGACTAAGGGAATGAAGGATCACTCACTGATTACATGATAACCCAATTTTGAAGGGTCACTGGTTGAGGGGACAATCAAGGTCTGGATGTTGATAGTGTTCCTTGAGGGAAGGGGGATTGTGAAAGGCTTGTTATCATTGTATTGTGTATTTCCAATATGTTTGGATGTAGGGCAGACCAGGAGAATGAATGATCACTCACTGATTGCATGATAACCCAGTTTTGAAGGATCACTGGAAGAGGGGGGAATGAAGGATCACTCACTGATTGCATGATAACCCCACCAAGCATTCTTTCCTTTAAGTTTCCACAATATCTCAAAATATGATCATTATTCTTTACTTTCTTCTATATACTATTCTTTCTATGGTTTTGTTATCTCAGAAATATATCAAAAACATTGTAGATGTGCATATAAAAGTAAAATATTGTCCTTCAATTGTTCCACATTGAAGCATTTCCTCTTGGGAGTATTCTCTTCATTTGTGCAATATCTGTCAAAAATGGTTCCCATATTTCTTCAAGATCTATTTTAATCTGTATACTACAATTTTGATTACATTTGACCAATAGTTGATTTCATTGGTATTTTATAGCATATACTCCTAATGTGAAATGTGGAGAGAAAGAAAGAGACACACTAGGTATGAATTACACAATATACCCATCATCACTTAGCACTTAAATAATAAATTATGGACAGGGAACAACCCCCTAACTTCTGGATGTTTGTTTCATGTTGGCCTCTTATTATATGCAAAGGTAGGCCTGTCTTAGGCTAACAACCACAGTGTAGGAGCCATAAATTATGGATCCCAAAATAGTGCACACTTGTATTAAATTAGGTTCACTATACTATAAGGGAATGGAAACCATGCAATAGTGCCTCATGGGGATGGAAGAAACCCTTCACCAAGAAGATGATTGTGTTTGCAATATTTACTAGAGGCAAAGAACATAATTTGGTTCCATTAATTACTCCTAGAAGATAATGGCACCCACAAAACACTTGGAAAAGATAGCACTCACTATATCTTTTATCACTCTTTCAAAGCTGGGACAATAAATCTCAAAGATTGATCAACGAATTCTTGAACACAAAGAACCATTGACAGTTATGATTCATGTGTACAATAGCCAACAACCAGTTGTTCCAATCATGGTGTCCAATAATTATGTTAGAAAAAGCATCTACAAATACCTTACACAACCATAATAGATTCAAACCATGAACCGTAAGAACCTAACAATGGGACTAAGAAAGATACAGCCTAAACAAATCTTGATCATATTCCACCCTATTGTAAGGCCCAAGAAGTAACTCTATCTTAAAGCTACACATTCCTCTAGATGAAGCTCAAAGGTTAGGTAGCTGAAGCATAGCAATACTTGAATGAATATAGGAATAATTTGATGTACAGTCATTTTCTAGCTTGGCTTGTGGGTTTTCCACATAATATTTTCCCTTTAACCACATTTATAGTTTGAGAAAATCAAAAAGAATTGTTTCAGATTTATATTATCCTTTTGAACTAGCACACTGCCATCAAAATGCATAATCATTGGTCATATCAAGAAAATTCCTATTGATTAGTAGGATATCCTTATAAAAATTTGATGCATGGATTTCTTGTGAATTATCGACTACTATGTATCCTGCAACTATGAAAGGAATAGTGTTGGTGTTAGGTTTCATTTATTATTGAATTCAATGGTTTCCAAGATGTGTTGAGGAGTTTGCTCCTTGTTTAATGTTAATTTTTCCTAATCCACTCATAAAACAGTGAAATGCTATGTGGAAGGGATGGTTGATAGTGTTCCTTGGGGGAAGGGGGATTGTGAAAGACTTGTTATCATTGTATTGTGTATTTCCAATATGTTTGGATGTAAGGCAAACCAGGAGAATGAAGGATCACTCACTGATTGCATGATAACCCGATTTTGAAAGGTCACTGGTTGAGGGGACAGTCAAGGTCCGGATGATTGGGCCATTGGAGGACCCTAGTTCTTTGTATTAATTTCTATTCAAATTGGATGCATGGATTTCTTGTGAATTATCGGTTGCTATGTATCCTGCAACTGGATCCGTAAATCTGCATATACTTCTCTAGGGTTGTAAGCCACTTAGGGATCAAAATAGAGAAACTAAATAAAAATCATTCTTTGTCCTATTTCCTTTTAACAAAGTCTCAACTATCAATGATACAATACATTTGATGCCCTAAGCTATCAATACAAATGGCACCTAGCTAGAAGCTCACGGGCTGTCCATTTGATAACCACAGTCAACATTTCAAAAAAATGGATATCCTTGAGCACAAGCACCAATAACATCAAATAATGGAGTTAAAGCATGGGCTAGGGCACGACACCAGTAGAATGCGGTCATTTCAGTGACATCAATATACAATGGCGTCATTAAACACATATGCCAGTAATATCAACAAACGTGAATCCAAACATTTGAATACAGTGAATCGATATCCTTGAGCACAAGCACCAATAGCATCAAATAATAGAGATATAGCACTGGCTAGGGCATGACACCAGTAGAATGTGGTCATTTCAGAGAGCAACTCCATCAAAAATAAAATGAAATGAATTTGAATATGATGCCAGAGGTTCGAAAGACGAAGAAATCACATACCTTCTCTCGCGCTCAGCTTTTGCTCCTTTTCTCCCACTCTCCAATCGAAATAAAAATGATGAGGCTGTTTCACTTTTTTTTTAAATGTATACCCTAAATCTGTCGGAGTTCTGATGGTCAATTAAACACCATGGAATACCGACATCATCAGGGCCTATTACAAAAATAAAACACCAAATTCATAAGAAAAAGTTACCCATCGGAAACTTCTGTTGAAATTTGGCCCCAAATGTAGTAGTACGATCTCTTATTTGGATAGGATTAACTTTTCCTTAATGCCTTTTGTGGCTGGCACATCTCATGGGGTATAATTACAGGAACTATACTAAGTTTTAAATTTCTAAATTATTTTTAAATTAACTTGTAAAATCTAAAATTATTTTAATGTTGTTAAACATGGGGGCATCCACTATTTTCAGGTGTACTAGATCTAAATCCACCTAAGGTAATTTATTATCATGAAATTTAAATGATTTTTATATTAAAAAATTATCAACATATTTACATATTAATTGTATACATGTGTAGGTCGATATGAGCATCAGGATTGGTGTTAGTGCAAATGTAGCTGATTTAGGTGCATCGCAACCAGACACATAATTTTCAGGTTTTATTTCTACATCTTAAAAATTAGGTTTAAATATTTGACCCCTGACAACATATATGTGCATGTTGTTATATATATATTTTACTTTGTACAAGACATTGTTAGTGATACTATTGTTGTTGATTATTCCACACAAATTGAGTCGCAATAGGGACTGCGACCTGATATAGATGATGACATTGGCATGGTAATGTATTTGTTCATCTTGAATTTGAATAAATTATATATGAAAGTATTGTATATAATTTTTAATAGTTCTGGTGTTGATAATTTCTATAGACAAAGGCCCAAGAGGGGCAACAACATGAGATAGGTCGTGATGTTCACCAGGACAATGTACTAGATATGTAGAATGACACGATAACTTTTTCATATTAAATTTATATATAGATTTTATTAAACTAAATATCATAGCATTTTTAATAGTTTTGGTGTTAATCATTTCATGCAGCCAGAGTCCGGACATAGAAAACAACATGAAAAAGGTCATGTTGTCCACCAGGATAGTGGGGCAGATCTAAACAATTCCATGGTACAATTTGTTCATGTTTAATTTATATAAATTTTATTAAATTGTTTAAATTATTTTGAATAGTTCTAACTATGAATCCATGTATTATCTAGTATGATGTTGTAACTATGATGTTTTTTTACAGAGTCATTCAGATTGTCTTACAACGCGTGGATGAAAGAGGAATAGATCATATTAGGGACACATGATTTTATAGGCATTTATCACATGTACTCTCAGATTCATATGGATCATTTATTTTATGGATTTATTTACTGGCATATTTACATGTTTTACCAAATGGACTAGATATACATATTTACATGCGCTTTAGTATCTATTCTATATGTGCATGGATTGCAAATCTTTACATTGAAATGTTTTACATATGTAGTAGACTTTTTAGATAGTTTGTATGTATGTCTAGAAGTACTAGGATATGTTTCACATCTAGTGTTAGTTTTATGTGTATTATGAATATTGAAACACAAGACTTGCTTAATCTATAGAATTAACAAATTGCCTAATATTGAACAAGCTACAAAAAAATAACATCCAAATAGCAATCATATATGTAAATGATACATGTATTTAATAAGATAACAAAATAATAGACTAATATTAAATATAAAGTATTTGAAATAGTTCATTGAAAAAGAAACAAAATAAGATACTTGTTCAATAGTTCGATAACTTAATAACATTAAAAATATTTAGTGGGACATAACATAATAAAATTGGTTACAATTTGAGATGATACTTGATCTTCTACTTTATATAGTGACGTACAATATAAAATGAACCATAGAGCTAGCAACCTGCAATAATGAATAAATATTTAATAAGTAACTAAAATCTTGTACAAATAGAAAATATGCAACTAAAAACATGTATAATTAATATAATTGAGTACAAATGTAAGAGCATCATGCTTACCAAATTAAAAAAGAGTAATCATTAAGTTTATGAACAAAATGGTGTTGTTGTACACCTAAACCAAAAATCAAGAAACTTGTACAACATTTTAAAATGAGGCACATTAAAATTCTAGGTGAACTTAAGGGGGTTCCTTGAGTAGATTTCTTGAGGGGACGTCTTAAGAAGATCAAAAAGTAGGATGTCTTAAGAGGATATTAAATTAGGATGCCTTAAGGGGACCTAAGATTTGGATGTCTTAAGGAGATCTAAAATTGGGATGTCTTAAGGGGATACCTTAAGGGGACCTACGATTTGGATGTCTTAAGGGGATGTAAATTAGGATGTCATAAGGGAATCTAGATTAGGATGTCTTAAGGGGACCTAAAATTATGATGTCTTAAGAGGATGTACAATTAAGATATGTGATTTGGGGATGTACTAAACTATGATAGCTTGAGGTGATGTGATTCTAGGATGTCTTAAGGGTATCCAAATTTGGTATGTCCTAAGGGGGTGTAGGATTAGGATATGTTTAGGTTATTTAAAACAAAATTAATTATATATGAATTTATCACAAATTCAAAAAGTACATATATATACTTACTTGTATTTACTTATTTAATTGTGTATCATATGCATCCTCTATTTTCTGCAATGCGTCAATAATAAATTATGATATGTTAAGGTGATATAAAAATAAAATAAATTATATATATGAATTTATCCCAAATTCTAGAAGTTCACATTTATACTAACTTGTATTTACTTATTCCATTGTACCATCAACATCCTCTCTTTTATGTGGTGCATCTATAATTGTCTCATGTTCTTCCATAGAAATTGACCACAACTCTTTATTAATAGGTCTCCCACGATATCTAGATAGCTTTTCATTTGTTTCCACAACCAAATGTGAGTAGTGAATAATCTTCTTATGTGTTTCATAGTCTCTAAATGTTGGAAAACCATTCTTCCTTGTTAGTTATTTTCATAACCATGTGCCAACAACCACAACCGAACCTATAGGATAATGATAGCCATCATCATCTTCTCTAGGCTGTACTAAATTATGTTTGGTCTCAACACATCTAGCCAACCAATACTTTGTTTCCTCTTCATTGTTCTCAGGTGCAACAACAACATACACATATCCTACACATAAAAATAAAATGGCTAATAGACATGTGAAACCAACTTATAGAAAAACAAATTTTACCATAATAAAATTAGAACAATAATTATATTCAAATATAAAGTGACATAAAAAAACATAATTACCTTCTTGTACAAGATCTGAAACACGGTCATAATCCTATGATGCAAATAGTTGATCGTTGTCTACAAGTGTTGTTTCATATTTCTCCTATGTTTGAGCGGGTGTCAGGGATCTTTGTTTCCATTCTTAGACCCATTATTTATTCTCGCATGCATCCCAATCACCTGAAATACAAAATTGACAAAAACATGCAAGCTCTCTTAATCACAATGTCCATGTGCTTGCATCAGAACTCTTAAATGAATTCCATGATGTTGATTTGGACACTAATTGTATCACAATCAAGTCTAGGTGGAATGCCATTTTCTTCAATTAATGAAAAGAATTGTTTAATTCTAGAGTTCTTGTTTGATCCTATAGATAATTTTTAATTGTACCAATCCAAAATAGTACATGCATCTTTAAATTTGGCAACATCCTCAAATTTTAATTGCTCTCTAGCCAAAACTATTTTAACACGTGCACCAGCTCTGTCATGTTCTCCTTTACCATGTCTAGCTTAAAAAAACTCCACATATGTGATATATTGGTTTCCTTGTGAGCCCTACTAAGCCAATAAAACATTTGAGCATTCTTGAATTGTCTAGTACAATTATCTGACCATATGAAATGTTCTCTCATTTGGATTTCCCGTTCTCTTAAACTAATATAAAATCTTTCAAAACAATACTGAACAAACTATGACGAGTGCATTTGATTATCACTCAAATAGAAATGATACACCCTAACAATTTTTCTATCATCCTCTTTACTATCATGTGCATGTCTATAAACAGTATGAACAAACATAGCCACTTGCATTGAATTGTAGTATTGATCTTGAGTTTGCTCTTATGGAGCAAGAGTATACTTTTATGAAAATTCAACCACTGATAGTATAGTGCCAATTGGAAATATATTTCTACATGTGTGAAATTGACCATCAAGCCATCTAGAATATTGAGAGTGTTTCGCGTATTTAGGAACAATCTTACTCTTGAATTCTAAAATTAATGCATGTACACTAAGCTTTTTCTATGATTAATTCACATCACTTTCCAATTTTCCCATCTTTTAAAGGATACTCAACATTCTTAAATCTTTTAACATCCACTAATTTTTGGCCAAAATCATTTTCACTAGTTTCATGCATACATTGTTCTAATAATGCAAAATTCCCACAAGTAGTGCACTGTCTTGAAATACGTGAACTTAAAACAAATTGCCCATTAGATCTTTCACAAAACAAACCTGCTACAAACTTCTTGATTGTTTTAGGTGGTATATTAATACCACAATCTTGCATAGTGATGTTAACATGTAAAGTACAATGTATATATCAAAAACATTATAGTAATAATGGAATTGAACATGTGTTTTACAAAAACAAGATATTTGTTGCTTATTGATTTTCACATACCAAGGTTTACATTTTTCAAATGATCTTTGACTAAGGGTAATATGTCCAAGTAACACACCTCATCTGAGAATTTTCTATAAACTTCAATTTGGGTGGTGTCTAATAGGTGTTTTGGATGAGGATTGCGAATTTTACAACCCACTCTTAATTTCAAAACATCTCTAGCATGAGATGATACCCTTGTATTATTATTCCGATACTTTTCAACCAAAGATTTGATTTCAAGATTCAATTTCATGTCAGATCATGGGAGTCTACCACTAAAACTCCAAAATTGGTTGATTGGATCATTTTCGATACTTAATCTTTTATTTTCTTCTCTTACCAATGTTTTAGGATGCATGTTTAAAATTCCACCGATATTTTTTACCATTCTTTTATCCAAAGTGTTTTTATTGACTGTAGTGATTGTTATAGCTCATTGTGCTGGATTCTTATCTTTAGATCGACTTATTTTTCAAAGACTGAATGACACTAGCAACAATAAATATAACATGTTTAATTGATGCATCTTTTTTATTTTGTTTAACATAAATGCCTAAGTTTTTCATTACATTTCTCATTTTCAACATTCTCATCAATTGCATCATAAGTTGACATTGAAATGCTATTGTTTTTTTATAAAAAAATTCCTTGTATATTTTATTAGCATACTTGCTTATTTGCCTCCAAGATAGCTTACCAGGAAGACCATCCAAAAAATTACTTTCAATATACAAAAAATACTTTTGAATTTCATCATCACAGTTAGAACTCTCGATTGTACCTTATTGAAAAAGATTTTCTTTTTTGTCCAGGAAAGGATTTTCATTTACATTGTCAACAAAATTTAAAGGATTTTCATTTTGAACAATAGGAGGATTTTCAATTTCAACAACTTGAGGATTTTCAGTTTCAACATGTTCAAGAGGATTTTCATTCGCACCAACAAAAGGGTTTTCATCATCAAGAAAACTACAGGTATTTTCATTTTCAAGAACTATGTTAGGAATTGAATCAATTTCAACACTACTATATGCTTGTAATAAATCTCCATAAATGGTATATCTATATAACCAAAGTTTTAGTATCATTCAAAGGCGGATTTGAAGATGTACTTGGAATCGTGTTTGTTGTCACATTTTCTACATCATTAAAAGGTTCATTCAAAGATATACTTGCATTGTTTTTTATATTCATATTATCTCTTGGACCTCATCTCCTACATCCCTCGTAGCCCCCCATGGTATGTGTAATGTTTGGCTCTTCAATTTTTATGGATCTCAAAGCTTCATCAATATTCATTTGTTGCATCCTCAATCTTCTATCTCTTTGACATTTGGCCTCTTTCTCTCTCTTTGCATGCATTTCTTTAGGGGTCATATCCCTCCTTCCTTTCCTCTTTTGATGTTGTTTAGATCCCATGATTGACAATTCAAATCAATCAAATAATGCCCTCAATGGTTCACTTCAACTAAAAAATGCTCCAAGATGCTCCCAATCATTGAATCTTTCTCATGGTGAATATAATAATGCATCAACAATACAAAAACAAAAAAACTCTACAAAATTCATCATTTTTAGTTGTACTATTGGTACATTGTTGATGCAGTAAACTATTTTTAGTAAAAAAAAATTTAAAAAAAGGTAAAGAAAATGTGACCCCGCTTTGAAATAGGGTGATGTTTTATTTTTGAAATGTCACCCTATTTTGAAATGGGGTAACGTTTCATTTTTGAAAAGTCACCCCATTTTATAGTGGGGCCTTGTTCCTTAGAAGTTTGATCCCCAATGTACACATCAGGAACAAGGTGGTGTTTTGTAAGCAGGACCCTATTTCAAAAATTGTAAAATTCTCCCCTAAATTTACTTTAGGTTTAGCTTTGGAAATGGCTTGGTCAACTGACCCTGAGCTTTGGATCTGGTTTGACTTGAATGTTGGAGGCCATTTTAATCTGTAGACAATTTTTACACTTTGGACACAAATCAGATTGAGTTTTTTGTAGAATTTTGTGATGAAGAAAAAACCCATTATAGATCAGACTCTGCAAATTCCAAATATGTAAATTTTTTATATAATTCATTTTTTTATTTTATTTTTCATTGAATTTCTATTGAAATAGGTCTACAAACCTCTAGAGAATGGGGTATGTTTTATTTTAATAACTTTTTTATTCAAAATTTTCTTGCAAAAATAATTATATGACATCAAACTAGAGACAATTCTACATAATTTTTTTTCAAAAAACATATGTTTAGGCTAGGTTATGCTTTCCATACACAATAGGCTTTAAAAATAATAATTATGCCTAATAACAAATTAACTAAAAAATATATTTAACAAAAAAATATTTTCATCAATCTTAACTGAGTTGCGCACCACTGACCAAAGAATTCAGAGAAATTGTTTCATTTAGATCAAATTTTAATTGTCGTACATGAGCATAGTATGGTCCTGAAACAAGGACTTTTAAAATGTGGGTTTTAGTAATGCCTATTGAAAATTAAAAAAATATCATCTAGGTATTAAAATAAATTGCATATTTGAAAAGTAGACTTTGAGTACTTCAACTTCCATTACTGACTTTTTTTTAGATTCAATCTCTAATTGCTTCAAATATTCAACTCAAATAGGACGAACTGAAATGTTTTGAAAAATAGTTCCACTTTTTGGCCAAAAAGTGAACTCAACTTCTTGCTAACACCTCCACATCTTTCCATGATAATGTCCTTAAATATTAGATATGTCCCTAGAGAGTGAATCTTTTGATTCTTTTCTCTCAAATTTTTTTATTGGCAACTCCTCCTCTCATTCTCCTTAAATCTTGAACTTAACCTTAAATAGAAATGAAATTTTAACCAATCTAAGTGGAAAATGATAAGCTCTCAAATTTGGATTCAAAGAAAACATTAAATCTAAGTTGATGGCTTGGATAGGTCTCCATATTAAATGACCTTTAGGTGAAATAAATTTCCTATCATCCTCCCCCACTCTTTTTCACCCCTTCTACACTAAAAAGAGGTATATTAAACACACTTTCTAGATCTACTTTCATGCACGCAACCTGTGGTTTTGTCTTTTATTCATTTTCCCTACTCTTGTTCTATAGACTTGGATTTGGAGATCAATATCTTTTTGGTTTTCCCTACACCACAATGTCATTACTCAATCTTTAGATAAATAATCCTTAAATTCATCTAGAGATATCATTGCTTGGCTATCTTCTCTCACCCCAATTTGAAATGATAATTCTTTGTATGAATTTATCCTCCATTATTATCAACTTGCAATCTATTCTCCAAGATAATTATGATCTTTAGAAAAATGATCAATCTAGAAACCCAGTCCAATCATTTGAAGCTAACATATATAGGAGAGAAATTCCATTTTCCATGTTACCCACAATGTTGTGAGCATTATCAACACGTGTACTACAAATGAAAACTATGGTGGATTTGCATGAGTTGAAGGATAGATCATATGGAAGTTTTTTTGTTGTTCCCCTGTTTATGGAGCTTAAGTTGTATATTTCCTATGCTTTGTATGATAAAGACTCTCCCCTTGCTACTCCCATCACTTGATTGGTCCTTTTCAAGGGTTTTTCAATCTTGTACTATGATGATGCTAGGTTGGGGGTGAACCCACAATAGTGGGTTACACTTTTTTGCCTGAACGGACACTAAACTCTACAATTTGAGAAAAACTTTCAGATTCGGATGCATATTGTCATTAAACCATTCAAAATCGGAGGATGAAGTAAATTAGAGTCTTTTAGGATTTTCTGTCTAGATTCTAAATATATTTTTGTTTATTTTTTTTTAATTTATTTGAATACTTTTTTCTTTCTCCCACAAAAACTGGTATGGTGCTGAAAATGTCATTTTCAAATAGTAACAGTGTTTTCATAGAGCATAACTTTTTTTGTAAAATAGATATGAATGCGATTCTTTTGAATTTAGTTTTGTAACATCCATATGGAGGGCATGCAATTGGTTTGATGACATTATCACTATCATTGCATATTTTATTAACATTTGAAGTTGACTAAACCATAATTTTGACATACCTTGACTACATAGCTTATAACTAATAGTGTATTTATCAAATTTCAATTTTATTTTTTAATAGAAAGTAGACTCGAATATGGAGGGCACTGTTATTTTTCAAAAAAAAATTTCCCTTTTTTACTATTTTTATTGAACATCAAACTCAGAGGTTTATATTTGATAAAAAACCTACACTCGTTTAACGTCAAAAACCATACACATAATAAATTAAAAAATAGTCAAATATATAATCGTTAGAAAGCTAGTTCTGAGTACTTGTTGTATGCAAAAGGAAGTCTTCTTATTCTTCCATTTGATTGGTGCGCTTGAGGCTTGAAGCCATGAAATTCTTAGAATTTCTTCAAAACTTGCAACCATGGCCTAAACCAGGCACTTTAGATCAAAACTTTTAACTTTCGATCGAAAGTACTTTCCTGAAAAAATCAATTTTTAGTCATTACTAAACTACTTTTGATAGAAAGTCAATTAGTTTCTATCGAAAGTTAACTTTGACTTTCGATAGAAACCCATGTCGGCCTTTTTGGTGTCATTTTCAGTTAATAAGGATTAGGTATAACTAAATGTATATTTTTTTCATTTCATAAATTTGAAAGCTGTAAAATAATTTGCATTTAGGAGAAGGAAGACATTTTGGCACAAAATAATTTTCTAAATTGTGATGGGAAATAAAAAGAGAAGGCTAAACAAAAGTACACGACATTATTCAGAAGAGACTAAACAAAGACTACGTGAAGAATCACAAAAAAGATATCATCGTCGGAAACAAGGTATGTCTAAGATGTTTCTCTCTAGATATTTTAAGTTGATGGTCAAGACTTGTCTTAATATTCATGTAAATGTGATATTGTACCTATTAGACTTAACTAGACCTAATTGTAGACCTATTTGGAATAATTAGGAACTATTAAGACTAATTGGGACCTAATAGGACCTATTAGGACTAATTAGGACCTAATAGGACCTATTAGGACTAATTAGGACTAATTAGGACCTATTAGGACTAATAGGACCTATTAGTCCACCCAATTAGAACCAATTAGCACCTAATTAGACTCAATTAGAACCAATTAGGACCTAATACAGACTATTAGAACCCAATTAGACTCAATTACAATAAGTTATCACCTAATTAGAACTAATTAGAACCAATTAGAACCTATTTAGACTCAATTAGAACTAATTAGAACCAAATAGAACCAATTACCTGACTAATTAGAACCAATTAGGACCAATTAGGACTAATTAGAACCAATTAGAACCAATTAGGACCAATTAGACTCAATTAGAACTAATTAGAACCAATTAGATCCAATTAGACTCAATTAGAACCAATTAGGACCTAATAGGACCTATTAGGACTAATTAGGACCTAATAGAACCTATTAGGACCTAATAGGACCTATTAGGAGCTATTAGGGCTAATTAGGACTAATAGGACCTATTAGTCCACCCAATTAGAATCAATTAGAACCAATTAGCACCTAATTAGACTCAATTAGAGCCAATTAGGACCTAATATGACCTATTAGAACCAATTAGGACCTAATTAGACTCAATTAGAACCAATTAGATCCAATTAGACTCAATTAGATCTTATTAGAACTAATTAGGACCTATTAGATCCAATTAGGACCTAATATGACCTATTAAAACCCAATTAGACTCAATTATAATAAATTAGCACTAATTAGGACCAATATGACCTATTAGGACCAATAGGATCCAATTAGATCCAGTTAGGACTAATTAGGACCAATTAGAACTAATTAGAACCAATTATAACCAATTAGGACTAATTAGGACCAATATGACCTATTAGGACCAACTATGACCTAATTAGACTCAATTAGAACCAATTAGGACCTAATTAGACTCAATTAGAACCAAATAGATCCAATTAGACTCAATTAGATCCTATTAGACTTAATTAGAACCAATTAGAACAAATTAGGACCTAATTAGACTCAATTAGAACCAATTAGGACCTAATTACACTCAATTAGAACCAATTAGATCCAATTAGGACCTAATATGACCTGTTAGAACCAATTAGGACCTATTAGATCTAATTAGGACCTAATTATACTCAATTAGAACCAATTAGGACCTAATTACACTCAATATGACCTATTAGAACCAATTAGGACCTAATTACACTCAATTATCCAACTAATTAGGACCTAATTACACTTAATTAGAACCAATTAGATCCAATTAGGACCTAATATGACCTATTAGAAGGTCAATTAGGACCTATTAGATCCAATAGGACCTAATATGACCTATTAAAATCCAATTAGACTCAATTAGAATAAATTATCACCTAATTAGACTCAATTAGGACCAAATAGACTCAATTAGATCCTATTATCTACCTAATAGGACCTATTAGGACTAATTAGGACCTAATTAGACTCAATTAGAACCAATTAGACTCAAGTAGAACAAATTAACACCTAATTAGACTCAATTAGGACCAATTAGTACCAATTAGACCCAATTAAGACTAATTAGAACCAATTAGGACCTAATATGACCTATTAGAACCCAATTAGACTCAATTAGAACAAATTAGCACCTAATTAGACTAATTAGGACCAATATGACCTATTAGGACCAACTATGACCTAATTAGACTCAATTAGAACCAATTAGGACCTTATATAACCTATTAGAACCAATTAGGACTAATTAGGACCAATTATGACTCATTAGGACTATTAGACCCAATTAGACCCAATTATACCCAATTAGACTCAATTAGGACCAATTAGGACCAATTAGACTCAATTAGACTCAATTAGAACCAATTAGGACCAATTAGACTCAATTAGGACCAATTAGGATCAATTAGACTCAATTAGGACCTATTAGAACCCAATTAGACTCAATTAGAAACAATTAGACTAACTAGGACCAATTAGACCCAATTAGGACTAATTAGGACCAATTATGACTCATTAGGACTAATTAGGACCAATTATGACTCATTAGGACTAATTAGGACCAATTATGACTCATTAGGACCAATGTGGATCAATTAGGATTAATTAGACTCAATTAGACCTAATTAGACCCAATTAGACTCAATTAGGACCAATTAGACTCAATTATGACCAATTATGACCAATTAGACTCAATTAGGACCAATTAGGACCTAATATGACCTATTAGAACCCAGTTAGTGTATGTGTGTGAATTTTGTACCTAGCTATAGATACAACACTTCAGTAAAACATTAGAGGTTAGCAAAAAACCAAAATTTGCAATGAAATGGAAACTAAACTAACCATGCGATTTACTACCTTCTAGTAGATGCGAGTATGATACTCTCAGATCAGACAGAGATCAGTGACAATGCAACACCTAAATGAAGGATTTGAATGCAAAAATATGAAAGACTATGAATGCAGATTAAGCTATATTTTTGGATTTTCTATGCAATAATATGAGAAACTGTATGAATCTAAGCTAATATGAATGAAATGGAATGTAGTTTTAATCTAAGAATGATATGAAGATGAAATCTATGATATGAAACTATGCAAAGATTATGATCAACTATGAAAGATCTCACAAATCGCCTGTCGCAAGTGCTCAATCCTTCAACCGCCAATTCGCCAAAGTAATTGTGTAAATTTGAGTGTTCATGAGATAATTATGAAGAGCTGAGCCTTGATTTTATAGAAATCCAGGGCTTTGAGGATGCAAGAGAAAAGCCATAAATCACTCTTGATAAACTCAAGTTGATTTTTGAGTTATTAGGAAATTAGAGATAATTAACTCACAAAAATCATGCAAAAGCAGAGTTTTACTCAAAATAGAGTTTTAGATCAAATTTCAACTCATCATCAAATGTTGAGTTTCAATTTTAAAATTGATTATTAATTTCTAGTTGCCTGCTTTTCTGATTGTGCATGATTTAATTATAAATTAATTTAAGAATAAAGTGATTTATTCTCAACTTAACTGATTTTTGAATTAAAACAATTGATTTATGGGTTAATCATTTATTAAATCAAACTTTATTCTAAAACTATATTATTAAATATTGACAACTGACATTAATTAATTAAATAAGAATTTAATCAATTAGTCATGAGATTTTAGATTTATTGTCAAAATTAAATAATACAATTTAGGAATAATTTAGTTAAATCTAATAAAACAATTAAGTGGTAGTATTAATCTAATTAATTAAATATTCAAAATATTCATTTAATCAAACCTTAGGATAAATAAGATTTATCGCCAAATAATTATTAAATTAAAGATAATTAGGATAAATAGGAATATTCCTTGATGCAGAATTAAAGATAAAATCAATTAGGATTCGATGATGTGCAGATGTGCCTTAGGTTAGGACTTTGATGTCGATTTCATTCGAATTGTAGATGTAAGAGGTTAATGAACCTATAGCCCATTTTTGGGGTATTACAGTTAGACCCAATTAGGACTACTTAGAACCAATTAGGACCTAATATGACCTATTAGAACCCAATTAGAACAAATTAGCACTTAATTAGACCCAATTAGGACTAATTGGGACCAATTATGACTCATTAGGACTAATTAGACCCAATTAGACTCAGTTAGACCCAATTAGGACAAATTAGGACCAATGTGGATCAATTAGGATCAATTAGACTCAATTAGACCTAATTAGACCCAATTAGACTCAATTATGACCAATTAGAACTAATTACAATCAATTAGCACCTAATTATACCCAATTAGATTCAATTAGGACCAATTAGGACCAAATATGACCAATTAGACTCAATTAGCACCATTAGGATCAATTAGACTCATTTAGACCTAATTAGGACCAATTAGACCCAATTAGACTCAATTAGGACCAATTAGGACCAATTAGACTCAATTAGACCCAATTCGACCCAACTAGACCTGTTAGACCTAACTTCATTCAAAAGTTTTTGTTTAATAATTTATACTTCATACATGTTGGAAATGCTCAAGAATCACAAGCTCAACAAGCTGCCCAACCTTCAGAAGTTGGAGAAGGGTCATCACAAGCTCAACAAGCCCAACCTTTAGAAGTTGGAGAAGGGTCATCGCAAGTTCAACAAGCACAACTCTCAGAATATCAAACAAGTACACATCTCTCTCTCTCTCTCTCTCTCTCTCTCTCTCTCTCTCTCTCTCTCTCTCTCTCTCTCTCTCTCTCTCTCTCTCTCTCTCTCTCTCTCTCTCTATTATTGGTGAATATACATTTTGGGTCTTTCCCCTTAAGAAGTTATGTTTTTGTTGTGCACATGCAACCTTTGATGATGAAAATGTTGGACAAGGGGCATCCCAAGTTGAATCAACCCAAGGTCAAACAAGTATGTGTTTCTCTCATTAGTGTATAAATAATAATAGGTTTGACATGTTTAAGAGCTTGTAAATACTTATTTCATGAAGGTCCCCTTAAGATGAGATATTAAGATATTTATTTATTTTTATTTGCAGCGGAAGTGCAAGAAACATATGTGAATGATAGTCTACTCCAACAGTTGAAGAGAAAAATTAATCGTAAAACTATAGATCATTTAATTGAAATGGATGTGAAAAAATTGAGAGATTATGCTAAACAACCAAATATTATGAAGAGGGCATTGAATAAAAAGTCTAAGCAAATAATGAAACAATTTGAGAATCTTGGTACACTTGAAAAAACTCAATTGTTATCAATTACACTTCTTAAAGATGAGTTAAAAGAACCATTAAAATTTTTGGGTGTATATACAAGTTTGAAAAAGTTAAAATCAAGTAATGTACAAAAAAATATTGTTGACAATGTTAAGGAAGGTTTGCATTCCATTGGAAAAACAACTAGATCTACAGATAGGTCCATTTCAAGAAGAGTGATACTGACATCTATTTTAAATAAAAACATGTCCCAAAGAAGACAAATTTCTTCACTTTCATTTGGGTGACCCCACAATAGTGGGTTGCACTTTTTTAGACATGCTGATTTTTACCAAAATAACACATTTTTAATAAAATATGATGATTTAAGCCTTGAGAAGTTTCATTTGAAGGAATTAATTACAAATGGTGAGCTAAAATCCTCTAAGATTAAAAAAAACAAAACATTGATATAACATCTATAGTCCTCATTCATACCTGCAATGGAGTCTCCTTTGCACCTAAAAATCACTTTGACTTTATCTTTTGGAAGATCAAATGAATCCATTTGACAAACCTATCTATGTAGTAAGGTACTACTAAGAAAAATATTTCCAATGATTATAATGTTAATATATATTAAGTTTATTATGCCTTTGTATTTTTAGTTTTACTAAACATAGATTTTTCACCGTATGGATGCCTCTATGTTTGACGCTTATGGAAAAATAATAAATAAGAGAAAAAAATTCTTAAAAATATCTATGCCCTAGGTATTGAAGTTATCTTTCTATCAAAAGAAAAATAAAAAAAATTGGACAAATACACAACAAGTTATAAGCTATGTAGTCAAGGTATGTCAAGATTACGGTTTAGTCAACTTAAAATGTTAATAAAATATGCAATAATAATGATAATGTCATCAATCCAAATGCATTCCCTTCATAAGGATGTTACAGAACTAAATTCGAAAGAAGCACATTGATATCTAGTTTAGAAAAAAGTTATGCTCTATGAAAATAATGCAACTCTTTGAAAATGACATTTTTAGAAACATACCAATTTTTGTGGGAGAAAGAAAAAACTATTCAAATCAATTCAAAAATAAAAATAAAAAATATATTTAGAATCTAGACAAAAAATCTTTGAAGACTCTAATTTACTTCATCTTCCAATTTCAAACGGTTTTTTTTCAAAATGTAGAGTTCAGTGTCCGTTCAGGCAAAAAAGTGTAACCCACTATTGTGGGTTCACCCATCTCAGATTGGGTATAGTAGGAAGACAATGACACACTATTTGAAAATAAGAATCAATTTGGATGATACTACATTGGAAGGTAATTGGGCACTAATGTGTAGAGCTCCTGGGTCTGATAGAATTAATGAAACGGTTAGGAACTTAGTTACGTCATTTTGGACTAATCATACTCGTCCTTCACCAAATACAAGAGATGTTATCAAGAAGAGGACTAGGCCTAAGGACTATTTCCAGCACATAAAACATTGGTTGGACACCACACAACATGAATTGTATCTCTCATTTTGTAACTCAAATCCTAACATTAAGATTGGACAAACAATGTTTGAAAGATTAAAGCCATTTTTTGTAAAGATAAATAAATCTTTTGAAACTTGTTGTTGACGATATCATATTGAATTCGATCTCTACTACCAAGGGTTTAAAAATATGATAGGAGAAAGTGGTGGTTCTCAAAATGATTTTCCTAAACGTCTAATCCAAATCATAACATCAATCTTATGTAACAAATCAATTGATCATGAAATACCTGAAATAGATTGCATAAGAGGAACTTGTCAAACATGCGGGGATTTGGTTAAAAAAAATTTGAGACTTGAAGATACTGACATGAAAAGGATGATAAAATGTAAGAGATACAAGTACATAAAGTTTGAAACAAAAGTTGGGAAAGAATCAACAAGGTTGGAATATGTAGAAGACAAGATACCTGTTGCAACATTTATGGATAATTTTCGTAAATTGATTCAACCATACATACATCATGTTTTTTTTGCTAAATGACAGGCATAACAATTCCAAATACAAAAAGAATCTTTTCCAGTTGGAACAATTTTATCAGTTGTTGATTTTAAAGAGAACTAATCCTTTGTTTCTCAAAAACAACTTCAAGCAAAATACTACTATACAGAGCAGGTGACTATCATGGTACATGTGTCTTATCAACATGCACAATTAGATTTGGATGGTATTGAAAGTACATATGAAACATGAGTCATAAAGAAAGAATATCACTTTTACATTAGTGATGATAAAGAGCATGATATACATTTTGTCGAGCATTGCTTTAAGACATTTTTTGGATATTTGGAAAACAAAGGCATCAAAATTGAAAAGCATTTTGTTTGGTCGGATGGATGTGTAGCACAATTTAAATCAGCAAGGCCATTTTACACACTATGTGGATATCATCGATACCAAAAGATACCACATATTTGGAGTTTCTTTGAGAGTGGACATGGAAAGGGAGAGCATGATGGTGCAGGAGCTTGTATCAAACGTGATTTAAGAAAGTATCAACTGGACTATCAGGGATATCGTATAAATAATGCTCATGATGTAGTTGAGTGGTGCAAGATGCATTTTATGGTGCCAAATCGTGATAACACATCATCACGATCAGATCAAGTCATACCCTTCTGAGTATTCTGGGAGATAACAGGTATTAATTTTGAATTTATTGATTATTGTTTGAGTTAACTTATATATGTCTTTAATTTTTACACGTGACCTCTCTATTGTTTAGGTGTTGACAGAAGATCAATCCATGGATGCAAGAGAGTAGACAAAACAAGATCCCTACATTCAGTTATGAGTACGGATAGTAATGTGTGGTCATTGTACACTATAGATTATTCATGCTTTTGTTATGACTGCATTTCTGAAAACTATGACGAATGTATCAACCAAAAATGTGGATATGTTAGTGAATGGAATTTTGTTCCACTAGATGTTACAAACACAAATGATGTTCAGGATGAAAGCTTTGATGACATTCCATTGATTTCTACATATTATGACCATATTTCAGGTTTGATCAAAATTGGTACGTGTGTGTTTATGTACATGTTTAAAAAGGATTCATAAATAAAGTTTGTTTAATTTATATTTACAAGTTCCTAAAATTAAAAGTTCACTTTAAATGTAGGACATATTTTTGCAGTAGTAGTAGAGCCTAGAAATGTCGACAGGTGTTAGTTACTATTTATTACGTTGCTGCAAGGAGAGGATGAAACTAACACAGAATGAAACAAGCGATGGAATTATGTTTCCCACAGGTTCTAGTACTATATTTAAGTTTCACAACCTGTATTAAACTTGAGTGAGACCTTCCAACTTTCAATTTTCTTATACGTTTGTTTATATGGTTAGTTTCACATCTATATATATATTTAACATTGTTGAACTTGTCTATGCAGGTTCAGTTGTCGTACAAGGAACATATTTGAAGCAAACCAAAATACTTAAACATGGGATTCATTTTATTGATTATCAACCTAACAATAAGGTTTATTAGTATAGTCATCTTGTAATTGCCACCATCCTATTTCTTGTTCCTGTGACAGGACGTGACATTCGTAAGTGGAGACTTGATACTGCGACCATGAGAGAATATTAAATGTTATTCGAGAGAGAGATGAACCACTTTATGTGGACTAAATCACACATGAAATATGATTTGAACTAAATTTTTCACGGGCGAGACCAAAGGTTTTCTTAGCTCCATTCTTTCCTACTGGTGCCCATAGTGAATGGAGCTTGAATTAAATTAAAAATTAAGAATATAGATCTAAAATTTATGTCTTACAAGTGGATATGATATATTAATTATCTACCTGAATGTGAAGTACTCTAACTTTGGAATATGAATGTGTGTATGTATTGAATTTGCATGTGTTACATTAGGACGTGCATGTTTTAAATATAAAATCTACTTGAAGTACAACAACATTAAATTAAAAGTACCATGCACAACTATTATCGAATGTACATTTAAATATAAGTAAGATTAAATCAAACATCTAGGGACCTCAATTATATAGCTCACATGTGTCAAATTTTACATCATTCATAACTTTCATTATAAACATGTACAATCAAACATCATTCATGTATGTAATCTATTGAATTCAAACACCATTCATGTGTATGTAATCTATTGAAATCAAACATCATTCATGTACATGTAATCTATTGAAATCAAGTTACATCATTCATGTATGTAATCAAATTTAAATTAAAGTGTGTGTGTGTGTGTGTGTGTGTGTGTGTGTGTGTGTGTGTGTGTGTGTGTGTGTGTGCATGAAACATCAATCATGTGTAGATCAAGTACTATAAATATGAAACATATATGGATCAATCATGTGTCAAAAATTCTATCAAAAGGGTCTAGAAATGAAATATAACATCAAACACATCAATCAGTCCTTTAGCTCGTCTAGAAATAAAATATAATTCATCAAAAACATGTGAATATATATGTAATATAAAATATGTCTCTATCTATCAAATATGAAAGTTCCTAGGACTCATCATGACGACTCCTCACTAAGCGGTCACACCCAGAGTGACTATCATGCTGTGAAGGATGTGCAGATCCCTACAAAGAAAGAGATATATAAATTAATATATAAACATTGTATAGAGATCTTAAGTTTGATTTAAAATATTGTACAAGAAAACATGTTATAAAGTGTGTACACACAGATAATAAATTAAAAACTCACCTGTCCACTACTGATGTCATCATCGAGTGAGTCCCGATGACATACATGATCAGTACCCAAAGGAGTAACAAGAGGCATATCCTAGTAGACAAAAAATATATATCATATATACGTGCATGTACATATATATATAAATCAATTGAT
>BSBK01000446.1:1835000-2070000 GCA_027943335.1 Chamaecyparis obtusa | reverse complement strand
GATTACGCACACCTTTGACTCTCTAGTTTTAATTTTGATTTTATTTTTTTTAAAGCAAATCTAATGAAAAAAAACTCTTTATGACCTTGACTGTATCATCTTCCATGAAAATGAAAATTTGATTATGAATAAAATACCTATATGTAACAAAATTCTTTTCATTTTGTGTCATCTTTAGTGTCACTAAAGATTTGATTATCAAGTCAATTATCAAACCTACAAGTCAATTATCTTTAGTTTCACTAAAAATCTACAAACCTACAAGTCAATTATCAATTTAATTTGTTTACAACTATTAACTACGGCCGAGATTACACCGACCACAATAATTAATCCAGCATTATCCAAAGTTGACCTTTCACCCTTAAACAGAAATACGTTAAGAATAGCCCTTAGTTTCACATATTATCCTATGTTCCGTCCCAGTAAAACGCATGACGGCCATGGTCCGGCACACGCGCCGGCAGAGGAGCGCGCGTGTTGCAGCGTGGATGCATTAGCCGACTACCGCTAGTAACGGACCCTACCCCCCGCCTTACACGCACCCGGCACGCTCCCCGAAGCGCAGGAAAACGTTGGGCGTGTCCCACCTTTTTCCCCATTCTACAGTGGGTGAAAACCAGAGGCCCTACCCATCGATTTCTCAACTCAAACCAAAACATGCGGAGGAGAATGAGATTACAACTGGGTTTTCCCCTTATATTAACTGCCCTTCCAACCATTGCTGAAGAACATTGAATTTGGCAATGGCTCCAACTGCTTCAATGTTGTCTCTGCTCTATCTCGGCGCACGCTCCAATACTTATTCTCAAACTTCCCCTTCTCACCCCACAAATACCTCTTTTTCTCCTTCTTCTTCTGCTTCTGCATCTAATTCTTGGTGGCGTTTAAGAAGCAACATGTCGGCTTCTTCATACAGTTTCAATGGAAGTGAAGATCGGATGGAAGTCTTTTTCGAGAAGGCCATACTCTTGAGTTTCATGTAATCAATTTGGAGGTTAACTGTAGCTCTGCTTTCTTCTCCTCTGGGGAGTAAATGTAAATAATACTGTGGAGATTTGTTTTCTCTATTTTATCAATAAATACTATGAATTTGGGTATCATTTTACATCCTTAAGCGTTCATGGTCATGCTCGTCAAAATTTTCTTCACTGTTAGTCCATCGATTCGGTTGTAAATGTAGCAGAGATTGTCATTTGGAAAAATTTCTTCGCATCGATTTACTTCCGCCACTAATTCTGTATGTTTTGTGAATGTAAAGTATTTAATTATATGGAGTTGAAGATTTTCTTCTTCATTTATTTCTCAGGTTTTCCAAAGATTGTTTCTAAATCAATTGTCTGTAGATTTTTTAAATTTAAAGTATTAGTTATGAGTGAATTAAGATTCTTTTTGTAAGGAATATATTGTTGTACTTTCTTGTAAGGAAATATGTAAATAGAAGTGACTTTATATATAATTTTAGATCAATTTATACAATAAATAAGGTGAATTTTTTATATAAGTTTAAATTAATGTTGATTTTATATAATTATGAGTTTTTGGGCATGTAATGAATTAGTCTATAGATTTCATAAATTCGTATTAATTGGTAAATATCATTGTCAAAATTGATTTGTTTAAAGAAAAAAATCTTTCTTCAAAACCAACCATATAGAAGTGATTAAAAAGGGAAAGAGGAAAAAAGATTTTTTATTAAAAAGGGAAAGAGGAAAAAAGATTTTTTATGAACACCACAATTTCATAATTTTCAACTCTATAATTGACATTTCTTAGCTATCTTAATAATTATGAATCATGCAAAGTTTTAAGAAAAATAAATGTTAAAGATTAGAAAGGGAGAAAAAATATTAAACCTCAATAGCAAAACTAAAATTATACTATTATACTCCATTTACTTCTAATTAACAAAAATAAAAATTAAATTCCAACCACTAATTTTTTTTTGTCTTATTACACATTTAAAACTTTTAGTATAGACTTGTTGAATTATTAATAGAAAAATAATTTTATTGATTTTACTAAAATATGTATACATTATTACCCTCTTTTCATTTCCCATTTCCATATACTTGCCCATTTATTAATGTAGATCAAAACAAACAAAAAAACAAGATCCCATCCACAAATCATAGAATATATTGTATACATAATTAAAATTATTTAATATATTTATAAAGAAATTTAACAAATTAGATATTTATTTCCCTTCATTTGTTTATAGTTACAAAATTAAGGAAACCTAAACATAGTTTTTATGTGATTATAAAAATAAGAAATTCATTTGATATATATGATCCCTTCATGCAAATGTTTGACAAGAAAATTAACATTCATAACATAACATCTTCATTAATGGACATTGTATTCTAAATATCTATTGAATTCAAATTGAGTTTTCAAAACCATATGCTAATTTCTATGAGCAAGATTAATCTCTACACATGCATTTTGTTCTTTCTTGTTGATTTGTCATGAAGATGTTTATTGACAAATAGCTAGGAGATGAAAAGGAATTGTTTTCCCATGCCATATGGGATGCCACTAAAGATGGTGTGCAATAGAGTTTGCATTATGTTTACAATATTATTGATTATCATTGGCAAGGGAATATTTCAAGCAAAGAGTTTTGACAAGGGAATATGTAAATGTACTAATCTAATTTTCAAAATAGATACAATAATAAATATATATATAAATATAAAAAAATTACCATTACAATTATATATTTAATTAATAAATATTATTAAAAATATTTATTATAAAGTTATTATGATAAATTTAAAATTTAAAATAAATACTTTCATACTTTACAAATATAAAATTTTAAGGAATTAATCTATATTATAATTTTGAAATTCAAAATTAAATGAGATTAAAATTTTCAAGATTATGTTTGATGTCTATAACTAGCTAATATATATTCTATATATTTAAAATACTTTGAGATGATGAAAAAATTCAACACCTCGATGCATCTCAGAGTATTTTAAATATACAGTATATATTAGCTAGTAGCAGTTGAAGCCTATGTAACACATTGAGTAAATTAATTTGATTACGTTTACATTTAGCATTACAATTTATATCATGGTTAGGGTTAGGGTTTAGTGTTAAGCTGTTGGGTTTATGGTCATGGTTACGAGTAGAATTATGGTTAGGATTAGGGTTAAGGTTAGGGTTTAGATTATAATTATAATAGGTTTTAGGTTAGGAATAGCATTTTGATTAATGTTAAGGGTAGCGTTGGATTTTCTTTTTATAACGACAAGGTATCCCCATGACTCAAACCCAGTGGGTTCCCTTTACGGGGTGAGTTTGAGGCGAGACTAATCCTTGCGGCCACGCTGCTATTCGCACTGCCCCCAAATGGGTGTGGCTGAAGGTAGCGTTGGAATTATTATTAAGGTTGGGATTAGAATTATAATTAGGTTAAGGGTAAATATTTAGATTTGGTTAGAGCTATGGTTTGGGTTAGGGTTAGAGTTTATTGTTAAGGTTAATGTTATAAGTTGAATAAATTAATATAATTAGGGTAAGGGTTTACATCATTGTTAAGGTAGAGATTAGGGTTAGGGTTATGGTTACAATTAGAGTTAGGGTTATGGTTGGGGTTAGGTTTTGGGTTATATTTTAAATTATGGTTAGGGTTATGTTTTCATAATGGTTAGGATGAGGATTTGGCTTATAAATAGGTTTGGAGATAGAATTACAGTTAGGGTTAGCGTTTAGGGTAAGGATTATGGTTAAAATTAGGGTTTACATCATGATTAGGGCTAGAGAGAGTATTTAGGATTATGGTTAGGTTTAGAGTTTAGTGTTGGGACTATAATTAGTATTAGGGCTATAATTAGTGTTAGGGCATAGGCTTAGGATTTAGATTATAGTTAGGGCTAGGAATATGGATAGGGTTGGTATTAGGGTTAAGGATAGGATTGTGGAAAGGGTTTAGGGTTATCATTGGATTTATATTTGAGGTTAAGGTTAGGATTAGGGTTATCATTAGAATTATGTTTAATTTTAGAGTTATCAAAACTAAATGAAATTAAAATTCCCAAGATTATGTTTGATGTCTATAATTCACTTAATAAGAATCCTAAGCCAAAATATTATGAATATGGGAAAGATATCCATGACTCAACATTTAATTTTTATTGGTATTTTGCTTTGGGATATGCACAATATAGACTTGTTGAAAAGGCTTTAAAAGCTTAAATGTTTCCAACACGACAAGATTTTTTTTTGTTTTTTTAAATAATACTTGTTGAAAATCTTTATTGTCGCCTCTATTAAATGGTACTTGTTAAAAGTCTTTATTGTCGCCTCGCCATTCCTCGATTCCTCCCGTGTGAAACGTTGAAGCATCGACAGAGCATGATACGTTTAGGCGTGATGTCGCCTAAGTGGTAAAATTGAATGATTTCGGATTGTGCTCAAATTCGATTTCTTGAAAAGACGGCAGAAATTTTCAAACAAATGCAATTAGCAGGTTACAGAGCCGAATTCTTTGCCAGTATTTATTATGGCGCTCGAATGAGGAACGAACGTGCATCAAGTCTATTTGTGGGGCAATTCATGTTAGAAAATGCTCTCGCGGACATATTTCCAAATATGGAAGTGCAAAATAAGCAGGTCGAAGTGTTTGACAAAATGCCTCAGAAGATGTAGCACCTCGAACCACTGGCAATGCACATGAATTGTTTGACGGAATGTCTCAGCGATGTTCGTCCCCGAGAATGAAATGAAATGAGTGCATAATGTGCACCACGTCGGCTTTCACAAGGTAGCTCTCAAAGCTTTCGAAACTTTGAGACAGTATACAACATTGAAAACATCAGAATTGTGAAATAATTATTTCACACAAATCTTCAAAAGCAACTCAAGTTCTAAAAATTTGGCCAGCCAACATACTTGTGGATTGAAAGGGATTGAAAAGTGAGAAATAGACAGCAGATAAATAAACTAATTAACAAATACACAAACCTCATATTTATCCTGGTTCACCACAAATTGTGGCTACGTCTAGACTGCAGAGTATTGTATTGATTCAAAAAGCATTTACAAATGAGCAGGAGCAGCAAATATAAAAACTCCAGATTATTACATAAATGAAGAGTCTTCAGAATGAAAGGTCATAATAAAAGAGATAATAAAACCATTATGACTGTTGGCCTTCACTCTTCAACAAACTCCCACCTGAAGGACAACCATGCTGTAACTGATCGCCCAATACCTTGCTGAAGTGCTGACTCATCTTTTCTTCACAAAGCCAAGAGAAGTCCTTGCACAATCGAACTTCTCTTTGGCGACAACCTTGGTGAATATGTTTGCCAGATTGATCTTAGTATCAATCTTAACAACTTTTAGTTTTCCTTCTTCAACTGCATGACGAACAAAGTGAGCATGTGCGTCAATGTGCTTAGAGCGACATTGTGAAGAGTGATTATGAGCCATGAAGATAGAGTTGCGACTGTCACAAAATAGTTTATACTCATTTTGATGCACTTTCAAGTCACCAAGCAATCACTGAAGCCAAATCATTTCCCTTGCACCTTCGGAAAGAGCCAAGTATTCAGCCTCAGCTGAAAAAAGAGCAATGCAATGTTGCAACCTTGAAGCCCAACTGATGGTAGCTCCAACAAACGTGAAGGTATATCCAGTGGCAGACCTTCGTTTGTCCAAGTCTTTGACATGATCAGAATCAATGTAACCTTGCAGCTGAACCTTATTTCCTCCAAAGCATAATGCATAATCTGAAGTTCCTTTTAGATACCTTAGTATCCACTTAACAGTTTTCCAATGAGCCTTCCTGGGATTGCTCATGAATCTGCTCACAACTCCCACCGCATGAGCAATGTCGGGGCGAGTAGAAACCATCGCATACATGATGCTTCCAACTGCAAATTTATATGAAATTTTCTCCATGAAGTCCTTTTCTTCTTGTGTTTTTGGACACAATTCAAAACTTAAGTGGAAGTGACCAGCAAGAGGAAGGAGAGCAACTTTAGCATTAACCATGCCAAACCTCTCAACAACTTTATCAATGTATTATTTTTGAGATAATGTAATTTCTTTCTTCTTCCTATCTCTTGCGATCGTCATGCCAATAATCTTCTCGGCTGCCCCTAAGTCCTTCATATCAAACTTTCTTGTCAATTTCTCCTTTAACTCATTAACTATTCTTTTGTTTGTGCCGGCCACTAACATGTCATCAACATAAAGAAGGAGAATGATGAATTCACCATTAGGAAGTCTCTTGAAATAAACACATGAATCTGATTCACATCTTGTGAAATTATTTTCAACCATGAAGCGATCAAATTTTATATACCATTGTCTTGGAGCTTGTTTGAGGCCATACAAACTCTGATTTAGCTTGCAATAGAGGTGCTCTTGTCCCTTCTTGACGAATCCTTGAGGCTGCTCCATATATAACTCTTCTTTTACATCATCGTGTAGGAATGCGGTCTTCACATTGAGTTGTTCCAACTCAAGATCTCATGTTGCTGCTAATCCCAAGACTGTTCGGATAGTTGTCATTTTGACAACTGGTGAGAAGATCTCATTAAAATCTATCCCATTTTCTTGATCAAACTCCTTTACCACCAATCTGGCCTTGAAGTATTTGCTACCTTCATCTTCTTCTTTTAACCAGTATACCCACTTGTTCCTAAGTGGTCTTCGATCTGGCGGAAGAGAGACCAAGTCCCAAGTTTGATTTTTGAATAAAGAGTCCATCTCCTCATGCATCGATGTTTGCCATTTATCACTATTAACATCTTTGAGAGCAGCTTTAAATGTGGAAGGTTCTGAAAATTCTGAGACAAGAATTGAAGGCTCTGCTTCTTCAACGAACAATAACTCATAATCAGAGTATTTAGCTGGCATTTTCTTTTTTCTGGTAGATCTCCTTAATTGGGGTTCGATGTCTTCTGTTTGATCTTGAACTAACTCAAATGGAGAGCCAGAAATTGTAGTTCTTGGATGTTTAATTCCTTGCCTCTCTGTTTCATTCCCATTATTATTCCCTAGATTCTGAGAATGTCCTCCAAAATTCTTTGTTCTCTATCCAAGATCCTTTGCAATCTCAGAGGATGCAAAGTTGTGGTGTCATAGATTGTGTTGGATCCCAAACGTAGTGTCTCCCTGTTGTGTTTTATTATACTGCTCATAAAATTCTCACGTGGGATCCCTGAGACTGTCGTGGGAAGGATCCTTGAGATTGCCGAGAGTATGGAAGGGGTCATCATCATTGTGACATGCTGGAGGAATCCGAGTGGAGTGTTCTGCATGTGGAATCAAAGAGACATGACTCCCAAACATGATTTCCTTGTTGTGGCTAGTTTCTTTGGAGCCGTAAATGTGCTCCCTGCTGGCAGAGTCGGGTGCGACTGCAGCTTGCTCTCTGTCGTGGCTTTGGAGAGATTTGTTGAGACTGCTGACACCTTGTTCTCTGTCGTGAATGTTTTCTTTCCTGCCATGTGATGTATCATGCCCACTATGAGCTGGCATTAAGTTGTCAAAACTTCTGTGCTTTGGCTGGAGACTGTCGTGAGTTTCATGAAGACTACCATGTGTTATTTCTTCTCTGTCGTGAGTTGTTTCATAACAGCTATGTGGTGAGTCATCCATGCTGTCATGAGTGCCTTCCTTGTTGGCATGAGCAGCCCGGATGTAGGGAAATAGGCTTTGGTGGAGTCAAATTCAGGTGGGAAGGAAGTTTGGTTTCCACCATATGGATTCCAATCATGAAGATTTTCATTCATCAAGCTTTTTGATGAAGAGCTTTGTGATTGCTGAGGCATTGAGGGTAGAACAGAGATTGGATAATTTGTTGTGGGATTAACATGTGAGTAGATGGGAGAATTCTGATTTCCATTATTCATCATGTCAAATAGGGGAATGAATTCTTTTGTAGGAGTTTCATCTTTAGAATGAGGAAATATGTTCTCATTAAAGACTACATCTCTGCTCCTTATAATTTTCTTATCGGTTAAACTCCAAAGCCTGAAGCCAAATTTTTCTTCCCCATATCCAACGAATATGCAAGGTTGTGATTTAGGATCCAGTTTGCTTCGCTTCTCCTTAGGGACATGTACAAAAGCCTGACAACCAAAGACTTTAAGATGAGAGTATGAAACTCTTCTTCCTTTCCATTCCTCTTTTGAAATTTTGAAGTTCAGCCTTGATGAAGGACTTCGATTTATCAAATAGACTGATGTATTGCAAGCTTCAGCCCAAAACTCTTTTCCCAAACCTGCATTGGAAAGCATACATCGAGCTTTCTCAAGTATTGTTCTATTTAGCCTTTCCGCTACCCCATTTTCTTGAGGGGTGTAGGGGACAACTTTCACCCTACGAATACCATTATTTGCAAAATAATTATCAAATTCCAACGAACAAAACTCCCCTCCATTATTCATTCTCAAGCATTTAATCTTATGGCCTCTTTGGTTTTCAACAAGAGCTTTGAAAACTTTAAATTTAGAAAAAAAAATTGATTTATTTGCCATCATGTATATCCAAACTTTCCTAGTACAATCATCAAGGAAAGTAACGAAATATTTAGCACCGCCTAAGGAGCTTACCTCGGTAGGACCAAAGACATTTGAGTGCACAAGCTCCAATTTTTTTGCCTTCATGTCATGCTCATCTTTCAAGAAGCTGACCCGATTTTGCTTGTCGTAGAGACAATGTTCACAAAACTCCAAGTTTGCTGATTGGAGACCCGGTAGTTGATCCCTCTTGATCATTACCTCTAGGCCTTTCTTGCTCATGTGGCCTAATCTTTGATGCCAAAGTGTTGCATCGCTGCCTATAACTGTCATAGAAGCTCCCACCTCATTGATTGGTTTCACAATGTAGAGGCTACCGGTCTTCTCTCCTTTTGCAATAGCCAATGAACCTTAGACTATTTTCCATGTATCTGTGAGTTCTGTTTTAAATCCTTAGATATATAGTTGGTTGACTGAAATTAGATTCCTCTTTAATTGAGGAACATGTCTAACATCTTTGAGCAACAATTTGGCTCCACCTTCTAGATGCAAGACAACATCACCTTTCCCAATGATTTTACATGCTTTGTTGTCACCCAAAAATACTTCTCCAAATTCGCCTTCTTGATAATTTTTAAAATAATTCGTACATGAAGTGGCATGGAAAGAGGCTCCAGAATCTATCACCCAAGAATCTGATTTTGAGTCTCTTGTAGAAAGAACTAGAGCAACTTCATTTGCTTCATAGGCTGTATTAGCTTCACTATTCCTTACTATTTCTTGTGCTTTCTTGTAAGACCTACAATTTTGTTTTGAGTGGCCAGGTTTGCCACAAAACAACACTCTCCATTTCTTCCTCTTGACTTTGATCGATTGGGTGATCTTGATTCTCTTTGATTGTAGTTGTAATTATTATTATTGCTTCTATGATGGCTTCTTCCCCTTCTTTTGGTGCTGACCATGGTAAGAGCATCATCGGATGAGGTGTCTTTGTTACTTCTTCTCATATCTTCACTAAGTAAAGTAGCAACCACTTCATCATAGACTAGCTTCTTTGAGGAATTAGAAGTGCTAACAGCTGTAACTACGGGATCCCAACTATTGGGTAAAGAACATAACAAGATAATGGCTTTGGCTTCGTCATCTTGAGTCATACCAACCGAGGTTGCTTGACATAATAAAGTATTCAAATCATTTACGTTATTTGACATTGCAGTGCCTTCCTTCATTTTCAGCTTGTAGAGTTTCTTCATAATGAAGATTTTATTTGCAGCTGATGTCGTCTCATACATGCTCTAAAATTTGTCCCAGACTTCTTTTGTTGTCTTTTCATTGAAGACATTAAACAAAACATTTTGTGACAGCGAAAGAAAGATTGATGCCATTGCTTTATCATTAATCTTCTTCCAATCTTCATCCGACATCGCTACTGGTTTACGGGATTTTCCATCGATTGCGATTGTAAAATTTTGCTTGATCAGCAAGGAATGCATCTGCACTTTCCACTGGATGAAGTTCTTGCCTGTGAATTTCTCCACTTTTGAATCCTCCATCTTTCTAGAAATTCAACCCAGATTTTCAATCTGCACACCTGTGCTCTAATACCAATTGAAAGGGATTGAAAAGAGAGAAATAAATAGTAGATAAATAAACTAATTAACAAATACGCAAACACGAGATTTATCCTGGTTCACCACAAATTGTGGCTACATCCAGACTGCAGAGTATTGTATTGATTCAAAAAGTATTTACAAATGAGCAGGAGCAACAAATATAAAGGCTCCAGATTATTACATAAATGAAGAGTCTTCAGAATGAAGGGTCATAATAAAAGAGATAATAAAACCATTATGACTATTGGCCTTCACTCCTCAACATGGATAAGTTGGGCGATTTGCAAACAACATAGAAAACCTACATGTTGTTTAGCCGTACCATCCAAAAGTTCTCATTTCAGTACTTTCTTTCTCTGGCAGCACTCCAAAAATTGGAACTTTGAATTGTATATTTTTAATCTAAAGCAATGGAAATAAAGCTAAACAGACTAGGCTCTCTCAATCACTGGTAAAAATTGAATAAGTTTCATACTTGAACATTGGTATCCAACATCCATCATATTCCTTAGTGAGCACCCTCATTTTTTTCTGCATTTGCTCAGCTGAACTCATGCAACTTGACTTCTACCATAGAATGTCACACTAAAGATGTCATTGAGAGAACCAATACCTCATAATCATATGAACTTAACATCCCTTCTTCACTGAATCCAAGCCATGTAAGATGAGAGCTGGGGCTTATAGGAAGCTGACCAAATAAATAGCGTTTACTTTCAGAAACTCTGAACACCTCAAATCCCAGCACCTGAGAACAAAATTTATGAGCTAATAAATTTTAAGGCACAAAAGTAGCTTCTTGAATAATCAATTCATGATTACATACTATTAAATAGACATCACTGCAATCATCTTGCAGGATCTGAAGTCAACCTGGTCACTAAATGGAAGCGAACTTGAAGCATGTGCGACAACAACGAGGAGGTTCTCATATCCTACCACAGTAATCACTGTTTCATCCAAAGAAAGGACAGATTTCTATGGAACAATATAATTTTCAAATATAAAGAAACATAATGTCCATTATAAAAAAAATTAAAGAAGGAAAGAAATATAGATTGGCACTCAAAACTCAATCTTGTTGACTTTTTGAATTTGTCGTCCTATTATGGAGATTTTAAAATCAAAGGACTCATTTTCTTCATACACAAATACCAACCAAAATGTTGGATAATCAAATTGAATTCTGGAATTTTCCATCCTTTGATACTATTTAAATTCATGGGCAAACCGCCAAACCACCTAATCTTTGAACAAAACCATCAATAAAGAACCTAGACTCAAATTCCTTAAGGATTTCCAACATAACTTTCCTTCCATCATAACTCATATTAGTCAATGTAGATTTGCTACTCTAAGAGAAAGTTTATTGAGTGCTTGAGGTAAAACACATTGTTCTTTGTTAATAAATCAAAGTCCTTGAGAAAATTAGGCAAATGGAGCAAATGGAATCATGAGGAATGAAACAAAGTGTCACTTTTTCTATGGACCATGGCGAAATATATTGTTTTTACTGGACAAAATGGCATGCATACGCCTTGTCAACAGTGAAAGACTGAATGTAAACACTTGTATGGGGAGTCCATATACTACATTATGAAACTTATAGTGATCAAGGGGAGGAAAAAAAATATTTTTAAAGGGACCCTCTCAATGTGATATTAATATTATTTTCTTTCATGAAACTACGAAATAGAGATCCTGCAGCATGTTATTAATCCTATGGAAATTGAGACTTGTTACTACTGCAATCCACCTTGAACCAAGAGCAACAACCTTTACCTCTTGTAAAGACTAAAATTTTGACACAAAAGCCACATCAGTAAAACCCACATAACAAGGGAGTCATTCAACAAGTCAAAGGTCGATTGCATAAGTCAACAAGTTAAAAATAGATTCCCTATAAAATAGGAATAAAAGAAGTACAAAATTACGACCATATCTGTCATAATGATAAAGCATACCTTTGTCCAAAGATAAACGGAAAGTCGACCATCTGTTGAGTGTCCTAAAGAAACCACAATAAGAGATGTTGCATCAACTACAAGCTAGTACAAGTTGTCAGGTCTGGGTAACAACCCAAGAGATTTTTTACCAACTCTCGAATCACATCAGGAAAAGATAAGGATTAGATCAATATATATGCTTCCATATTAACAACAAGAGTAAATAACAAAATTTACCAAATACCACCATGCTTGATTACAAAGAAGCGTAGCACTGTAAAAGAAAGTCCTTTCTGAAAGAAACTTCAAAAACTTGTGCACAAAAGTCAGCAAGGGTGAGAATATTGTGGGAGTGTGTTTCCTCCCTACCACGAAGCATTAACGCTTGCCCAAAATCCTTCCTGACGTGAAGGATACCCAGCCCAACTAGAAGAAATCTAATCAAGTAAAACTGCTAGGAGTAATGGAATTTGTGTACTAGTAAAACCATGGACACATGAAATAAAAAAACATGTCATACATATGTCAACATAAGCATCGTCATTTTCTTAACTATGAAAGATTCAAGTTCAAATCCTTCTTGATCATATCATTTAAGAAAGTAAATATTCTCCCAAGAATACCTATTATGGAATTAAAACAATACAAGAAAATATTTTATCTCTTTTATTGTATCTAACCAATATAGAAGAACATATACGGTGGTTCCAATATAAACACAAGGTTAACAAACATTCCATCCTCATGGTTCTCAATAGGCAATATAATTGCATAATAAATGTAAGGAATTCCAAGCACATATAAGCTTTTCTTTATAGGATCTTTTATTTCTTTAAGCATGAAGAAACACAAACAAACATTCTTGCATACATCAGCACATGCAAATACCATTCACCTTATTATTTTATCTGGTATACAAATTAATCATAATCTCCAAAAGTATGCACTTTGTAATATTTTTAGAGAAGGCCTTATATTCACATAATCATTCAGTCATACACAATATTTATCTATGCATAAACACTCAATGTAAAGGTCATGAAAATAAGCTTACACATAGACATGGTCCTTCCTTGATGTACTAACCATAGTCAAACTTGTAAATGATAGGTTGCATTAGCATAACTAGGTCCAAATTTCATAGGTATAAATCCCAACTTAATAAGCTTTTGCCATTATTCAAAGAAGCAAAAACGTTAAGCAAGCTTCAAGCTTAAAATCTGACTCACAATCAAAACAATTTAGTTTATTTTATTCCCAAGTTGAGATGTGGAATAGAAATAATGTAGAAACTACAAATAACAACATTAAGTAAACATTCACGCTTTAAATTCACAGGAGTCTCTCAAAATTACCAAAACTAAAGCTAAAATAGATCATATTCTGAGTATTTTAAAGGAAATTCAAGTTACTTTTTCAGATGCTCACAAATGGACTATAGAATCATAATTCCCACTCACATGAAAAGAAAAATGCATAATGATAAAGCAACTAGGTAAAATCTCAATTTTACACACCTCAAATTAAAAACAATTCTAAATAAATTATTATTTTCATCCACATCCTCTGAGTTGCATATGGATGAACCAAATCAAGTCCATGCTGGTCCAAAGAAGCAGCATTGAAGAAACATCAGTAATCATTCAGGAAGATACACATGGACAACCCAAATAGTGACCTCCACTGTTGCATGCCCTTTCTTCCATTCCAATGCCCAGAAAAGGCCAAATCCTCCATTTAAATCAATTTAGATGATACTGCTCAATACTTCTTCTAGAAAACAACTGACATGTCCCTTCTTCATGTAGGAAGAAGAAACATTTAGATTCCTTATTCTCCTACTCTTATTTGGTTGCTTCCATAAGAGATTTCAGCTAGAGAAGTAGAGGCAGTTTTGTGTTTGATATTACGGAAAAATGAGAGTGAATCGGGAGAATCTGTGATATGGGTTAATGAGCCAATTTATCTAAGTCGTGGACAGTTTTCTAAAATTCGCTTTGGTTTAAGAGAAACTCATGCTTCTTTAAAGATGTTTTTAGCATATTTGACATTGCAAAACCAAATAACATTTTCTCAGCTTGGCAAACGTCAACTAGAAGCCTTTAAATGAAATGACATCTACAAGCTCCTCTAGCATTCGATAGACAAAAGAATGGAATCGGAAACAACCCAATTTTTTTTAAAATAAGAACATGACATTTCTAATATGCAGTGAATACACTAAAAGAATTTTAAAAAAAATGATTTCTTTGCAAAAATAATCAATATCTTTCACAAGAAAAGAAAAAGGTATGTTATTGCATTTCTCATCAGAAACTTTCATCGATTTTCATGCAAATTCCTCAAAAATACCAAACTTATTAACAAATAAAAACCTGAAGAAAACTATGGTCGATCTAGAGAAACATAATCCTCCCAGCCTTCAGATCTCTCCCCTCTCTAGCTTGTGCGATTCTCCTTTTCTCTGTGCATGCCTGCTCTCTCCTACAAATCTTTACGAGGTTATCAAGGACGCACACAGATTTGCAAAGAATTAGAGCTCCAAAATTATTAAAGGTGCTCAAACGCTATAACTCTCCAAATTAATTATCTCATTTCACTTCCATTCCTGGAGATAGACGGAGAGGAAAAGTAGGGAGTAAGCTCCCGATGGTAAACTAAGAACTTGCACCCGACTACCCTCCACATAAATTGCATGACAACAACAAATGAATAGGAAAATATGGGACAAATGAACTATCTTCCTTTTCTTGGTGCTTCCATTTATAGGATAAAACCAAACTATCTCCCCTAAACTTCTTGTTGCGTGCTGATTTTATCCATCTTTCACCATGTGTCACACTCTTCTCCCTTACTCACGTGTGAAATGCCAAAGGTATGGGAAAAAGACTCCACATTTTGTTTCCCTCTTCCCATGCATTGATTTACTTCTAATCTCGACGCATGTTGTTATTATGTTGCCAGATGTTATTCTTGCCTTTCATCCACTCTCTCTCCCACTCTCATATTAGCGATGATTTCAGATTAAAAAAATGGTAGTTAATTGTTTTAGTGAAAACAGGTTGTGACACCTCCTCTCCAATTGGGAATGGTATTGAATACTGAATAAACAAATAATAAGCAATTAGCAACTTCTTGTCGTCGAACTAAGTAGCCAGATCCTTAAATAATGCTTCAAACCTTGTTATTGTTCACCCAACTACTTAAGGCTGATACATGAGAGTGCTTGGGTTCTTCTCGCCCTTCTTGATGTAGGAGCATCGTCTGACATTGAATTTTGGTTATTTATCTTTCATTTTTGTGAAAACAAAAATCAAAACTCGTCAACATATGTATTAAATGAGAAAATCAGAGAGATTACATTGATATGTTCTTTGTACATGAATTATCCTTCCCCTCAAGGCTAAAATATTACCTCATTTTATACAGGCCAATAGACTAAATTAGGTCTCTAATAGATCTTACTAGGATCTCAATATTTAGAAAATAATTCCAACCTCCTATGCTTCTGTTAAAACAAATGTTATTCGAAGGTATTACAATTTCCCATTTATCAACCAAGACAAAAACCAAAAAATAATAAGAGCACTTGCATCTGACTCCCAAAGTAGAAAAGTTTCATGACCTCCTGGTCATGTTTCATTAATTATTGAATCCTCCAAGACCCCAAACCTTATGTAGTAGTGTACTTATCCATGCATGTTTTTGTCCAATTGTTGTTGTTGCCTTCAATTCTCCAGGCTTCCAAATCATATGTTGTTGTCATCCACTTGCCTTGCTGATGCAAAGTCTTATAGTCAGTTATTCTTTATCACTGGCTACCCTTTTTCTCTTGTTGTACTTTCTCCTAGTCATTTTTTTCATCAACATCCACAACCTTCCAATTTTCTCATCTAACTTCATCCTTGATTACTGAAACTTACTATCATCTCTCGCTTGTTGTTGCATATCTTCCTTTATGATTTCCATCCAGTCTTCCTCGCCAAATATTGTATTTGAATGTTGATCTTTATCTCCTTGATTTTTATTGTGGTTGTCTTCATAAGACAACATGTCCCTATACATTACAATAATAGGTTCCGTAGTTGTTCTCCAATATCTGCATTTAACCAATGTGTATGATTTCCACTGTGATTTCCTTCATAAGGCAATTTTGCCTCTCTTTAGATGGCAACAAGATTATGATTCCATTCTTCTTCTATTCTTATGATAGTTTTCAATGACTATCCATCTTCTTCAATACCTGCAAAACATGCATGCATACACAAATTATTAATTTTTAAAACATAAGGCTCTTTGGCCTTGATTGATATCTCAATTGTCAGATCTTCATGCTGATCTGAATTCTCTAAATAATTCATGAAACTTTCATGAAGTTTCTCATCAAAATTATCGTCATCCTCTCCAAGGAATGATCCCTTCTCCGGTTTACAAAAGTGAACTTCCTCTTCCTCAAATTCAACTGCTCTAAGTTCTTCTTCCTTCAACCAAGCACTTAACATGTGTCTTAGATTCTTCCTCAACTTTCTTGTAAATAATTCTTTAACAGGCTATGTAACTCACTTCTTCATTCTCCATCCATATCTCTGGTCTCTCTCATTTTCTTGTGGTATCATCATCATTAAACTGATTTGGTCCTTCATCTCAACTATTTCCCTGTCAAATTCCTTTTGACTCATCCTTGTCATCTTTATGCCATTTTTTTTGCATTCTCCTCCATTCTAATGTGGCTTACACTTGAACCCTTTTCATGACCATTAGTGGTCATATTCACTCTTCCTTTATGAATTTTTCTCTCGTCCATTTGTGAGTTTTAATAAGCCTCTATAACAAAAAGTTTGTTTCTCCTTTCTACAAGTACCTCACCAAAATTCTTTCCTCCAAGCTTAGTCTTTTGGTACACTAGTTATATTTTCTCTAGAACCTTTTGATCATTCCTATGCTCTTCTTAGGCTTCTACACTTTCACCTTCTCTCGAGAACTTCAATGGTCCCCTAACTCCAACCTCAATTAGAGTTTGTTAAGCTCCTTTTACCACAATCCTCATTTCATCATGGTCAGAAATAAGGTATTTAAGCTACAAAAAATACTCTATTATTTGAGAGTGACCTTCTCTACACATTACAATTTGACCTTGAAATGGATCTTGTTTCTCAAAAATAATGAACTCCTTGGCCCAACACTTTAACAACTAATGCTATAATTTAGCTTTGCATGAATAGATAAACCACTAGTACTCAAACTCTATTTACCTTCAAAAAATCCTCTAGTTCTCCAACCCACAATGCATAGATTTCTATAGTGATCTCAATGAACAAAGGTTTTGGTTCGCTTTGCACATAGATAGTGATTCCCAAACATTTGACCACATCTCAACCCATAATTTTAATTTTCATATTCAATTTGGAATTTGCAACAATATTGATCCACGCCTTTACAACATGCCAACATGATCATTGAATATATCTCCACATCATACCCATAAACACTACAATCTATAAGAATCTAATCACTCCTACTGCTCTTTTCTTGCGTTAGTCACCAATACCCACAGTCACATAATTTATCAACAACATAACATACTCATTCCATACACCTCCAAGATATAAAAAGAGTAACTTTTAAATTTAAACTCCCTAATAAAAAATGAATGATCTATAGAAAAATATAATTGCACCAACTTAAACTATTCAACAAACCCATTGATTGGCAGTGATCTAAATTCTCCTTCAACTCTGGCTTGTAATGTGATATCTTTAGTGACTGTTATAATAATCTCCTTCATTGTTGGTGCGCTCTTTCCTTTTGCAACAACATTTACTCATGCATCCTTTGTATGCCTTCAGATTCAATGCCTTCACTTTGCACAACTATTTAATAGCTTTGATGACAATGAACATAAACAATCTTCTTTTCCTCTAAACTCGTTCCTTTGTGGTTCAAAATCCTTCTTGAACTCTTCAATTGTCACTTGACAAGTCGTAGCAAAATTTGGTGCTAGAAACAAGCTTCTCTTATTCGTCAACAAATTAGTGACTTTAAACATTTAATGGCTCACAAGAAGTTGATTTTGTAACTATTCCTCTCCCAATCATGCTCTAATTTGAAGGCTAGCAATCTACAATTTTGTAATTACTTATTCAACCTTCAAAAAGATGGCTTTTCCCTATTTTATCAACCTTTGCGATTACTTGGGAAACCTTACCTTTAATGGTAGCGACACTTCAAATAAATATCTTCAAACAAAAATTATTATTTTCCTATAGATTCTACTCCATAAATTGATGTTGTGAACTATGATTTCTCCATTGGTAACAACAGCTTCTCAAATGCCCCTTTTATTTGAAATTGACAAAACTTGATGGCTCTTTTACATACCCCCCATCTTCAAAATGAGATCTCACCTCAAAACAATTGTGCAAACATTGTACTACAACATCCCACACGAACTTGGACCCCTATGGCTTTTCTTTGTCAACTTGGAGAAACAAACAATAACTTCCTCATAATAGCTAAAGCAATCTCAAGAACATTACCATAGTTGGGTTTTCACAACATTCATGGGGATTTATATTGTAATCACCTGAAAATGGACAAGATCATTTAAATGAGAAATCATGGCAAAGATCAACATAATTAAATGCAATTAAATCAAATCAAGATCAAATCAAAGACAAATTGCAATTGAACATTAATCCAAAATTAATTGAAAATCAAAAGTTATTAAATCAATTTAAATCAAATAAATCGTGATAAATCAAATCAATATGAAATTAATCTAATTAATTATATAGTTAGAATTAAATCAAATCAACCCATTCAAGAGGTACACATGGCTAAATAAATTTAATAAAATCAATTTATTAAATCCTATTTTCTCTCAACGCCACATGGGAGGAAAAAGCCTCAACCAATAGGATTCAAGGATAAAGCTTACATGGATCAAGCCTAAAGTGAATCTCAATCACTCATAAGGTGAGAGCATCATGTCCACTCATCTTGTCTTCTTGTCCCAAGCTTTGAGGATAGTCCATTTAAATTGTCTCCAAAGGGTGGAACCAAGGACTTAACCCCAACTCAATCATGATCAAATCTACTGCACCCCCTACCCTTGCCAAAATCTATAAAAGCAAGGCATAATTCACTCATAATTCATCCACAAATATGAGAATAACATCATACCTTTTGCAAATTAGAGCTAGAAAGGCAATTTAGAGCTAAATAGTTGTATTCAATTTGGAATTAACATTGTTATTTGCTTTATTATATAATTTCTCATTCTAGGACTGTCACTAATGGAGGCTTGTTGAGAGCTTCATCATTAGCCTCCCTAGCTAGAGATCCATAGAGTGCTTAATTGTCAATTTCTAGCTTAAATAGATTGCTATTTATGGTAATTTAATTGTTATTTAAGTTTATTGATGATACTAACGCTATGAAGGTACAAATTATAGTACACAAAATGACACCCATTGTGGGGCATTAGGCCTCATTTTTCTAAAAATTCAGAAAATTTCATATTTTCAAATTTTTGCATGTTTAACTCTTTGTTTTATAGGTGAAACAACGTGTTTAACACTTTCTGCAGTTCTTTTACTAGGTTTTTCAATGCTTCTGAGCTTTGCAACAGTGCGTTGATGATAAATTTTTATGTCTTTACACAAGATTTTAGCGCGTTTGATTCCTTCTATTTTCTATCTAATCTTTTTTCAACGCTTTTGCCCTGACTAGCCAACACGTTTGCTCAATTGTCCAACGCTTTTATAGTGTTTTTGACGCCTTTACACAGAGTTTGAGCTCTTTTGTTCTTTGGTTCAACGCTTTTAATACTTTTCTTTAGCACTTTTAATTCGATCCATAGCGCTTTTGAGCATTTAAGTAGTGCTTTCAATAGATTCAGTAGCGCTTTTGATTAAATTTAAAATTTACAGAATCTGACTGTCGGAAAAAAATTTCTTTGTCTCTGCAGGATGACTATTCATAAAAGAATAAAAAAAATAGAGAGCAGATTCAATAGTGAGGGAAAAGCATTGACAAAGAGGATCAAAGAGGAAAATATTGCTCACATCAAGCTGGTTCTAGAGAATTCTCAGCAAGAAAGAAAGGTATATGAACATTATCTAAAAGTTGTAGAAGCATATAAAAGCAAAATTTGTATCACTGAATTAGATTCATTCACCTTAATCAAGTTTTTCTTAAATTTGACAAATAAGGCTTTAGATTCAATTTTATCTTGTTTTCTTCATTTTGGCTGGTTGTGTTGACTAACTTGTTGGAGGAAAAGCACATTGGAAAGGAACGATCACCACTAGGTGAGCATTAAAAATGAAAAATCAATCAAAAATGCCCCTAGCCTTTTGCTAGCTTCATTTGAAGGTAAGCCTAAACTTAGTCATTTTTTTTGCTTAAATTGTGGCTTTATTATTTTCAAAATCTAGTAATTAAAACAGCCTATTGTTTTAGGAATTAGACATTAGGCCTATGCTCTTCACTTTCTAAGTGAATCAAAATGCCAAAAGTGTTGAACTCCTTGATTAAAAGAAAGGCTAGGTAAATCAAGCACTAAATTTTAACAACCCCTTGTTTGTAGAAAAGAGTAGAAATACTCAATTCTCTTTAGTTAGTGGGTTTGGTAATTGAACCTTGTTAAAAGTGTTTGGGAATTAAGAAGTAGATAGGGATATGCTCTTCACCTTTTTGGTGAATCAAACTCCCACAACCTATTTCTTCATTCCACTTTATTGCTTTCAAATGAACATGCTAGATCTATAGTTGGGCTTGTGTGCTAAAAAGTTGTCACACTTCTATGAGTCATTATATCCAAGATTTTTCAAGAATGAGGTCTCAAATGGCAACTCATAGCTATCTATTCATGGAGTGCAAGGGTTTATAATGGAGGCCCTTAGATTAGACCTAGTTTGTGCCCATGCAAGTACACCATAAAATGAGAGATTCAAAGAGGAAAAGAAAGAATGCTAGTCTCCATGATCATCAAGTATGCATGCAAATGAAAATGAAAGCTATTATATACGATAACAATGCATAAAAGAAAACTAATCTATGAAAGGAAATATGAATATAATCTAATATGAAAGTGCAAGATTAATCTAAATGGATTTCCATGGGGCATGAGAGAAGAAGACAAGAAAAGAGAAGTTGCAATATCCAAGCTCAAGTGCTCAATAATCTTCTCCAAAGTTGCTCCCCAAATCTGCAACATAACAATACCAAAAATCTTCTATCTGTAGAATGAGAAAGAGAAGGCTCCTTATAAAGGAAAGCAAACAGTCAAGATTAAGAGGGAAAAAGAAATGAGCAATGGTGGAGATTAAATCTTGGTTGATCCATGTGCTCAAGATTCTTTAAGAGGCAAAAAGATGAAAAAGGCCCACCACTTAGAAGTATGTGCATTCAAAGTGGAGAGAAAAAGGGATTTTTATTTATTTTATTTCCTTTTTCAACACAAAGAGATATTTTAAGTGGGGATTTTACTAAAAGAGAAATTTTATTTTAATAAGATGATTTTATTTAATTAAAAGGGAAGTTTTCTTTTAATTAAACGAGGCTTAGGATAAAATGATCAAACCTTAGGAAAATATTAAAATAATTAAATTAATTATGATTTGATCAAGGAAATTGATTTGAATTGAAAATATTACAAAGCATTGATTCAAGAAATTGATAAATTGATGAATGGGGGCCCAAAGTCTAGGCGACCATTTTAGGGTGCATACATTTGCCCCTCTTTGACTAATGTGTGATCTTCATGGGAAAACATGTAGTCAAAGAATGAAGTTGAAATGTGAGATCGATTTGGGATCACAAAACAAACCAGACGTGTGATCGACAGATGGGAACACATCAGGACAAAGATAAGTTGATTGAAAAAGACAAGACCAACACCCTTGTGAATAGGTAATTGTCAAGTCTCAAGAAAGGTTTAATTGATAGGTTTGATAAAGCTGAATCAAGGATTGAATTTTGATAGGTACTGCCCCCTCATGATCAAAATCAAAATGAGATAGAGGAGAAATAGTAAATTGATAAATTTGATCAAATCGAACTAAAAATAAATTTCTTGATGTAAGATGAAATATATAAGGATCACAGAACCAAGGTAGATCATTGAGAAAGATTATGCCCCAAGGTTGAATTAGAAGAAAAGAAGTGGGGTGAAAGCGAATGGAAGATAGAAGTTTGGAAGAGGTGAAAATAAATGAAGAGAATGAAAAAGGATGTGCCTCCAGAAAGAGAATGCCTCAAAATCAATCAACTGTTTAAGATAGGAAATTTCAATTGAGATCACGAACTAAGATAAGGAAATGAAGATCAAAACGTGACCACAGTTGATAAAAATTCCAATATAAAGATGAAGGAAAACCCTCTCAAACTCATAATGCAGCCTAAAAATGCAAATTAACATGAAGTCTAACAATGCAAGCTACATGAAAATGCAAATGTGTACTTGCAATAGAGCAACTGTAACATAGGATCTTGTGTTCATCATTCATTAGAGAATGTTAAGGAGCTTATTTTCATCATTGGGCCATTATTAACGGACATCAGAAAATCACACAATCATCACTAGTCACAAGCGCAACTATGAAAATATGAAAGTGATTTATATCGGATTGGAATGTGGAAAGATTCTAACATAAGCATCAAAGACATAAAGGTCAAGATGACTTCAATGTTAGCTTACCCAATTTAATATAGCAAAACCATGCTCTCATCAAGGCATAGATTTCGGGATGACCATAAGAATGGTTGTGCAAAAACAGTCAAGGATGATGCCTCAAATCTCCTAAGGATTTCAAGGGAACAACAAGAGACACTCAAGAGTTTCAAAACCACACCCACAAGCAGAGAGAAAATAAAAACATGCCCCATGCCCCAAGTCCTCTAGCTATGCATCCCAGAGAGACTTATTAGACAAGGACACTCATCGAAAATCAATAGCAGTCAGCACACAAAGAAAAGATCATGACATAGCTCAAGCATTAAGTGTTATGTTTAAAATTTAAGTGTGTTAATTGATACTAAGTTTAGAGGATAAGGATCAAATGCTTGCAAGTAGGTAAGATCACATGACAAAACTGGGTAAGACCAAACTGAGAAGTGTTGAAAAACACTTGATGCCAAGGGTTGTGTTGAAAAACACAGTTGGGGAGGTGTTGAAAAATATCGTTTGTGAGGTGTCCTAAAGACTAACGCATCCAAGAGACCAAAGCTAACATAGTTATGCCCCCTAGACAAAGACTGAGACCAATTCCAAACCAAGGCAACAAGGACAAGGCATGATGGAGAAAGGCTAAGTGTTGAGGATGCATGCTAAGAAACAAAGGGTGCAAAGGCCTCAAGTAGCGCCCGTTTCTAGGTTTTCACCACTTGGATTTTATTGCAATTTTTTTTTTTTAGGACATGTTATAATTTTTTTGTATTTTTGCTACGGAGGCGCCTGTTTCCAGGTTTCCACCAAAGCACTTTTTATTTATTTTTTTGAATTTTTGAATTTTTTGATTTTTTTTGGTATTTTTGGAATATATAATTTTTTTTGGAGATACATCAAAGCGCCTATTGCTAGGTTTTCACTAAGATGATCATTTTTTTAGGACATTTTCAAATTTTTAGAATTTTTGACAATATATCATTTTTTGGGATTTTTTCAGGATCAATAAGTATGTACAAAGGATGCCCCCAGATAGAATGGACATCATGGATAGAACTTCTTCAGGTTTAAGACATTGATAAGATCAGGGAGCTTCTCTCCCTCTTCAGTAGATAATAAATAAGCACCTGTCCCAAAAGCTGTTGTAATGATGTAAGGTCCAAGCCAATTAGGTTCAAATTTTCCCCTTTGATCTCTATGTTGTTGATTCTTAGGATTTTCATGTAGGACAAGATCTCCCACTTGGAATTCTCTAGGGTGAACTTTTTTATTGAAGGCTTTGGACATGCGCTTTTGATAAACCATCATATGGTCAAATGATGCTTGACGTTTCTCATCTAGAAGTTCTAACTCTTGAAGTCTCATGGCACGGTAGTCTTCATCTATAACTAGACCTTTGAGGGAAAGTCTAAGTGAAGGAATCTCCACCTCTAAAGGTAACACTGCTTCAGCACCATATGTAAGTGCAAAAGGAGTAGCCCCAGTAGGAGTACGAATACTCATTCTATAGGCCCATAAAGCCAGATTTATCTGTAAATGCCAATCTCTACCATTCTTACAATTATTATATGTATGATTTTAAGAATGGTTTTGTTTGATGCCTCTGCTTGACCATTTCCTTGTGAGAAGTAAATGGAGGACCAATGTTGTTTAATCTTGATTTTTTTGTAGAGTTGCTTAAGGTCCTTATTTTTGAACTGACCTCCATTGTTAGTGATAATCTCAGAAGGCAGTCCATATCGACAGATGATATGATTCAGAATAAATAGAGAGACTATCTTGCTTGAGGCAATAGAAAGTGGGACAACTTCTACCCATTTAGCGAAGTAATCAGTAGTAGTGATAATAAATTTGTGTCCACCTAACGAGTTGGGATGAATCTACCCAACAAGATCAAAGGCCCAACACTGAAATGGCCAATGAGATATAGAAGGAATGAGCTCCCTGCCTAGAGCATGTCTCAGGTTACCATGTTTTTGACACTTTTCACATGACTTTGCAAAAGCTACTACATCAATTTGCATCGTAGGCCAATAGTACCCCTCCCTAAGCAACCTTCGGGCCATGACAAGACCATTGGAATGTCCCCCATAGATGCCCTCATGAATGTCAACTAACGCTTGGTTGGATTCTTCCTTTTGTAAGCATCTAAGAAGTGTTCCATCTAGACCCATCCTATACAAATCACCAGAGATAAGGGTATGGCGAGAGGCATTTTGGGTAAGGTTTTTGCATTCAGATTGATTAAAGGTTTTAGTAATAATGCCATCACAAAGCTATGAGTAAATGGCACCATAATGGGATGACTCACGACTGACAAGGGTACAGATAAAATGGCTTTCGTGGGAGTCATAAATAGGGTAATGTATCTCTTCCACTAGGAATTCAAATCTAGACTCATGTTGCTCTAACTAAAGGAGTGAAGCAAGTATGGCCATAGCATCAACTACTTTGTTTTTTGCTCTAGGGATTTGCTGAAATGTGACAAATGTGAAGTATTGTTTCAAGGAATCAACCATTTTCTTGTAAGGTACCAGTTTCTCATCTTTTGTTTGATATTTTTCATTGACTTGGTTGATTATTAGCTATGAATCCCCATAGATGTGTAACTCTGTGATTCTCCATTCTATGGCCATGTTAAGTCCATTTGTTAAAGCTTCATACTCAGCAATGTTGTTTGTACATGGGAACAATAGCTTGTAAGACTTAGGAATCGTGTACCCATGAGGAGAAACAAACAACACACTAGCTCCTAAACCATTTTGCATAAAAGATCCATCAAAGAAAATCCTTCATGTTCTTTCAGTCATATACATGAGATGCTCATTTGGGAAGTCAACTTGAATAAGTACACTATCTTGAATTGGGAAATCAGCCAATTGATCTACTATGGCTTGTCCTTTGATTACTTTACATTCAATGTACTCTATGTCAAACTCAGAAAGGATCATCATCCATTTAGCAAGTCTACCTATGAGGGCAGCCTTACCGAGTAGATACTTGAGTAGATCAATTTTTGCTATGAGGTGTATTGTGTACGCAAGCATGTAATGTCATAAATTTTGGGAAGCAAACACAACTAAAAGGAAAGATTTCTCAATGCTGGGGTAGTTAACCTCATACAAAACAAGAGTACGATTGATGTAGTATATTGCTCTTTCTTTCCCATGTTCATCAAGTTGAGCTAGTAATGCCCCGAAGGAAGATTTTCTCGCTAAAACATATAAAATAAGTGGTTTCCCTGGGATAGGAGGCATTAAAATAGGAGGATTTGCCAAGTATTTCTTTATTTGGTCTATGCTCTTTTGACAATCCTCATTCCAAGCACATTTGACTCCTTTGTGTAAGTTCTTGTTAAAAGGTTGAGCTCTATTTGCCAACTGTGAAATGAACCTCCTTATGGATTGAAGATGTCCTTGAATACTCCTCATTTGACTAATGTTTTTAGGAGGTGGCATATATATGATTGCTTGGACCTTTTCGGGGTCTACCTCTATTCTTTTTGCTAAAATGATGAATCCTAGTAATTTTCCAGAGGTGACACCAAATGCACACTTCTTAGGATTTAACCTTAATTAAAATTGTTCCATCTGATCTAGAATGACTTCTAAATCATCTAAGTGTGTGTCTCTTGTCTTAGACTTGGCCAAGGTGTCATCCACATAATCTTCCATGTTTTTATGCATCATGTCATGAAAAATGGTTGTCATAGCTCGTTGATAGGTGGCTCTTGCATTTTTTAATCCAAAAGGCATAACGTTCCAATAATAGGTACCCCATGCACAAGTGAATGCAATCTTTTCTTGATCTTTAGGAGCTATCTTAATCTGATTGTATCCATAAAAACCATCCATCAAGGAATAAATCTCATAACCCACAGTCATGTCCACTATCATGTCTATATTGGGGAATGGAAAATCATCCTTTGGGCATGCTCTACTAACATCTCTAAAATTTGTGCAAATTCGAATGGATTTGTCATGTTTAGAAATTGGTACAATGTTTGATATCCATTCAGCATAGTTAATAGCTCTTATGAATCCTACACCAAGGAGTTTCTCTAATTCTTCTTTGACTAGAAGAGCAATGTGAGGATGCATCTTTCTCAATTTCTATTTGATTGGTTTTACACGTGGAGCTATGGACAAGTAATGCATGATAAGATTAGTGTCCAACCCTGGCATATCTGAATAAGTCCATGCAAAATTGATCTTCTTTTTCTGTAAGAACTTAGTGTAAGCTTCTTTTTCTTGTGTTGACAAGGACTGAGCCAAATGTATTACCTATGGAGCCTCATATGTACCCAAATTGACTACTTGTGTTGGCTCAACAAGAACTGAAGATCTGTCTAGAAAGTAGCTAGGGAGATGATCAAGTACCTCACCCTTAGGTGCCTCAAAGAGGTTTTGACCCTTGGATACGTCATTTATTTTTACTATTTTTGGTTCTGACACCACCACACAGTGGTTTTCACCATCAGAACTCTTATTATTTTTTTCTTTTCTCTTTATTTTGTGACTAAGGTACTTGATGTCTGGCTCTGTCATGCTGGTAGTCAGTTCACTAGTGGAAGAGACTACGGGTTCAATGGCATTCAAGTAACAGGTTATCTCATAGTCATTTTGGAATGCTAAGAGCTCAGGTTCTTGATAATGTTGGGACCAATCAATGAGGTTAGGATGAGCAAGAGGTAAGTCAATGGTTGGTTCAAGGTTATGGATACAAATGATATCATCTCTGGTGACCAAAGAGTCAGAATCTGTCAAGTATCCCTCTAAGCTACCCAAATTAGGATTTGTCCTAACAAGTGAAGAATCATCCATGAAGGCAACATGTGGGTTCAAATCCTCTAACCCTACACATGACGTGTCAGCTATCTCAGGTTGAGAACTATAAGTATGGATGACATCAACATTCATGTCAACTGTAGAAGGCTCTAAGAGAGAGTCCCGTTCATACTCATGTGAATCTATTTCTGAATCCTGACTAGGATGTTTACACCATGAAGGTTTGGGATGTCTTGATGTGGATGCTCTAATGTCATCAAGGGTAACATCTCTCTCCATCAAATGAATAATATTCTTATGTTGATGTTCGCTGATGGGATCTTCTACATCCGATTCTTCTTGTTCTAAGTTTGCAACTGTCGCATGAGCAACTGGATTATCTGAGTCTCCCCAAAGGAGATTGGTGGAAGGGACCTAATCTTCACACATATCTTTTTGATTTGTCAAATTAGGTAGGTATTTCGGTTCATCTTCACTATCCAACTCATTAAGGATGGGAGCAGTGTTCTTGTTATGATTCGCAAATCCTAGGCCAACCATCTTCTTAGACCTGCATCCAAAAAGAGCATGATCAAGAGGTTCAACTCTAGCATCCAATCTGTGACTAAGAGGGCCATGGCTAGGGTAGCCCATCTGCTTGACAAAAGTATACCCTCTTCCATAAGCCTTAGGAGAGGGAGAGAAGTTCTCATTATGCATGTATTTCTCTTCTCTATAAATCCAGTCTTTAACAACCACCTCTTCTTTCTCATCTTGAATAGGCACTGAGGACTCTACGAATGTTCCAAATAAAGTCATAGCTGAAGAGGAAGGTCTCACTTCTTGTGAAGGTTTTCCATAAGACCTAGGTGAAACTAGAATCTTTGTGAGGGATTCAAGTTGATACCCCCCCCACACCAAGGTCTACCGACTTGAACTTGTCTTTGCATTCTGTTAAGACCGCATTGAAATCTTCTGCTTCCCTATTAAGGGGAACATGAGTGCTTGCTGAAATGGAGTTGACAGATAAAGTGCTATCCCCTGGTATACAAATTTCTACTCCATTGTAGGGGAACTTAACACACTGATGGTAGGTAGATGGTACTGCTTGCATATCATGGATCCATGGTCTACCAAGTAAAATATTGTATGCTAGAGGACCAGCATCAACAATTTGAAACAAAATATCCTTCTCAACAGGGCCAATCCTAATAGGAAGGATGACCAACCCTTTGGAACTTCTTTCTGCCTCATCATAGGCTTTGATAGTGATCTTCTTTCTGGTATCTATGACTTGTTCAGAATAACCCAATATCTTCAAAAGACTTAAGGAACAAATATTAAGCCTAGCACCCCCATCTATCAACACACACCTGACATGGGTTTTGTGGATTGTGACTTCAATATGAAGGGTGAGATTATGTGGGTGACTCAAAGCTTTATCATCATCCTTTGAAAAAGTAAGGTAATAAGGGCTAGCAATATGATTAACCATGTTTTGGAATTGATTGACATCTAAGTTATTGGGGACATTCGCTACACACAAGGCATCCTCAACGACTTGCTTGTGTCTCAAGGGAAACTCTAAGAGCTCAAAGATCAAAATCTGATTTGGGGTTCTCTACAAATGATCTACAAGATTATAACTCATTTTGGGATTAACTGCTGGTTTTGAGGTGACATTCTTGGATGCCACTTGGTTTGGTTTATTGGGTTGACTTAAACTAGGTCCTCTAATGACAACATGACCTTGATTTCATGTGACAGCATTAAGAGCTTGGGATGACATTCTAGAGTTAGGACCCCCTAGCACCACAATAGGTTCTTCATCAAAGATAGGAGGAGATTCCATGTCTAGATCATAACCATAGGGATCTTTATTTCTCATCATGTTGACATTTTCTTCCAAAAATTCAAGCATGTTGACAACATTCTCCGCAGCTGTGTAGGTGTAATTGATCTTAGCCTTGCCATTCTTAGGTTTAGAGGTTTCCCCCTTCTCATACTTGGGCAAAGGTTCTTTGAAAGCCTTATGATCAACATTGGTGTTCAACCCATCTATCTGAAGTTTTCCATTCTCAATGAGATCTTGGATGATATGCTTAAGTTTCCAACAGTTTTCAATATTATGTCCAATGCCATTATGAAATTTGCAAAAGGCTTTCTCATCCCACCAATGTGGCTTAACATCAGGTATATGATGCTTTGTGGGATCTTGAGGATGCACAAGGTTGTTTGCAATGAGTGTTTTGAAGACATCCTCATATGAATCACCAAGTTTTGCAAACTGTCACCTCTCTTTCTTAGGCTTATCTTGATATCTTGGCTTGTAGTCTTGTTGGTTAGATGAGTTGAGCTTCATAGCTTGAACAACACCAGAAAATTGAAGAACAACTTGATCCTTAGGTTGAGATGAGTCCACAACTCCATCATTGACCATTTGTTTATTCCTATTCCAATGTGAGTTTTTCCATTTATCCTTATTAGAGTTGTTATTTTGACCATTGTTGTTGTTTTTGTTGTTGGCCAAAATTCCTTGTTCTTTCAAAACATCCTCAATCCTACATGCGGTTTCAACCATGGTGTCAAAGGAATCAAAGACCATCTTCCTAACTTCATACCGCATCTCAGGAACCAAGTTGCTAACAATGATATCAATCTTCTCATTTTCAGGAATGGTTCTAGAGTAGCGAGAACATTGTCATTTCCACCTTTGCAAGAAAGTGACAAAGGATTCCCCTTGATGTCACTTTAAGTTGCATAAGTCCAACATGGTGACAGATCTTGAAAGATTGTATGTAAAGTGTTGGAAAAATCTATAGACTAGCTCTTTGAAATTCTTGACGGGGGGAGTTATGTTGGTGAACCATTCCATTGCTTGACCCTTAAGACTCCTTGGGAACAATCTCATGAGGTAAAATTCATCTTGATGGAACTCAAAACTCATAATATAAAGTTGACACACATGATCATGTGGATCTTCATTACCATCATACTTGTCATATTGGGGGATCTCAACTTTTCTAGTAAAATCTCTCATACTCACACTCTTGTCAAAAGGATTGGGACAAATTGAATCAAGATTGAATGAGCTCTTGGGTGGCAACATCTTTTCCATCATACTCTAAAGTTGTTTGATCTTCTCATCCTAAGATGGACCATGCTTCTTGATCTTTCTATCCACATCAAAGTTGTAAGGGACTTTAGCACCTTTGTTGATTAAACTCTCCAGGAACTCGTCTTTGTTTTGATCCAAGTATCTCTCCACATACTGTTGGAAGAGTGGTTCTTTTTGTATCTTCATGAAATCTTGGGAGTCGAGGGCAAGACTTGAACTACTTCCCCCATATTGTGAACCATGTTGAGCATGTTAAGAAGGTTGTTTTAAGTTCCTAGGAGGTGTTTGTCTCCTATAGTGCTCTTATTGTGAAGCTCTTCTTCCTCTAGGGCTAGGAGATCATGAAGGTGATCTTGAATACCTTCTACTTCATGAAGTCTTAGGAGGAGTGGATGGAGGAGATTTGTTTCCACCACCAACACACATGTTGTTGTATTGATCATTGAGTTGTTGAGCCAAGAGTCTATCTTTCTCTTCTTGTGTGGCTCTTCTTTTTATTTCCAATAAGGCTTATCTTTCTGACTCTAGGAGTCTAAACTTCTCTTCCTTTGCAACTTTTTCATCCATGGAGGCTTTCTTTTCATGCTCAATCCTCTTGAGTCTTTCACTTGTGTATCTTGAAGTTATTTGAAGTGCTGAACTTGGTCTTGAATATTTAAATAAGTCATTGGTATATGCAACATTCACATGAGTATCATAAGGTTCATCGTCTTGACTATCATGTTGTGATTGCTCTTCTTGATAGGACTTCTTCATTTCCCTTTTAGTCCTTTGGTGAGCATCCAAATATCTAGTAGAAATAAGAGATGGGACTGGTTGATTTTCATGAGATGAACTACTGAACAGAATGTTATCTCTATGTCTTTCCAATATGTTGTCAAGACTTTTATTCCTTTCTTCCCTCTCCCGTCAAGTCATTGTGTAACTCATATCCATATCTGAATGAGAAGGTACTAAGGATGTGCTCAACTCGCTAAGATTACTCTTGGGATCAAACCAAGCTTCTGAGGTATTCCTAGGGGATTGATCAATGATAAGCTCTTTTCCCTTACACTTTTTGCAAGTTTGAACTAAGGGTAATTGGTCAAAGACTACTTGAGGTCATTTTCCTTCATTTACTTGATATCTTGTTGTAACTAACATAAAATAAAAGATCCTAGGTGATAAGATGACCCTAAGAAGCGTTGGTACCAAACTAGGATAGTAAAAGCATTCAATTGTCCAAAAGAGAGATGATAAGATAGAAATTTTGCAAAAGGTATAAACCAACACTACCATAGAGGTGCCCAATGAACAGATAAGTATCCTAACATATATGGATTAGGAGAATGATTTACCCAAATTATATTTGATTGAAATTTATTTTGGATGGAAGTGAATTGGACAAGAGATTACTAAAACTCTCCAAGCGTGTTATCAAAGAATCTAAAGGTTTACTTTCTCAACAAGGACAATTTCTAACCAACCGATTCCAAGAAAGGTGACTTATGAAATCAAATAATACTAATCCAAGAGGTCAAGACACAGGAACCCAATATGCAAATAGGCTTCCAACTACGAGGTAAGTGACCTACTATAATCTGAATCGACCAAGGAAGACTGGAAATGACACAAATCAATTCACTATTTTGATAGACTGCAGAACAGTGTCGTGCAAAAGAATGCAGTCATGCACGAAGAAATGCTAGGGATTGCGCGAGAAAATAAAATCTCACGCGAGAAAATACCAGGCTCGCGCAAGAATGTGCACAGAGCCAGCTGACAAAATAGGATCAGGCCGCTTGACAACAAGTTTGTAAACTTAGGAACTTAGTTTTTGTTCGTTTTAAAAGATTAGGTAAATACATCAACAAATTTTTATCATCAATCAAGCATGCAAGACAAAAATCAAGGAGTTCAAGAAAACAATGTCTTCAAATAATGAGCAAGGGACAGAGCAACCTTGCACATGAACAAGAATAGTGACTTAATATGCTACTCCTTAAAGATTCTACTTGTGTATGTTCTCAAAATGTTTTTCAACCATGCACATAGTCCTAGAAAGACAAATTTGGTTGCACTATGGTTCTTAGTAATGGTTTGACTCTGCAACTTTTGTAATCTCAAGAGGGCAAACTCCAATCCAGGCACACCAAGGTTTTGACAAATTTTGAGAAAATAATCAATCACAGATGCTAAGGAGATCTGACAGCCCAACAAGAAAATATACCCGTGGATATTTCTTCCACAAGGACATTTGTATAGCGGTTGTTACTACCACGGTGAAAATGGCTATTACCACTTGAGGTTCCATCCACGTGGTTGACCCAATAAAAGGAATGCCCACTACGGTTAACCCTCTCTAACAAGATGACTCAAAAAAGGACCACATGGGGACTTGGTTTAGATTCAAGGATCTGAGTTTTTGGTACTACCCAAAAAGGGAGTAGAGCATAATCCTCTAGCCTCTTCACTTCACCCAAACATAGCAAGCAAGTTCATTGACACGCTAAGATTGAAACGATCTCACCAAGGTTCATGATGTCAACAACAATATCTACTGAGCTCTCTAAGTGGGACCAAGAGAGAACATACTGATCAATGTTGAAGACAAAACCAAGTAAGACCGTGAGATAGTAACAATATCCTTCCCTACCTACAAGGGGTTCTATCATCAAGAAGAGCTTCACAAGAAACCCACTCTCTCAAGAACGCCACAAATAGTGTTCATAGGGCCTAATTACTATGTGAAACACATATGCAAGAAAGTGAATCTATCTTCTTTTTAGAGCCCAAAATTGAAGTGTGATCTATGAAAGCAATAAACACTCAAGCTAGACACATGAGAGATTGATTTTATACCCAAAATCCAAATGTTATAGAGTTTCAACACAATACCTCAAATCCAAAGCAAGGCACCTTGCTGCTATGCTGCTTTAGAAAATAGAATCAAGGAAATAAACACAACAACCATTAAGTGTCAGAAAATAGCAAGCAAAACTAGCAATCTAGAAATTTAGGTCTCTGTTGTCAAAATGTCGCGCAAGAAAGTACATAGACCCGTGTGAGAAAGTACACAAGGCTACATGAGAAAGTACATAGTGCCGCATGAGAAAGTACATAGGGTCACGTGAGAAAATGCCCTTGTCACACACAGAAATGCTAATACCAACAAAACTTCACACAATACAACGAGAAAATTTACACGAGGATCCATAACAGAGATGCATAAAAGTACGAACAGCCCACGAAAATTATCAGAAAAATAAAATAAAATAATATGAGGCAAGAAATAGAAATATAATGGAGGTCCTTAGATTAGACCTAGTTTGTGCCCATGCAAGTACACCATAAAATGAGAGATTCAAAGAGGAAAAGCAAGAATGCTAGTGTCCATAATCATCAAGTATGCATGCAAATGAAAATGAAAGCTATTCTATATGATAACAATGCATAAAAGCAAACTAATCTATGAAAGGAAATGCTTATGCAAGATTATTCAATGAAAGGAAATATGAATCTAATCTAATATGAAAGTGCAAGATTAATCTAGATGGATTGCCATGGGGCATGAGAGAAGGACAAGAAAAGAGAAGTTGCAATATCCAAGCTCAAGTGCTCAAGAATCTTCTCCAAAGTTGCTCCCCAAATCTGCAACATAACAATACCAAAAATCTTCTATCTGTAGAATGAGAAAGAGAAGGCTCCTTATAAAGGAAAGTAGACGGTCAAGATTAAGAAGAAAAAAGAAATGAGCAATGGTGGAGATTAAATCTTGGTTGATCCATGTGCTCAAGATTCTTTAAGAGGCAAAAAGATGAAAAAGGCCCACCACTTAGAAGTATGTGCATTCAAAGTGGAGAGAAAAAGGGATTTTTATTTATTTATTTATTTATTTTATTTCATTTTTCAACACAGAGATATTTTAAGTGGGGATTTTACTAAAAGAGGAATTTTATTTTAATAAGATGATTTTATTTAATTAAAAGGGAAGTTTTATTTTAATTAAATGAGGCTTAGGATAAAATGATCAAACCTTAGGAAAATATTAAAATAATTAAATTAATTACGATTTGATCAAGGAAATTGATTTGAATTGAAAATATTGCAAAGCATTGATTCAGGAAATTGATAAATTGATGAATGGGAGCCCAAAGTCTAGGCAACCATTTTAGGGTGCATACAGGGCTCGCCTCCTAAGATTTGCCTTAACGAGGCTAGTGAGAGGGACAACCCAAAGTGGGATACAATCGCCTTTGCCACGATCATCCAACCCACTATAAAATAACATACATACATCCTTAATGGGGTGTGTGACAAAAGGGTGTTAAATTTTTGAACTTCCTCAAGTAGTCCTTTGGGATTGCACAAAACTCTGACATACCGGTGGTGGGAAGCCTCTTTATATACTTGGAGGATGAAAGTTTAATATCCATTTTGAACGGAATATTGATTAAAACCTTGTTAACTTAGCAAAGACTGCCTTATAGAGCCATGTTTACGAACCATATCTTGAGCTAGGTAGATTACTTGAAGTGTCTTTTTGTGCAAAAACCCATGATAACGTCCTACAAATTCAAACACTTTTTGTGTAGAGGGTTAACAAGAACAAGTGTACTTGTGGTTTTTGTTTTTGAAAAATACATAGAACAAGTGAAAGAGATATCCATTGAAAAACTCATCTTAAATTTTTAAAAATCTCTTCATAAATACCAACAATTACCAAATTGAGGATCAATTCTAAATCAAACTTTGTTGAATGTCGGTTTCTACACGTTCTCAAAAACTCAAATTATCTTTAAGAGAAGATGATACTTGCATTGCAAACGAAGTCCCCAAATTTTAATATCAAGGTCTTTTAAACAATCACGACCAAGGGGATAGTCTCCCAAATCTATTTAAAAAAAGACTTGAATCAATGGATCGAAACTCTGTGTTTCATGATTACCATCATGGTGGAAATAATGATAATATCAACAACGCAAACCAAGGGCCTAAAGAAAGATTAGAAGAAAGGGCTGATCGAGCGGCTCAAGATACCAATTTTCTTGAAGTCATGGACAAACTAATAGATAGGGATAGGGAGAAATTTTTCCTAACTCTAACCCAAGCAGGGGTAAAGCTCGCGCATGATTATGATGTGGATCAACTCAAGAAAAGAAAAGAAGAGGAAAACCTAATGCATGCTATGACTCAACAACAAAAAATGTTCCAAACACAAATAGACTTAATGAAAAAGGCCGCTGAGCCTAAACCTTTCTCTATCAAGGCCTTGTGTCCATTCCCATTCGATAAAAGCTTAGTCATGGCACCTTTTCCTATGAATACAATCTTTCCTAAATATGATAAATACATGGGTAATCAGACCCACAGGATCACCTTAGAGAGTTTTGTGCTGTAAGTATTGAATTTATGCATAACCCCACATACTTAATGAGACTTTTTCCAAGAAGTTTGGGAGGGCAAGCCATGGAATGGTTCTCTAAACTTCCGCAAGGGATCAAGACTTTTGAGGAATTAGCCTCTAAATTTGTAACTCATTACTCCTACAATATCGCACATGAGATTACCATGCTAAAACTATGCAATACAAAACAAAATGATGGTGAATCTTTCTTAGGGTTCCTTCAAAGGTGGAGGACTATTTTCACAAGGTACCCATGAAGTATCCCTGAAAAGGAGAAGATGGAGATATTTATGAATAATTTAAATATGGAGATGAACTATAGGCTCCAACTTCAATGTCCCCATACATTCAAAATAATTATTGAGAATGGGATTAAGATTGAAGATGTATTGGTCAAAAGGGGTGAAATCAAATTGTTTAAAGACAACAAACCCTACACCAATACTAGTAATAATCATTATATATCTAATTATACCAACAATAAAGGAGCCAATAATCACAATGAAAAACCTAAGCTATGGTTGAAAAATAATAACAAAAATCTTGTGAATGATGGGGTTGTGGAAGCCCACACCTTGAAGGCTACCCCATTTAACTTATCAAGTGAAGCGAATTCAACATACAATGTGAATCAAACGAATAAAGCTCCTTTTAATAATTCCAATTCCAACAACAACAACAACAATGCTAATAATAATCCCTTCAATAATACTAATGACAACAAGCCTAAGCCCTTATTTTATGCTTATCAAAAGAGAAAATTCACCTTCTTAGGTGAACCATTGGAGAATGCATTAAGGACTTTGGTGGCAACAAGATCATTACTCTACTCGAGTTAAGGCCCTATGAACCCCAAATTAAATTGAATTGGTGGAATGATTCTCACCATTGTGAGTATCATCGAAATAAGGGTCATAAGACCAATGAGTGTATGAAGCTAAAACATTTGGTGCAATACTTAATTGATGATGGGACAATCAAGGTTGAAGGGCCCCAAAATAATGAAGATCACATGGCCTTCAAAAACCCCTTTCTAAACCATGAGAAGGGTGATTCATCAAACACAAACCAAAATAATAAAAGGGGTAATGAGAAAGTCAACTTTGCTCATACCTATGATAACACAATTAATGCTTTAAGTGGTGATGAAAGCACCATAAATGTTATTGTGGTAAAAGAGAAACCAAGGGAAGCAATATCTAATGTTGTAACTAGTGGGCAAGCTTCAAAGATTACTCTACCTACAAATACTCCAAGAATTATTCTACCAAATCAAACCTCATCTTCATCATCAAAATAATATAATTTGGTAGATCAATTACAACGAACCCCTACCCAAATCTCTATTTTAGAATTGCTCAAACTCTCACCAACTCAAAAGGAGATTCTCGAAAAGGCCTTGGTAGAGAAAAATGTACCTCTCAATTTGGAGGCAAAAAAATTTCAAAATGTGGTGGGACATCTTATTGCACCTCATTGCCTATCTTTTTTAGAGAAAGATGACATGTCATTGAATCACCTCGAAAACTTGCCTTTGCATATAGAGGTTTTAATTCATAAGCATAGGGTAAAAAGAGTCCTTATTGATGGAGGGGCCGGCCTAAATATTTGTACCCTAAACTTGGTGAAAGCCTTAGGATTTTCTGAGGAGGCTATTGACCCAAAGAAAAATATAACTATAAAAGCATACAATGATGAAGAAAGAGCTTCTAAGGGGGTCATAGTACTTCATATTAGAGTTGGCCCAATGCAAAAAGAAACCATTTGTCAAGTCCTAGACCTAAATCTGACTTACAATATCTTACTAGGGAGATCGTGGATTAATGAAATGCAAGTCGTGCCTTCTACCTATCACCAATGTCTTAAATTCCCTTAGCTAGGGTAGGAAATCATGGTAAGCAAGGACTCAAACCCCTTCCAATATTGTAATAACTTAAAGCCTATCAATGATTCTCTAGTCCCGCATAATGTAGAAGGGTCCATACCCCTAATAATAGAGAAAGGTCAAAGCTCTAAAGATCCTCCATCTTTAAAGGGAAAAGAAAAAGAAGAAAAAGAGGAAGTTGTTGTTGAAAACATCCAAAGTCCCACTATCCTAGCTACATCGACAAAAGGGAAATAAAAGGTTAGTGAGGAAAGTACTCTTGAGATAAAGAAAGAAGACCAAGATAGATCTGTTCAAATCTACACTAAGGAGGATCATTACCAAAAGATGGACCACATGATGAAAAACTTTGAGAAACAATGTAAAATCAAACAAAAGGGAGTAGGTGAATACTCCTTATTCATGATGGACCTACCCTTATCTCCAAAGTCATATGGAAAGCCATCTAATTTGCATCATAAATATAATGATCACTTTGTGAGGGCTAATACAACATCATTCATGGAGGAAGAGGACAATGAAATCCTAAACTGGTTATACAAGGATGAAGAATCAAGTACCCATGAGAAGCGCATACAAAATATAAGCATTCCCACACATCAATATGGGAAAGGATTTCAAATTATGCAAAAAATGGGATACAAAGGACAAGGACCTTTAGGGACAAGAAACGAAGGACACCTTGAACCCATTGAAATGACATGGAGAGATAGCAAAGAGTAGACAAGATTAGGCTACCTAGAATAAGGGTATACTCAAAAGAACTATCCTAAAGTCTATGATCAAATATTACAATTAGAGTCACATAGTGATGAAGACTCAAATGAGTGGGAATGGGATACATTGTCAAATGAATCATGTCAAGATAAAGGTATTGATGTCATTCATACTTACACTCCTAGCAAAGGGAAGGAATCAATTGCAGAATCAAGTCAAAATCAAGCCTCAAGCTCAAGCCAAGTGGTCCTAGATAATGTACCAATTCAAGAAATTGAAATAAATCAATGGGTAGGAGAACCCTAGGTACCATCATGGAGACCTACTATGGAAGAATCTAACATTAGGTTTAACCCACAAGATTTTTACCCAATAGAAACCTTAGTGTATTCTAGTGAGGAGGATTTTGACCCTAGTTCTCTAGAACATCTCGAAGAGGCACATGTTATAGAATTAAGTGATACAATGTTCAAACCTTCCAACAAAGTCTTGTCCTTAAACCCTATTTTCTTAAACCAAAACATTGATCCTTTAACCCTCATTTATCCAGAATTAATTGAATGGGATTCCATCGAACTTACCATACTCCCAACATTTTTGAAAGACAACTTGGTTTCCCAATACCTAAATGCGGTTAAACCTTCTTCTACCATGGAATATCAGGAAGAAGAGGCAAAGGAAGGTATCCAAACTCTTAATTCAAAAAAAAATGAAATAAACAAAAAAAATTTAAAAAAATGGAAAGAATCTAATGTTGAAAACCACATTGTGGCAGTGTTAGATCAAAAAGAGAAAGAAATAAAGAATGATTCCAAAGGTGAAAACCCAATTGAGGCACCTAAGGAAGGGAGTTTGGATACTTTACCTAAGAACTATGAGGAAAGATCTCCTATCTTGATCGAACCAACAGAAAAGGTGAACATTGGATCAGAATCAAAATCAGAACCAAGGATCATTCACTTAGCAGCATCTTTATCTAGTGAGGAAAGAAAATAATTCATCAAATTTTTCAAGGAAAAGCAAATCAATTTTTCATGGTCTTATGATGATATGCCAGGATTAGATCCAAATTTAATCATTCATCACTTGAAAATAAAAGGAGCAAGACCGGTAAAGCAGAAATTGAGAAAGATGCATCCACACATAGCTTTTCTTGTGAAAGCGGAGTTAGAAAAATTGCTAAAAGTTGAGTTTATAAGAGCCATTGATTATGCCCAATGGATTTCAAACATAGTGCCACTTTCAAAAGCAAACAAGTCCATCAGAATTTGCACGGATTTTAGGGATCTAAATCTTGCATGCCCTAAGGATGACTTTCCATTACCAAGTATAGATGCCATAGTGGATCTAATAGCAGGACATTAAATGTTCTCTCTTATGGATAGGTTTAGTGGCTACAATCAAATAAAAATAGCACCTGAATATCAAGACAAAATAACATTTACATGTGTATGGGGAACATTATGTTGGAATGTTATGCCCTTTGGTCTAAAGAATGCCAAAGCAACCTATCAAAGAGCCATGACAACAATATTCCATGATATGATGCATAAGTTCATGGAGGACTATGTAGATGATATACTTGCTAAATATCATTCAAGAGAAGAACATCTCTACCCATCCTAGAGAAAATATTTGAAAGATTGGAATAATTTAAAGTAAGGCTAAATCCGAAGAAGTGTGCATTTGGTGTTCAATCAGGATAGCTACTAGGGTACATTGTTTCAACAAAAGGAAAAGAGGTAGACCCAGCTAAATTCAAAGCCATCATGGAAATGGAAGCACCTAGAAACATAAGTCAGATGAGATCTCTTCAAGGCATGATCTAATCTATATGAAGGTTCATCTCTCAATTGTCAGAAAAGTGCCATAATTTTACTCAACTCCTTCATAGTTTTCAAATGGGATGAAAAATGTGAAGAAGCCTTCAACATGTTGAAGAAATATCTAATGAACCCTCCAAATTTGATGCCACCTATAAGATGCAAGCCTTTGATTCTACACATTTCAGCGACCGAGCATTCATTAGGGGCACTCTTGGCACAAGAAGATGAATCAGGAAAAGAAAAGGCTATCTACTACATTAGTAGAACTTTCGTAAAATATGAGTTGAAATAAACCTTCATCGAAAGAGCATGTTTGGCCATGGTTTTTTCTTCCCAAAAATTGTGCCACTATATGTTATCCCACAAGATTAAACTCATTGCAAAGATTGATCCCTTGAAATATCTTCTTATCAAAACAACATTGAATGGAAGACTAGCCAAATGGGTCATGGTGCTAAGTGAATTCGACATAGAATATGTGGATAAAAAATATATCAAGGGCCAAGTCATAACAGATCAGTTACTAGAATCACCATTACAAGATGACCACCCAATACAAGTGGAATTTCTAGATTCTGAAATTGTGAATGTGGAAGCAAAAACATGGCAACTATATTTTGATGGTTCCTACACACAACATAGATCAGGAGCAAGCATACTTTTCATTACTCCTCAAGGGTTTACCATTCCAAAATCATACAAATTTCTATTCCAATGCACAAATGACATAGCTGAGTATGAAGCATTGGTCATTGGAATCAAGCTGGCATTAGAGTGGAAAGTGATAGAACTACAAGTCTATGGAGATTCACAATTAGTTATCAATCAAATTAATGATGAATATTAGACAAAAGATGACAAGATGATACCTTACAAAAATATGGTTGATAATCTCGAGAAATACTTCACTCTTATCACATTTGAGCAAGTACCAAGAGAGAATAATAAAGCAGCAGATGCAATGGCCACTTTGGAATCACTTCTCCAAATACCAGATCAAAGCACCAGATATGAATTCTTGGTAGAAGTTGGACAACTTGCATTTGATCCTACCCATCCTCATACCATTTGTTTGCTAAAAACACATGAATCACCTTGGTATGGAGACATTTACACTTACTTAAAAGACAAAATCTTACTCATTGACCAAACTAGAAACCAAAAGAAAGGCTTTATCTGATAAGTGGCTCATTATACCTTAATATCCAACACATTGTATCGTAAGAATCTAGACAAAATGCTTCTTAGATGTCCAGAGAAAGAGGAATCAGATATAGCCTTATGATAAATTCACGAGGGGATTTGTGGGTCACATTCGAATGGTTTAACCCTAGATAAGAAACTTCTTAGGATAGGATATTTTTGGCCTACGATAGAGAAAGACGCTTGTCACTTTGCTAAAACTTGTAGAAAGTGTCAATATCATGGAAACTTGATACATGTGCCCACATAAGAGCTTCATCCTATGATGACACCTTGGTCATTTTATCAATGGGATTTAGATTTAATAGGAATGATCTATCCACCATCTTCAAATGGTCATAAATTCATTATCACAGCAACAGAGTACTTTACCAAATGGGTGGAAGTTATACCCTTATCAACTGCAATAGGAAAGAAGATATCCTTGTTTATCCTAAACCATATAATATGTAGATATGGCGTACCTCATGCCATCATAATGGATAATGCAAAGCACTTAAAAAACAAGGACCTAAAGGAGTTATGCACAAAGTTTCAAATGATCCATCACTCTTCAACAATATATTACCCCCAAGGTAATGGACAAGCTAAAGCAACGAATAAAAACATCTTGAAGATATTGAAGAGAACTGTGGACAATTCAGGTAGAGATTGGCATATAAAAATAAACTCGACTTTATGGGCTTATAGGACAAGTATCAGAATGCCAACATGAGCTACACCATTTTCCTTAGTCTTTAGAATAGAAGTAGTTTTACCCTTGGAGGTAGAACTTCCATCCTTAAGAGTATCTCTACTTGTTTTGTTAAGTGAAGAAGATTATAGAGTTGCTAGGTTGCATGAACTAGAATTTCTAGATGAGAAACAACAAAAATCATTTGATCACTTGAAAGTATATCAAAACCGAATGTCAAGGACTTATAACAAGCACATTAAGTCAAGAACATTTCAAATAGGTGACTTAGTTTTGCGAGAGAATCCCAAGAATCAAGCAAAAAGAGAAAAGAAAGGAAAATGGGAAGCAAACTGGTTAGGACCTTTTGTGATCACTTCATCTTTTGGGACCGACACCTATAAATTAGCTGATTGTGATGGAGAGGAATTACAAGAACCAATCAATAGCATTCATCTCAAAAGGTTCTACACATGAATCAGATGAAAGAGGATAAAGAAAAAAGAGTATTAGAACATCAAATGGAAAGCATCCTATTTATTGTACATAGTCAAAAGAGATCTTGAAAATACCAAAAACATTTAAAAAGTAGAAAAGAGCAAATAAATAAGAAATGCAGAAAATATCAAAAACAATGGAAAATTGAGAATGAAGAAAGCTAAAAACATTCATATATGATCCTCAAAAAGATGATGTCTTGGTGAAAACCTAGCAAATAGGCGCCTTGATGATTTGAAAAAGAAAAAAATTGAAAAAAGAGAAAATACAAAAAAATAAAAAAATAAAAGAGAAAAAAAGTGCCTTGGTGAAAACCTAGCAAATAGACGCCTTGGTAGCCAAAAAAGGAAAAAGCTTTAAAAATAGAAAAAGAAAGCAAGATTCATTCAATTAGTGAAAACCTGGTAAACAAGTGCCATTGAAAGTCCAAGTCAGTCGCATACCTAGCAGTCATCCTTGTAAATATTGCATTTGCTAGCATTTGTATATATTGCATAATAAAACCCCACAGTTGCATTTGCAAGTACCTAAAGATTTTGGTCACATAATCTGCAAATTGTCCTAAGTCCAACTTTGAGATCATATCAAACTGGGGGCAATCTACTCTGAAGGAGGAAGGATTCATCAAAAGAAAACTTCAATCAATTCATCGAAAATGCAAGTGAAACACAATCAAATCTTCATTCTAATCCAATTTGAACTCAACGCAAAACTTGATCCGAGATCTTACATGACCCTATCTTTATTAGGATTAAAAGTATAAAATGGATGGAACTACACTGGAAATATGGATTTGAAAAACATTGCAAATTTTTTTCTAAAGTGTTGACTTGATTGATGAAATCATGTCTTTCTAGCGAATCGATGAAAGTTTTTAAACTAGACAAGCTATGATCTGAAAGTGTGATATTTTATGGATTTCTGAATGACTGTCTTAAAATCAAAGTTTTAAAGCATGTATTATTTTTCTAAGAACATCATCATCAAAGAATCATTGAGGACTTGTACATAGGATAAAACTAAGATCTTTGTTTGTTTATGCAAAAGGATACCTTGGATATTTTGATGTCCAATATCATAATATGAAAATCCACTTGCAACATAGAATCCGACAAAATCAGTATTCACACTCTCGTGATTGGCTTCAATCAGTGATAGCCATACCAGAAAAGAGATGGGAAAGCAACGAAAGAGGTGCAAAAAGTATTCATATCATCATGGTTGAACTAGTGATGGTTGTACTAAATCGGGATTCCAAAAATTGCTCAATGATGAATATATGCTCCAAATTTTTGAATAGTGACAGTTAGTTGCATACATCCTATATTAAATGCATTTAAAGTATTTGCCTTTCTTAGCTTCAAAATTTAATTTGCAAGAGGAAAAGAGAAAGAAGGTGTAGTCAAATCAAAAATCAAATGAGCATCAAAAACTATATGTGGTCGAGTGTGTTGGAAATAAAAAACAATAAAAAAAAAAGGTGCATTCCATTAGGTCATGAGAATTTGTTAGATTCATGTTAGCTTGCATTCAGTTGCATTCATTTTAATCTAAGTTCATTCCATATAGTTTAAATCATCTTCATAACATTAATTGTATTAAGTTGCATTCAATCATTCATATCATGCATAGACTTCATAAGATTAAGTGCATTAGGTTGCATTAATCCTTTAAATCATTTAAGTTCATTACATTAGGTTGCATTCATTTTAAGTTCATCTCATTTAGGGTGCATTCTTTAAGTCATTCATGTCAATCCATTAAGTGCATTTATCATTGCATTTATTAGTTAATGTTCATCACATCCATTAAAATCATTTTAATTCATCATTAAGTGCATATCCTTTAGTTCAAAAACATTGCATATTGCATTATTCATTTAAATTCATACATTTAGCATCATCCTGCATATCATTAATCATTATATTCATTAACATCATTCATCTATATCACATATAACATTTAGAATCATTAATCATTAAGTACCCATCATCGATATACATTACATCATATAGGTCCATCATATTTACATACCATAAAATCCATTGCATCCATATATCAAATAAATACATCCATTATCCATTAAATCATTACATCCATTAAACCATTGCATTATCATCTAACACATCTATATATCATTTGCACCCATAAAGCATTAAATATCATTAATCATTACAAGGATCATTAAATCACATCATTAAAGTCAAAGTGCATCCATTCATCTATTCTATGTCATGCATAAGACAACCATCTAAGCATAAATAAAACATATGCATCCATCATAAAACTGCATTTTGAAAAACATAAAACAAACCATAAAGGAGATATATCATATAAGTCTGCATATCATAGTAAAACACCTGAAACATGAGATCCAACACATCATGACATCATATAAAGTAAATCTATCCAAATGAGTATCGAAGTCTATGGTATCATCATCAAAACATCAACTGAGTATCAAAGTCTATGACATGATCATCTAATGCAACATTTGGAAATCAAAGTCCATTAGAGTATCAACAAGTATCAACATGAAATACATCAACTGATCAAAAGAATACAATAGAGTCCAATGTCTTGATATAACGAATAAATGAGATCATACACATCAATGAAAGAATAACATGAATCATCTCAAATCATAGATCAATTGGTTGAACCACCAACACCATCACCATCAGGACCAGGAGGACAAGACGAGCTCGGTTGTAACCCATGATGTCTCATCGCTGCCATAAAGGCTTGCATCATAGTACTAATCTACCTAACGTCCTGTCTAATCTCAAAGACATCTGACTATAAAGCTCGAACCTCTAGTGCAACTGTTGGAGCCTCTAAACTAGGGACCTGTGTAGGAGTCTTTGGTGGAGGCATGGAAGAAGAAGAAGGAATGGAAGAAGAAGGAGGCATGGAAGAAGATGGATGAGATGAAGAAGATGGCATAAATGCAGAAGCAGGTGCCTGTGCTGGAGGAGCTTGTGGAACAACCTATGGAACAACAGGAGGAACCTGTGGAGGAGCCTAAGGAGGAACCTATGCTAGCCTATCCTATGTCTGATCTAACAATGCTTGTGTGGCCTGGGCATCCAACTGCCTTTGGCACCTAGCCCTGCGGTGACCCTATCTACCTATCGGATCCCTGGCAACCTGGTGTAAAGCTCTATCAAAACCATGACCCCTCACTTGACCACCACCCCTAGGAGGAATGGGAGTAGCAAAAATAACTGGCATCATGACTCTCCCTTCTCAAGCTGCTCGACAACCTAGTCATCCTCACCGTGCTCGAATCCTGCCCCCACCCCTACCACCATCACCATCATCACCACCGTCACCATCACACTCCTCATTAATACTAGGTACCTGCTCAACTAGATTTGTGAACCTCAGAAACCAGTTCTGAGAAAACTGATCTACGTAATCATTGGTCATACCAACATCAATGACATGCTCTCGCATATCCCATGGTAGATAACCCAGGTCCCGAATCTCTTGTTGTGTTGTCCTAAAATCAACAACAAGGCCCCATAGTGATCTCTTAGCCTAAACCTAAGCATACATAGAAACGCCCTAGGGCATACCCTGTGTCCGTCCATACTAACGTAGTACCCTCCTGAAGAAAAATCTCTCAATAATATGCAGTGTCTGGCCAATCATCCAACGAGGACTGCACATATAAGGAAGCTTAGTCACATCCTTGGGCCATGACTCACAACCTAGGTAAGGATGCCATATCACCTAATCCATATTGTTGATCACACGACACCAATAATCCAACTTACCCATATGGGTCTACACTACCATGCCCTCATACATCTAGGCAAATGGCCATCCTGGATCACGCTGACATGTTGTGATAGGTCGTGTCACTGGGAGATGCTCCCATGTCCAAAGCTGAAGAAGGATAGCTCCCATAGAGAGCGTAGAAGAATGTCTATATACAATTGTATGCAACTCATGATAGAGCTGAGCCAAGACACAGGACCCCCAATAAAGACATCGAGGCTGAGCCATCAAGTCCTTTAGAATAGGACCCTAGCTGACTGCAAATCCATGCCCTCACCTATCTGGTACAAGGAATCCACCAATCAAGGCACCCAAAACTGCTGGTAAAACTGGAAAAGAATGGAATTGAGACCACTGAATGTGATCATCACCAATGGTAGGATCCTGGAAGACCCACTTACATGTGTCACCGTCATACACCTAATCATAGAAAACCAACTCTCCTCGAGTTAGGATATGCAGGATGCGGTAAACGTCCTCAGGGGTGATGGTCATCTCACCCATCGGTAAATGGAAAGTATTATGGTCAGAGTGTCAACACTCTGCCATAGCTATAAGAATACCCCGATTCACTCATAATCGAGGAAGAACCAGAAGGAAGGATAACCCACATCGACCTATATGTCTCTGATCAAGAGCACTCAGGTCGTCAATCATACTGAACGGACAAGGGTACAAACCACGAACAACCGGTGACTTAAGCACTGCCTGCAAAAAGTAAGTTCATTCATAATAGTTTTGAAATTAATTATCATTTGAATTATCCTAAGTCAATCTAACATTTACAAATATCAAACCATAATCAATTTTCCTGATTCTATTAAGAGAGGACGTAAAATTCATCATCATCCATCATCTAAATCTAGATTGACATTGTAATCACATATTCAAACTATAACTGACTCAAATTGACATCTTACGACTTGCTATCAAATCAAGTTTATTACCTAAACTGATCAATTGATCGATGACGTTGAACAGTTTGGAAAACTGACTAAGGCATTTTTAATTTTTTCCTATTAGGGTAAAAGCACTATTTCAAGGTTTAAAAGCGCTAAAATCAAAAGCGCTATTTAAAAGTTTAAAAGCACAATCAAAATTATCAAAAGTGATGTTCTACGTCATATGCGCTAAAATTTTTTTAAAGCGTTATTTAAAAACTTAAAAGCGTTGTTACAGAGCTCAAAAGTGAAAATTCAATCAAACGCGCTAATCTAAATTTAAAATGTGATTTGTGCCCTAGATCCTACATGTAAAAGCACAATTATGCTTCGCAAAAGTGCTAGTTAAAAGCACGGAAGTGCTAAAGAAAGATCAAACGCGCTATTAAAAAGGGTAAACACGCTATTTCAATTGCAAAAAGCAAAAAAAATATGGTTTTGGCTAGAAAAATTCAAATTTTTGGAAATTTAAAGCATGAATTGAAAAACTAAGAGGTTCAGGCACTTACCGGAGGTCCATGGGTAAGTGGCTGCAGATATCGTCGACCACGCTCGAACCTATGCTCTTGAATCAAGATCACCATCGCGAAAAGCTCAAAAGGAGTTAGAGCAAAAAGTCAACTGTAAAAGTGAAAATGAATAGTGAAAATGACTTTTTACCCCTTTATATAGGCCATTTTGACCTAAAAAGGGCATCTTTGACCAGAAAATGCCCAGGGACCCAAATTTTTCACCAAAATCTAGCAAATCAGGGGCATTTGTCATCACACGAATGTGAAAACAATATCATAAATGAAATCAAAATTCATTATAAAATTGACCTAATCAACGCAAACTGACCTAAACCGTCAAATTTTTCAAAACATCTATCAAATTTCATTTCATTTTGGAGGGGGCATACACTCGGATAATTAGGAACAACATTAGCATCATCAAATTAGGGGCATGACCATCAAATCAAAGCATAAACTTTTATCAGGAATTTTTTTGCTTATCAATCGAAAGGGGCATCAAACATCAAATTGAATCAAATCAAGTATCATATCAGTGAACTATCATTGAATCGACTATCAGGACTTTAAATCAATCAGAACTGCATCAATCGAACTTCATCAATATTTGCATCTCATATCAAACATCAAGAATCGATCATCAACGAAATCAGGACCTTCTATTAGATTGAATCAGGACATTCTTTGAATCGACACGCTTCACATGTCAAATCAAAGAGGGGCATTTATAATCACTTGAAAATGGACAAGATCATTTAAATGAGAAATCAAGGCAAAGATCAACATAATTAAATGCAATTAAATCAAATCAAGATCAAATCAAAGACAAATTGCAATTGAACATTAATCCAAAATTAATTGAAAATCAAAAGCTATTAAATCAATTTAAATCGAATAAATCATGATAAATCAAATCAATGTGCAATTAATCTAATTAATTGTATAGTTCAAATTAAATCAAATCAACCCATTCAAGGGGTACACATAGCTAAACAAATTTAATAAAATCAATTAATTAAATCTTATTTTCTCTCAACACCACATGAGAGGAAAAAGCATCAACCAATAGGATTCAAGGATAAAGCTTACATGGATCAAGCCTAAAGTGAATCTCAATCACTCATAAGGTGAGAGCATCTTGTCCACCCATCTTGTCTTCTTGTCCCAAGCTTTGAGGACAATCCATTTAAATTGTCTCCAAAGGGTGGAACCAAAGACTTAACCCCAACTCAATTATGATCAACTCTATTACACCCCCTACCCTTGCCAAAATCTATAAAAGAAAGGCATAATTCACTCATAATTCATCCACAAATCTGAGAATAGCATCAAACCTCTTTCAAATTAGAGCTAGAAAGGCAATTTAGAGCTAAATAGTTGTATTTAATTTGGAATTAACATTGTTATTTGCTTTATCATATCAATTCTCATTCGAGGACTATCACTAATGGAGGCTTTCTGAGAGCTTCATCATTAGCATCCCTAGCTAGAGATCCATAGAGTGCTTAATTATCAATTTCTAGCTTAAATAGATTGCTATTTGTGGTAATTTAATTGTTATTTGAGTTTATTGATGATACTAACCCTATGAAGGTACAAATTCTAGTACACATATATCATGAATTTTCAATACAAACTCAATCATCATACACACATTCACCTTCCCATACGAGCATTACCAAGTTTTCTCACAATTTTGGAGAGCCTTCCCTTTCACTCTGTCCACAACACAAGCAATCATGTGGAAACAATGATGGATTCCTTCACAAGGATGCGGTTGATAGGTACAATACACTATGTGGCATATGACTCATGTGCTATAAAATTCTTCTAAATGGATTAGCTCAATCTCCTCCTTGCAGGGCAACTTGTTCTTTACAGAACACCATTAATCATCATGTAGAAACGTCCAGTGGGTCTTGAAAGTGATCTCACAGCAGTGCCATCATCAATCTGATCAAGTAGTTTGAAACCAAGTGGGCCTAACAAGAACAATGCAACGTCCCACAAGGTGTGGTATTGTCACGGTTTGACAAGAAAATGTCAAACTTCCTCAATGCTGAAATATATGGCCACTGTGCAATATAACAATCCAACTATTAAGTACAGGTGTGTAGGAACCCATCAAAGCTATGGACAACCCTATCTAGAAATAAATATGGTTCTAATACCAAATGGTGAAAACCAAAATCAAAACTCTCCAACATATGTATTAAATCATAAAATTGTAGAGATTACATTGATATGTTCTTTGTACGTGAATTCTCCTTCCCCTCTAGGCTGAAATATTGCCTTATTTTATACAAGCCAATAGACTAAATTAGGCCTCTAATTTTTTTAACTAAGATCTCAATATTTAGAAAATAATTCCAACCTCCTATGTGTAAAGATGACGATTCTTGACACAAAAACCACATAAAAAAAACTCACAATTTTAGGGAGTCGGTCAACAAGTCAATGGTCAAATGCGTAAGTCGAAAAGATACCAATCAATTCCCTACTATATAGGAATAAAAGAAATACAATTATGACCATACCTATCAAAATGCTAAAGCATACCTTTGTCCAAAGATAAGTGAAAAGTTGACCATCTGTCGAGTGTCCTATAGAAATCACAATAAGAGATGTCACATCAACTACAGGCAAGTACAAACTATCATGCCAGGATAATGACCCAAGATATTTTTGACCAAATGTCGAATCACATCAGTAAAACATAAAGATTAGATCAAAATATGTACTTCCATATTAATGCCAAAAGTAAACAACAAAATATACCAATACCACCATGCCGAATATAAAGATGCATAGAACTGTAAAGGAAAGTCCTTCCTGGAAGAAGCTTCAGAAACCTATTCACAAAAGTCAGCAAGGGCAAGAATATTGTGGGAGTGCATTTCCACCCTACCATGAAGCATTAACACTTCCTTGGAATCCTTCCTGACATGAAGGATACCCAACCCAACTAGAAGTAGCCTAAAAAAGTAAAACTAAATAATGGAATATGTGCTACTTGATACATCCATATTCAGTTTCCAATATAAAATGTCATGGACTTTTAAAAGCATACCTTGTAAATCTACTTCTATTTCATGTACATATGAAAAATATTGTGTAGAGATTCTCATTTAATGCATAGTACATCAAGTTTCCATGGTACATTCAACATACATAAAGGAACATAACAAAATTCCTTCTCTTAACTATCAAAAACATGTCAAGCTCATAATATCCACCATATCTCTTTTAGTTCAAAAGATAAATATAACTTAAATTCTTCATAGTACATGGAGAAAACTCAAGATATACACATATAACAAATTCATTTCATGATGCAACATAAACTATAACAATGATTAACATGTACTTTGCAAATAGGTCTAAATAATTTACATGCCTAAGCTTTCCTTCAGATATCTACTCATTAAGATTTGACTTTCACCTCTTTTATTTTCTATAGTAATGAAAGAAGAAATAATAATATCCTAAATCATTATCATCAAGACATGGATAAACCATATGCATCATTCAGACATATTAAACTAGAATCAACAACTCTTACTTGAACAACATGTTGAGGTCTCAATTCTTTCTCACTCACATACATAGATATACCATAACATTATTTTAAATGAAGGAACTCGCAATAATGGCATAGGAAGCAACAAGATTTTATGATACTTAAATCAAATCAAATTTCACCAACAAGTACATAGGTATTCAATTTCAATAAGATTTTATAGTAGACTTTCTAAGATGTACTTAATTAACTTGATTCCATTCAACAAAGTGGTTAGCTCCCACTTATAAATCCATGTTTAAAGTTTGAACATATAAAGTTCTATGTAGCTTCAATTTTTAGCAATAAAATCTCCCCTAAAATGCTAAATTATCCACCTAATAGTTAAGATTATGATTTCTTCTTTCAAAATGGATCAATCACAAAGCAACATAAAATCCAAGTTTATCCTTTCCTAATAGAAAATCATCATGGTTAATCTTCTATGATATTAAAAATTGATTTCTACTTCAAAAACAATATTCACTTTTTACTGAATATAAATGAAAATATACATATAATTACCCAATCTTACATATATTGTAGATAAAAGAATATCTAATTTCAGAATTATGTGATCATGTAAATGCTACAGGAAATTCATGTAGTTCCTGTAGCAGTTTTAAAATGAACAATCAGAACCTACGTTAAAGCTTCAGGAAGTTCATGTAGTTCCTAACGCAGATAAATAAACGAGACAAAAAGAATTTTTTTTCAAAGTTCCAACCTTTAAATCGAGGATAACGGTTACTTATATGTATTCTAAGCATAAGACATTTATCACTAGCTAGCTCTTCCACAGGTATTATGTTTTGTTTCTTTATTTTTCTTTTCTTTTTAGGAATTATACTCAAATTCTTCTTTCTCTAAACATTTATATAAATCCAGAGATCGTTAAAAATAAAGATAGATATGCAAAAGAAATAATATATATCTTTTCATAGACATTGTAAATAGAAAACAAAATTTCAACTCACTATTCAAAACATGAATTCAACAAGAAAATAACCTAGTTTTATTTGTGATTAAGGATATCTGTCAAAACTTCTATTCCTTTACCACTGAGCGTAATCCTTTCCTGGTCCTCCCATCTTCATTATACACTTTCTACTTCCTCTATAATTGTGTAATTATTCCCTAAATCCTTCATGTTTTCTCTTCCAATATTCTCCTCGGTATTCTAAATTCTCCTTCTCACCTGCTACGTAACATATTCTCTATTCATTGCTCATACTCCCCTCTTTTTATTTTTTTGTATAAATCCTCTTATATCTATATATATAGCTATGTATCTCTCTCAACCCGTCTTAAGCATGAAGGCCAGCTCTAGAATTGATGTCAATATTAAAGGATTGTCCAAGCTTCCTATCAAAATGACTTGATTCCAATGATGTCAGGTACAAATATTTGAATGGTGTGACCACATGTCCAATGCTGAGGGCCCTACAATTAAAAGCCTCTGCTACAACTTTTCTCATAGCCCAATCAGCGCTCTGTATGGCGTCATCCATGGCAGGGATAAACATACTCAGTGTATGTTGATTTGACACACCCCCTACCTCAACTATGCTCTCAATCACACATAAAAACGTAGGCTTGCCAAAAAAAAATCTTATTATTCAAAAGATTCACAATCCTGGGCAAAAGTCTTTGTAAGCTCGTAGATTGAGGATCTGCAACATTGTCAATAACCCGAGAAAGGCACATTCTAGAACCCACCTTCATCATGGAAGTCCTCTTTTAACTCCGCCCTAGACCTCCTACTAATTTGGTGTGTATATGGAGAAAAAGTGAAACTATATTTTTGTTCTATTCTCCTTAATCTGTATGCCTCCTCAAGTTGTTTCCTTCGTTAAAAATGTCGTGTGTCCTACCCAACTTCCCCTTTTTGGCATGTGTGCAAAGAGAAGAAGGCATGACTTCTTGCGTCCCTTGTTATCACATGCAGTCAACCTCCTACTGAGAATGCACGTGGATATCACGGTGCCAGTTCCTTCATTAACGCTATTTATAAAGATGCCTCTATCTCTCTCAGTTGTGTAAATCATGAAAAGAGTGGTAGTTTTTTTTAGTTTGATAAAATAGGTTGTGACACCATGTTTCTATTAAAATAAATGTTAATCAGAGGTATTACAATTTCTTATTTATCAACCAATACGAAAACTAAAAAAATAATAAGAGTACTTGCATCAGTTTTCCTTGCTAAATTATTTATGGTTGAGAAAGTTTGGTCTCATGTTGCCACCTGGGCAAGACAACTTAGCGGTGGACAAATTAATGGTGGTAGGTGGTAGGTGGCAATTACTAGTTACCTAAATCCATTGGTTGGAAGAAATTAGTTTTAGAGAGGAATGAAAGGGAGAGAAAAAAGGGACAAATAAAGTAGAACAAAAATGTTTGGAGGGAGGCACCGAAAGTGGAAAGAGGGAACTCATGCCTCATAATTTTTGGAAATGATTCCCAACAGCAAATCAAGAAAAATAATGTAGAATAGAATTTGAGGCAATAGAAGTAAATCTCACTACATAGAGCCTTCACTAAAAGAGACTAAAATGTATTGGGCAACATAAGGGAGAAAGATAACTCCCATAGCAGAGAGAAAGGGGATGCAAAATTAATAAAGGATAGAACACAACTAATTAGGGGTAGGTTGCATAGGATAAGAAGAAAGGCTTTGTGGAGAATGGTGGAAAGGAATCAACCTATGGTTGATGGTTAGTTGGCTATAATGGGGCCTTTGATAGGCCAAAAAAAAAAACTCTAAGTTTTTGTTGAATGATATTAATGTTGCAGATAATCTTTATATATTCACGACACATGTTTGTAAGATTGTGTTGAAAAATAGAGAATAATCAAAATAAATAATAAGGATATTATCATTGTGGTGTTTTGTCATATTATCTATATATCTTGAAGCTTTTATCCTTGTGGATGTAGTGTTTCTACAAAATAACAGATATGTTGTTTTAGTTCCTACCGCTTTGATGGTAGAGATGTCTAGCAATTGTTTATGTGTTTAAAATTTGTCTCCATCACTTCCGAGGACTTGCATAAACACTTCTCCTCTCATTGAGAGAAGCCTTGATAAAAGCAAAATGGTCACTCATGAAGGGAATACAAAAACCTTTCCCAAGATCACAAAATTTCACCCATATTGACAAATTTTGCATGAGTGAATCTCTTTTGTTGAATTTTTCATCAGTGTGTATTGCATTTGTATCAATTTTATTTTACCTATTCTTAGGTATTATGCTTTCTTATAAACACAAAAGTGCTCTAATAATCAAAATTTAATAAGTAGTTTCCCTGATTCACGTACTCTTTCTTACATTTGCAGTGAACAAATCTCTAATAACCTTAGAAATATTCAAAGATATCACTTTGTTTATTTGTTAATCAAGGTTTTAGATCACACTCAGTGATCGACCTTAGAAATATATCTTCATCTAGATCTTTTTTAAGGTTTGAACTGGAAATTATTACTTGCTGAACTAGGTATTCATGCAATCTTAAAATCATATATTTCTTCAACCCATTAAATCATAGTTACACTTATCACTGATTTATTGGCAATAAGTGCACTTGTGTGAGATGAAGAGGTGAAGAATGCCCCAGCGAAGATCGAAGGATCAGGCCTCAAAAGGTCAGCCAACTGCATGAAAGAGGGGGAAAAGGTGATTTGGATGATCAAGGTGAACTCAGATTTTGGTTTTGATCCCGAAATGAAAGGAAAATGATGGGATATGAAAGACCAGAAGTGAAAGACATGATCGGGAAGAAGTGAAAGGTGAGTGCAATTGATTAACAAGTCCATGAAAGATGAAAGGAGAGCTCTCTCCATATGCAAGATGCAAAACTAAACTAACATGAACTTAAGAAAGCAAGCTACATGAAAAGTGGTTTACTTGCAAGGTTACAAATCCAATAGACATCTAATATTCATCATTGAGTGTTATTGGTAGCGTCGCAAGATCATACAATACACACTAGCATAACTATGTGGATCTAAATATGATCTATATCAAATGGAAATGTGGAAATCTCACCGAGGCATCATAGACATGTAGGTCAAGATGACTAGTGCAGTGAGATTACCTAAGTTTGATATGGCAAGATTATGCTTGTATCAAGACACACGAAAGTCAAGATGAATATAAGCATGCACTCGCATAACAGTCAAGGATAATACCTTGTCAATCCATAGTGTCAAGTAAGACCAGCATAAATGCTCATGACAGTTAGGACCAACAAAATATACCCACAAGCAGAAAAAGCAATAAAACATATTCTCATTCCCTTAGTCTTCTAGCTATGCATCATCGAAAATGATCATAGGGGGAGAACACTCAGCAAAGAAATCATCATAGACAGCACACAAAGAAAATAAAGCCAAGCAAGTCTTAGCAAGTCAAGTGTGTGTGTGTAGGTCATAGAGTCAAGCTTTGAGTATCATATTTGCCAGTGAGAAATATTGCATCATCTAGACTGCAGGTAGGACATCTGATAAGTGTTAAGAAACACTCAATGCTAGGGTCGTATTGAAAAACATAGTTGGGGGGTGTTGAAAAACACTGTTTGCGAGGTGCCTAAGAAACCTAGACGCACAAAGTGACCCAAGATAAGCTAGAACAATGTATGCCCCCTAGACTAAGACAAGAATCAATTCCAGGCTAGGAGAGGCAAAGCGAGAAGTGGAGAGAAAGGAGCGCCACACAAGACTGATAGACATAGGTGCAGAGGGTCTCAAGCAGCGCTTGTTTCCAAGTTTTCACCACTTGATAGATTTATTGCAATTTTTTAAGGACTTTTTATAATTTTTTTTGTATTTTTGCTACCAAGGCGCCTGTTTCCAGGTTTTCACCAAGGCACTTTTTCAATTTTTTCAATTTTTTTGGTGAGACATCAAAGCACCTATTGCTAGGTTTTCACTAGGATGCTCTTTTTTTTGTAGTACTTTTTATGCTTTTTAGGATTTTTTCAGCATCATATATGAATTTTTTTGTAATTTTTTCAGGATCAATAAATATGTACAAAGAATGCCCCAGAAAAAAATGGGCATCAAGAATCTGCTTCCTCTAATGTAGAGAACTGATAGGCCCTAGGCCCAAATGCTGCAACTGTGATGATAGGAGGTCTCAACTAGTTCGATCAATAATAACCAGCCCTAAGCAATGTCTGAGCTAGTGGAGGATCGTTAGAATGTGACCCACATATGCCATCATGGATTTCAGCTAGCACTTTTTTCGACTCCTCTATTTCTAGAAACTTAAGGAGAGTTCCGTCTAGACCCTTCCTATACAAGTCACCAGAGACAAAGGCAAAGTGTAAGGGATGGTAGAAAGAATGGCGTGGTGGATTGTCAGGAAGAATATGAGGTGGAAGACATGAAAAGATGGCAGGATTGTAGGATTTGCAAGTAGGATAGTGTAATTCGTCCACCAGGAACTTGAAGTGAGATTTATGCTTTTTCATTCATAAGATGGATGTCGAAGTAACCAAGGCATTATCAACTTTGTTCTTAGCTCTAGGAATGGGCTGAAGTGTAACAGATATGAGATCATGCTTGAAACAGTGCACTATTTTTTTGTAGAGAATCAGCTTGTCATCTTGTATTTGATAATCATTATTTTTGAGCAAATTTTTATTTTTACTTTTCTTAGGTGCAGATACCACCACAATGTGGTTTTCACCATCTGACCATTGCTCTTTTCTTTTGATTCGATGCTTGTGATACTTGATTGTTGATTCAGTCCTTTTTGTTGCTAGTCCGCTGATGGAAGAAGTAATAGGTATTGATGTGAGATGAAATGAAGTGACTGGTTCAATAGCATTTATGTGAGAGGTGTCATCTCTGGTGACAAGAGAAGTTGAGCCTATAGGGTAAGCTCCAAAAGTAGCTAGATCTAGATTTGTCATAGAAGGACCAACATAGTCCACTAAGGCAATATGGGGAACAAACTCATCAGACCCTACACAAGACTCATCAACTATGTCAGGTGGGTTACAAGAGGTATGAACTACATCAACATCCATATCTGTCATGGAAGAATCTTCTAGAAGAGGCTTAAGATGCCGAGATGTAGAGATACTCATGTCATTATGTGAGAGATCACCTCTTTGTAGCAGTCGTGCAATGTTGCGATGTTGTCTATCATAGTGCAATGATTCTTTAGGCACATAGGTTCTAGACATAGAGGCCTTAGCCATATCATCAGTAGATATACATGCTTCTCCCCAAAGAAGTGAAGTAGATGGAAGATCATCTCCCATTTGAGCCATAGTGTGTAGTGGTGACTCATCTGTATCTGTGTCTGAATTACTGAGCATGGGAGTATTTTTGGAATAATCAAGGAAGGCATTTTCCGTACTACCCTCATCTTCTCTATAGATCCACTCTTGTATAACTTGTTCTTCTCTTTTTGCTTCTAAAGGAATGGATGAAGGAATAAAAGTATCAAAGATCGTCATAGCAGAAGTGGAAGGCTTCATCTGATCAAAAGGTCTCCCATATGATCTAGGAGAAACATGTATAGAAGAAAAGGAATCCAGTGTATATTCACCCATACCAAGGCTCATCATCTTAAGTGTTTTCTCAGCAGCAACTAGAGACATACTAGGATCAAAAGAAGGCTCATTGTGAGGAACAATTTTTTCAGCAGCAGCAAGAGCATTAATAGTAATAGTATGGTTTCCAGGAATCACAACTTCAGTGCCATTGTACGGAAATTTGACGCACTGATGATAAGTGGAAGGAACAACCTGCATGTCATGGATCCAAGGATGACCCAAAAGAATGTTATATGCAAGTGGGATGTCCAATACTTGGAAGTTAATATCTTTCGTGACAGGGCCCACTTGGATAGGCAACATGACAAGACCTTTGGAAGATCTTTTGACTTCATCGTAAGCTTTTATAGTAATCTTCTTCTTAGAATCCATAGTGAATTCTGACAAACCCAACTATTGTATGACATTGAAAGAAACAATATTTAACCCTGCACCATTGTCTATCAAGACTCGGCGGACACGGGTGTGGTAGACTAGAACTTCAATGTGTAAAGCTAGATTATGCGGGTGAGCAATAGATATGTCATCTTCTACAAAAAAGGAGAGAGATAGCGGAGATGAAATGTGGTTGACCATAGCCTGGAATCGATCAGGATCAATGTCATTGGGAACACATGTTGTACGTAGAGCCTCATCAAGAATCTCTCTATGCGAAGGGGATAACTGAAGCAACTCAAGGATAGATATCTATGCTGGTGTCTTTTGCAAATGTTGGAGAAGATCATAGCTAAGGGTGGCTGAAGGAGCCACTTGTTTGGAAGGCAAAGCTTGCTTGGGATCTTGCACAATTTTAAGGACAATCTTGGCTTGCCCCCTAGTAACAACATTCAGTGTCTCACTTCGGGAAGATGAACTACCATGTGTTTGCAAGACCAACTTTGGCTTACCATGATTGGCTTTATTATCCTCTTGAGACCTCATCATTAAAACACTCTCAACGGGCTCTACCATGTTGATCACAAGCGTATTAGAAGGATACATGTAATTGATCTTAGCATCATGATTCTTCTTATGTGCTTGAGAGGTTTCCCCCTTATCATGCTTAGGTAGAGGATCTTTGAAAGCTGTGTGATTAGAATTTTTAGTTAAGCCATCAGTGGAGATTGTGCCATTCTCAATAAGATCCTGAATATCATCCTTAAGCTTAAAACAATTATCTGTTGGATGTCCCTTGTTTCTGTGATAATGACAATAAGAATCCTCTCGCCACCAATTAGGTGTATTTATTAGATCCCAGTTACTAGGTTTATCAGGAAGCGTAAGATATCCATTATCAACCAAAGTCTTAAGGATCACATCATAAGTTTCTGCCAACTTGGTATAGACTCACTTTCGAAATGACTTCTTAGGCTTATATACATATTGAGGTTGAGGAGCACTATGAGCATTGGAAGCTTCTTGTTGTTTTGCTACATAGATAGCATTGGAGAGATTGAAAGCAGGCTCTTTAGCTTTAGGAGCGTCAACAACCCCATCATTAACAACATACTTATTTTTATTCCAAGGTTTGTTCTTGTCTTTGCCATTGCCTTTAGCATCTTTATTAATAACAATATCCCCTTTTCTTATAGCTACATCCTCAATTCAATATGCACTTTCAACCATGTCATTGAAAGAAGAGAATAGTTGTTTCCTTAAATCATAATATAGCTCAGGCACAAGAGTGTTGATGAAAATGTCAATCTTTTCTCTCTCGGGTAACTGACGAGGATACCTAGAATACAATGACCTCCAACGTTGTAAGTAAGTTGCAAATGGCTCACCTTGATGTTGTCTTAGATTACCAAGATCTATCATGGTGACAGGTTGTTGGATGTTGTAAGAATAATGCTGGGTAAATCATTGATCCAACTCATCAAAAGTCTTAAGAGGTGTCAATTTCACACACCATACCAAAGTTTGGCCTCTTAAACTTTGAGGGAATAATCATAGAATAAATGTGTCTTCATTAAGAAAGTCCATGCTAAGAGCGTAAAAGTGACGCACATGGTCATGGGGATCACCATTTCCATCATACTTGTCATATTTGGGAACCTCAATATCCCTAGGAAACGGGACCATGTATAGACTCCTATCAAAGGGAAGAGCACAAATTGATTCTACAAAAGAGACCTTTGGAGGCTCTCTTTCTATTGCCATTTGGGTAAGGCGTTGATTTATCTGATGCAGTTCTTCCTGAAGGACTTCCAATTCAGTTGGTACTCTTTGTTGGACAATTTGTCTGACATCATAGCCGGGAGGAAGCTTGTATCCTCTAGAAGTCATATATTGAAAATATTGATCGCCATTACGCTCTAAAATCTTATGCATCATTCGTTGGGAGACCACATCTTGTTCAAATCTCATAAGATCCTCACTAGAAATCTCATCATCAGCCTCTACCTCATGTTGAGAGGGAGGAGGTCTAGGAGGTGAAGAAGGCATACCAAAAGTGGGTCTCGGAGGAGATCTTGGTGGCATGTTGTTGCCATTGTTGCCATTGATAAAAAGAGATCTATGCTCATGATTACTAGTCTCAGGTTGCTCATGAAATGTCCCTCTATAAGCCATGCACCTAGCAGCATCCATCCTTTTTTGATTGTGTTCTTTGTCTAAGCGTGCTTGGTTATCCTTATGCTCAAAGTGTTCTTGCAAGCATTGAAATTTTTCTTGTTCAGTCAAAGTGAGTGAGACACTGTCTGTGTTTTTGGGGGGTCTTGAATGCGGAAAAGAGGAAACCTCCTTTTTACCATGGGGTAGCCTTAGAATCCTCAGATTGGTTAGAACTAGAACTGTTGTTGCTAATGGGCGCTCATGAGCATCTAGTTGAAGAAGGTAATTGTGTATAATTGAATGGAGGATGACTCTCCTGCTCAAATTGAGATCGAGTTGTAACTGGCATGAAAAGAGATGTTGGTTGACTAATAGAATGAGACAAACTTTCTCATATTTGAGATAAGAAAAGCTAATAAAGATCACTTGTCAAAGTAGAATAATAGAGAGATGGCTCATCAAAAGTGCTCAAGCACTTACAACAATCAATTGACTAAAGCCGAGCAGTGAGCAAGAAGCTCAATAAGCAAGTAGCTAGAGAGGTAACCGTGATGCGACAAGTGATCAAGAGTAACATTCATTAAGCTCAAATCCAATAGTTTTAGCTCATTTGTTTCAGTCTAGAACAAGTATAAGCATGCAGATAACAGTCCAGCTTTAGATAAGAACAGAAAAAGACACTCTACGATAGGTTAAAATGCAAGTTTAGCAGCTCTGGATTGCAACAGCAACAAGACAACAAAAAGGTTCTGGGTGACATTTTCCAGGCAGACAAGGTGACAGTTTATAGCGAGGTGACACTTCGCCCTAAGCCAAGCAATAGTTTCTAGTAAGGCTGGGCAACACTAATGCAGAGTCGTATGACTCTATGACCGATGAACATAAAAATCTCAGTTTTGAAGCATTTTAAAAGATCAAGTAAGTATATCAACAGATTTTTATCATGGATCAAGCACATAAGATAGCAATCAGGGAGTTCAAGCAAGCAGTTGTCTTCAAACAATGAGCAAGAGGCAAAGTAACCTTGCACATGAACAAGAATAGTGACTTAGTATTTCTACTCCTTAAAGATTCTACTTGTGTATGTTCTTGAAAATGTTTTAGCAAGCACTTAGAACACAACAACATCCTATCAAGCTGTCTATAGGGATATACATAGCTTTGCTAAGGGGAGTCCTTGATATACGCAAGGTATGTGAGGCCCAAATCCGTAGATGAGAAGAATTCAAAATCACACAGCCGAGGGGAGATGATAACCCAAATCTCCTCCTTCACTTCTCAAAGGTATAAAGTTCTTTGAGGCTTAGCCAAGAGTGATATCAAACTCAATTCCCAAGAGAGGTGTCTTTCAATTCACCTCTCGCTATTTATACTCCGCCAGAACACAGGAGTTAAGGTCGTCCCTTGAGGTGGTGTGTCCCCAAGCAGGCCTTCTAGAAATAAAAAGTAAGTAATTCACTATCAAAAGTATTTAAAGCACTAAAGGTGGAACACTTAACTCTTCAAGTAAATGTGAAGTGAGTTCAAAAGTGGAACATTTAACTCTTCAAGTGAGTGTGAAGTGAGTCCAAAAGTGGAACATTTAACTCTTCAAGTGAATGTGAAGTGAGTCCACAAGGTGGAACATTTAACTCCTCACACAAATTCAAAGTGAGTCCAAAAGTGGAACATTTAACTCCTCACACAAACTCAAAGTGAGTCCAAAAGTGGAACATTTAACTCCTCACACAAACTCAAAGTGAGTCCACACCTTAGAAAACTAATGAGATCAAGAAAGCATAAAAGGGAGAACTTTGTGGAACACTTAACGCTCTTTTCAAGTAGACCCCTCCCCTATGTATGAATGCTGACCTTGCATCCAAAGGGCAGTAACGAGGGGCGATTAGAAATAAGCGAGTCCAACACCCAATTTAGCTAACAAGGTCAATCAAAAGTAATCTAAAGTTGCTTATCAATACTACTCACAAATGACAAAGGGTTGAAAGAGGAGCAATCCATGTGCACAAGTATCCTCCAATGATAAAATAGGAGTTGACTTTTGTGTCCATATAAGATAAAAAGTGTTTTTCTTCTTTTTATAAAATAAGAATAATGCTTTATTTGTGCAACTTAGGATAAGAGGAAAAGGGGGGGCTTTTTATTTATTAAAAGGGGAGGAAATATTCCTTTTAATAAATAAAAACTTAGGATAAAATGGTTAGCCCATAGAAAATAATCGAATAAATGATAGAACTAGGATTTGATCAAGAATAAGCAATTTATGATTTAGCAAAAGGGGCTAATAGTCTAGGTGACCATTTTTAGGTGTATACAACACTTATCACAATAAGTTTTTCATTGTGGTAAAACCAAACACTTCATCGATGTGTCAATAACTTAAAGTTTTATCATTGATAAAATGACAATAAGCTTGTTATTTATTAGTTGAATTCGTCTAATACAAATTGTCATCCAAACACAAATACATTTTATATTTTGTGAGTTCTAAATTGTTGTTTGAAGAGAAAAAAAGGGTTTCAAGGAAAAGAAATATGATTTGCAGGGATCTAGAGCAATTTTGGTGGATTTGAAGTAGATTTGAAGAGGTTTTTGAAGCAAAATTGGATTCATAGGTAAGTTTTCAAATTTATTTATTTTAATAATTTTTTGAATCGTTTTATCTTGTCTTGAGATTTTTTTATTGTTTTCTCAAGAATTTCATATTTTCTTAAAAATTTCAAACCCCGACACTTATATTATTATTTAACATCTAACAGTATTCATCAATTATTCTATTATAGAGTAATTAAATAATTAACATTATTTAATTGTTCCATATGTCATTGCAATTAATTATATAATTATGTTATTTAATTAATATTCCCTCTTTGTAATTATTACATCGATGTAATAATTGCATTTAATTCATCAAATCCCACTCATAATCAATTAAATGCTATTTTATTTAATTAAACTAATTATTCCTCTAATAAATAAGTAAATTTAATTATTTATTTATATTCCCTCATGTGCAAAGAAATGAATTATTTTATTTATTTAATCATATTATTTCTTCCACTTCTAACTAATATTTTCTATTCACTAATCAATCACACTTTCTAACTCTTTAATCATATTTCTATGTTTGATCAATCAAATTAGCTATCTAATCAATCTATTTAGTCTTATCTTCCATCAAATCAATTAATTTAGTTATCAACCCAATCTATTCAGTCTTCTATTTCATCTAATTAGTCCTTTGATCCATCTAATTAGTCAACTCTCCAATCTATTTTTTTAATTGATCAATCTATTCTCTTAACAAATCAATCTATTTTGTTGACATAGTAATCAAGTGAGTCAACTCTTAAATCAGTCTGAGTGCACTCTTCAATCACAAATAATCAATCCCATCAATCAAGGAATCTTGATTAGAACCTCCAAAATTTTATATAATGAGATTTAGTTCTCATATTTTATAAACCACACTATGATTTGGATTCTTATGTTGTCCACATTTGAGCTTAAAACCAGGAGCCCAACATTACATGAAGAAGGGGAACAACAAAGGATGATTACTAGTTTTCATATTTATTTGTTTGAAAATAATTTCATAGTATTGATTGTTTATGCATTCTCTTTTCATTGCTTCCTCTTTTGAGATCAGGGAACTAACTTCTATTAACAGATCTTGTTGTGGTTAAGATTGTGTTGTTATTACAGGCCTACAACTATAAAAAAACCCCTAATTACAATGGTGAATCTGACGTGATGCATCTCTAATCACTTGTAGATATCCCAGAGATTCATAGGAACATGGCTTATTTTTATTTGTCTGTTGTTTGTGGGGTATTTGCCATAAAGTCTTAAAAGAACATTTTGGGTGTTTGTGAGAAGTATGTTCACACATGGGCAAAGTATCTCAGCATAAAATATTGCTAGAGATAACAATGCTTGTGGATGCCATGCATACCTTAACTCTTAATGCATGATCTAGATGGATTGGATAAACATTTTTTGTCTGTTAAGAGTTCCTATTAAAATGCAAAGGGATAATCCTAACTTGATCTTTCATATCTTGGTGGGGTAGCACCTATTTTTCTATAATAAAAGTGGCTTAATGATGAAAAATAATTACTCAAAAATCATAAGATTTTGAAGAATGTGGTATTAAATAATTTTGGATTCCCACCTGATCTATCTAAATCACTTCTAAATCTAGTCATGTCACTAACATATCTTCTATCAGTCAAATTAGTCAATAAATCTATCAAAATGGTCAAATCAATTTTTTAATTAGTCGATAATTTCATCATGATTTGTCTTAAATGGGATATGTCTTTCCTGAAACTAGACATCATCATTTGTCTTAAACAAGATATGTCTTTCCTGAAAACATCTATCATCATTTTCCTTAAATGAGATATGCCTTTTCTGGAACCATACATCATCATTTGTCTTATATAGGATGTATCTTTACTAAAACCAAATGTTGTCGCTTGTCTTATACATGGTATGTCTTCCCTGAAACCAAACATCATCGCTAGTCTTATACATGATGGGTCCTTCCTAAAACCATACATAATTCTTATCAACAATTTGTGTGTCCAATGTTGATCGAACAATTATCATAGCCTACCAACATTCTTCACTTCTTACTTATTATTATTTTCTTCCATCATTTAATCTAAATCCTCTTTCAAGAGATCATTCATGCATTTCTTGCATAAACAATCTCTTGAGGGGGCTTCATTTACCTCGATGTCACATTGTTCTCGTTGGGGCATACTAAGGTATTATTTTTATCAATTATTTTTTGAAACAACGCTTGAAAATGCATTGTATCAAAGAGGGGCAAAATGTAGACGCTTAAAATGACCTATTGCTCTGACGCAACGACTTTACTAAAATTTATTTTAAATTATTAAATAATCTTTATTATTTAATTAATTTATGTCATTTGGATATATTCTAAATTAAAATTCATCATTTCTATTTAATTTCATAATTAGGTAAATTTAATTAATTACTTAATTATTGAACGTCTAATTATTATTCATCAACTATTTTGCTATAAAGTAATCAAATAATTAACGTTATTTGACTATTCCCTATGTCATTGTAATTAATTAAATAATTATGTTATTTAATTAATATTCCCTCTCTGTTATTATTATGTTTATGTAATAATTGCATTTAATTCATTGAATTCCACTCATAATTAAATAAATGTTATTTTATTTAATTAAACTAATTATTCCTCTAATTAATAGATATGTTTAATTATTTATTTATATTATCCCATGTGCAAATAAATGAATTCTTTTATTTATTTGATCATATTATTTCTTCCACTTTTGACTAATACTAACTTTATGTTCACTAATCAATCACACTTTATAACTCTTCAATCACATTTCTTTGGTTGGTTAATCAAATCAATTATCTAATCAATCTATTTAGTCTTCCCTTCCATCAATTCAGTTATCGAATCAATAAATTCAATTAGCAACCCAATCTATTTAGTCTTTTGTTTCATCTAATCAATCATCTGATCCAGCTAATTAGTCAAATCTCCAATCTATTATCTTAGTTGATCAATTTACTCTCTTAACATATCAATCTATTTTGTTGACATAGAAATCAAGTGAGTCAACTCTTCAATCAATCTAAGCTCACTCTTTAATCATAGATAATCAGTCCCACCAATCAAGGAACCTTGATTGGAACCTCCAAAATTCTATATAATGAGAATTATTTCTCATATTTTGTAAACCACATTACGATTTGAATTCTTATGCTATCTACATTTGAGCTTGAAACTGAGAGCCCAACATTACATCAAGAAGGAGAACACCAAAGGAGGATCAGGGGTTCGTATATTCATTTTTTTTAAATGATTTCATATTATTTATTGTTTATACTTTTTGTTTTCATTACTTCCTCTTTTGAGATTAGGGAACTAACTGTTATTAAAAGATCTTGTTGTGATTAAGATTGTGTTTTTATTACAAGTCTACAGCTACCAAAAAAACCCTGATTACACAAGTTAGCGCAAAAACACCTCAATGACCTTGTCTTTGTACAATATAACCTTCAGTTGCAAATAAGAAAGGAAGAAGAAACACTAGCTAGTCCACTTGATTTGGATGACAGATCCTTACTGTGATTGGGCATCATAGGAGCAACCTCCATTATTTACAAAAGACATGAAATCTACAATTTGGAGAGGGAGGCTATGAAGGGGGGTGGATTCGCACTGGGATTGGTTAACATTCAGGCAGATGAGGAGGAGTCATTCCCAATGGAATTGGAATGAAAGTCCCCATCAAGTTTGCGTAACATTGTCAGAACTTGTCAATCAAATTACAAAACTCTTTGAAAAGTCTTAAGAAATTATGAAAATCATCTCTAATCTTGAGAAATTTTGGAATTTTAAATGAAAAATCTTTAGCAAACATGAAAATTCCAAGAAATGTTCTAAAAATTACCTCTTATCCTGAAAGAAGTTGAAATTTTGAATGGAAATTCATTAGCAAACATAAAAATTCCAAGGAATGATCATCAATAATCATGGGATTCAATTTAAAAATCACACAGAATCTCTACCTTATTCTGAAATCTAAAAAATACTGCTAACTCTAGAGCTACAACTTCCTCTTTGTGAATGAATACAATGCCAAGCCCTTATATTTATAGGAAATGATGATGTCAAGAAGGGATCGACTTACTTGTTTCATTCTTTTATTTTATTTTTCTTTTATTTTTTGTTTTTTTTTGTTTTTCCTTTTTTTTTAGAATTTCTTTTCATAAGTCGATCTCTAACTTTTTTCTAAAAGTTTTTATTTTTTTAAGCTAACCCTTTTTTTATTCTAGAAGTTCTTTTCCAAGTTGACCCTTTTGTTTTATTCTAGAATTTTTATGTGTGAATGGACTTTGAGGAATTTCTATATTTGGGCAAATTTTTTAGATAAAATATAACATTTAAGTCACATTATTTTCCTTTTTATTGAGTATAATTTATAAAACAACATTTACATCATAATGTTTTTACCACCCTAGAGTTTTTATCACCACATAATACATAAGATATCAGGAGATATAGTTTGCAAGAATAAGTACATATAGACATATTACAATAAAGCTCATATGAACCAAAAAAAAGACATTGTTCCTAAATCATATTAGAGTTCATTATTTCTTAGATCCACCTAAGTAGTCCATCACTTATCACCCTCCATCCATTTCAAAATTTTGTCATTCTGGATATGAATGTTGTAAGGATGAGCTGGTTGCAGTACTCTGAGATGCTCGGAGATGGCTGGTGGAGGAACAGCAACAACAATAACAACATGCAAAGGCCTAGGATTGTCTCTCCCATTTCCACCAACATATCATGTAATTGCTTCTTCATTTAGCTTAGAGTTTGATCAAATGAAATGGTTTTGGAATGATTGTGATCAAATGTGTATCCATAGGCAACTTCTTTCTATAACATATGAGGAAAACCATCATTCAGGAGATCCACAAATTTCTTTTCATCAATTTTCAAGATCACTGTCACCTGCAAAGCAACATCATAATATATGAGACTCTGAAGAGACTTAGTAAGAAACCTATTACAACATGAGAAAGAACCATAAATAATATGTGTGATGCTAAAGTTATGGTGCAAACCTAAGACAAATATGCCCCAAACCTCTTAAAAAATAATAATCAAAGAATATATGAAATACAGTTTCAGGTCCTTTGTAACACAAACAAATATTGATGTCACCATTGGGTTTCTTAACAGATAATTTGTGCAGAAAGAAAAGCTACATGAAACATAGTTATTTTGGTTGAACCGGTCTATGCCATAGGGAGGAGAGATGCTTGATCTATTCACTAGGTTATAGGTCTAAATTCCAGCATAAATTAAGGTGGTTATAGATATCATCATTGATGGTGAGAAGTTTATAGATGGTCTTGGCTTTGGTATTTGGAAAATTGGTGTCATCTAGCCACATAAGCTATGAAATCCTATCATTCTTAACTACACAACCCATCAACAAGTTAAGTTTATAGCTATCCTCCCTCACTACAACATATGTTCTCTAGTGAGTTTAAGATGTCATATTTTTGTGATAGAACTTGCCAGCTAGCAAGTTTATTGTCTTGAATGATATCAAAAAATTGTCTGATACAATTCGTAGCCCACTTCCTCACTGAACATACTTGCAACAGTGCCAAGGGTTTATCCCCTTTTTTGAGGTTCCATCAAATGTATTTCTCACCACACACCTTGTTTTTTATCATCAATGACAAAATTGTTGCTAATCAAGCTTCTAACACTATCCCAACATTTCCAAATAGCTTTAAAAACATTAGAGCCTGTAACTTTAATAGGAAAATCTCTAGATAGAAGGTCATTAATGTGAAGACCTTTCCAAGAGGATGAGTAAGATGGAACTGCTCTAGCAATGTTGTTTCTAATTATCATCTTCCAAGGCTCGTTACCAAGAGTAGATTTATCAATCCAATTAACAACCAAGGTGAGGCCTTGAGTCCTTAAGTCTTTTACACCAAGTCCTCAAATATCTTTATCCATTGTACACCATCTCCAATTAACCCCATGCCTCTTTTTATTGCCTCTACCATCAGACCAAAAAACATATCACACCATATTTTGGATATAGTTGAACTGTACCTGATTGAATAACCAAGCTGATGAATGGTAAATATATGAAGATATCACCTTTTGACAAACTTAAAATCTATCTACAAGAGAGAGGTAGTTAGAGTTCCACTTGTTTAGTTTTTAATCCATCTTATCTCTTATCCATGTCCACATTTCCCTCAAATTGGGGTTAATAGATAAGGGGATTCTCATATATTTTACCTAGTGATTAGGACCCTCCCACCCCCCGACTAAGACCAAATCTATTGCACCATCTAGGTGGGTGATCAACCCACCCTAGAATAATTGATTTTGAAAGTGATACCTTATTGCCTAAGGCCTCATAGGATAGATTCAATTAATTCATGAGATTAAAAAGATTAATCTCTTCAAGCTCAATTAAAATTGTTGTATCATTCACAAATTGGATGTTTGATAGTTCATCTCTATTTGGGACAAAACCTCCTTTGAATTTGGGTGAGAGTGATTCATCTTTGAGGAGATAGAAGAGTGCATCCACTACTAAAACAAAAAAGGATGTGGCTAAAGGGTTATATTTCCTAATAGACCTAGACAACTCAAATGTTGAAGATATCACACTATTAACTACTACCGAGGATCTAGCTCTATTCAATAGAGTTGGGACCATTTGCCAAAAAACCAAGGAAACTCCAATGCCTCAAGCATCATCATGATAAGGTGTCACTCAATCCTATTGTAGGATTTTCATAGTCTAGAAGCAACATGCAACTATGTCGGTATGATCATCTAACCCAATCCATAGCTTTCCAACATGTGATCAAGTTTTCCAAAATGTACCTTCCTTTTACAAATCTAGTTTTAGTAGGGTTGATAATATGAGGAAAGATATTCTCCATCCTAAGGGCTAAGATCTTAGCCAAAATTTTGTATGAGACATTAAATAATGTAATAGGTCTCCAATTCCCTATAATATTTATGTCACCCTCTTTTGGGATTAATTTAATTAGACAAACATTAGTATTAGATCCAAGGGATTTCCTATCAATGGATTCAATGTAAACATGCAACAGTTCACTTCTAATCCAACTAATGTTTTTTTTGTAAAACTCAATAGGGATACCATCTAGTCTAGGGGCATTTTCACTACTTAATGCTTGGATGGAACTATTGATTTATTCAATATAAATAGGCTTATGTAAACAAATTTATTCCTCTGAGGAAACCTTTGAAGCAATGATGCCCTTAATTTTGGATCCGACAGTGTCCATATCATACCCTTCATCCTAAGTGGAAGAAAGCTTACAGTAGTAATCAACAAATACTTTTAGTATATCCTCTTTGGAGTTTGGAATTTTCCATCCTCCCAAATGGTATCAATCTTGTCTCTGGCCTCTTTGGCTTTGAGGATTTGAAAAATATACTTGGATACCAGATTTATCCAGTTTATCCTGGCCCTCATCTTGGCCCCTTGGACTTTTATGTTCTGCAATTTCCTGAGAGCATCTCTAACATAAGAAGCAGATTCAATGTTCTAAGTGCTATTTATATTATATTGTAATAATTACTCAACTAGATAAAGTTCCTCTTGTAGTCCAGATTCAATCCTCCTACTATCCTTTGCTTTCTTTTAAACCACCACCTGAAAAATTGTCTTCCAACTAGCAACATACTGAGACCATCTAGCTATGGCACTTTCATATTTCACTATCTTCAAATTATACCATTTTATTATACTAATAGCAGTAGAGACATCCTCATCTTTCAATAGATTGGTAATAACGAAAAAACCCTCCTTTTTAACATTATTAACTATGGCTTTATCCAACTGAAAAATATCACAAAGAATGGGGTAATTGTTAGAAAGTGTGTACGGGGTAACTTTGATGTTAACTCCATCATCATATTTTTTTAAGTTGAATATGTCTCTGTTGGCATAAAATCTTTCTAGCCTACAAAAAATTATCTTTCTCCCATGCTGAAAGTTAGACCATGTGTGCCATATGCCCTTGTTGCAGGCCTTGTTCCTAGCCAAAGGATCAAATAGTTTGTGCTTGTTCAACATCTTGTACTAAAAATATTTTTCATTCCCTTTCCTCTCAAAACTATTCCCACCATATTTGTCTTGTGGTGGTTCAATAATATTGAAGTCCTCCCCCCCCCAAAAAAAAATAAAAATCCAAGGCATGCCATCTAAATTGAACATCCATTGCCACAAACTAATCCAATTTATGTGGTCATTTAGAGCATATATATTGCAGACACCAGACTCTCCACCATTGCAATTGAAGATGATCCCTACCAATCTTTGGTAGGGGGAGAAACCTCGTGTAGAAATCTGTGTTCTCCATCTATGACCAACAAGGGTTACTGCCCAATCCCCCCTCTACCTTTTTGATGTGAGGTTTTAAATCATTTGGCATCCTTCTAAATTCATTTAAGATTGATGTCCAAGGAGAAGCCAGTGGCTTTTACCTCTTGAAGCATAAATATATCTATATCCTTGTTGTTCATTATGTATCTCTTGATTATATATTTTTTGTCAGGGGACTCCAATCCTCTGACATTCTAGGATGCACATTTAACTTCCATGGGAAACATTAATTATCAATTTCCATTGGTGATTTGAAGTTCTTATAACATCTAGGAAGCTGATGATCGGATTGTTTAGCTTTATTATTATTGCTAGAGGGGCCTAGAGGTCTCGCTCTTTTTTTCTTAATAACTGCCTCTGAGGCATCATCATTAATAGCTGGGGTTTCCTCATTTTTTTGACCTCTTTGTCCTAACTCTCCTCTTCTTCTTCTAAGCATTAAAGACAAAAAAAATTAGTTTCCTCCTGTGAATTATTGAGGGGAACAATAGCCAAATCACTGCTTTCACCTTTGTCTAGTTTCTCAACTATAGGGACCTCTTGAGAAACATGTTCCTCTCCCTCTTGAACATTAATGGCACCAAGGGTGAGAGTGGATCTCTTGGGGATAGAGATATGGTGAAGTTTGGGGAGGGGAGGGGAGGTGGATGGGGAGTGGGTTGGTGGTTGGGAACAATAAGGGAGAAATTTGAAAACTTCTCCTCAACACTATAGGCCTTTTGTAGGGCCTCCAACCTGTCACTAGAAGTAAAGACATCTGGAAGAACATTAGAAATATCAAAGGTGAGGGAAGGGAAGCAAGGGGTGGGACAACATTACAAGTAATGATGGAAATAGCCTTAGGATCAGACAACTTTCTAATCTTCTCAAGAGAAAGTTGGTGGGAATTTTTGGTCCTATGTCTAGGTTGGGAAGCATGGGATTCCAAACCAAAGTTAAGGGTGGATACATCTAGTAGTTTATGAACATCTGATAGACTCTTTGCCTTATCAAATACAAGAGGATCCTTCTCATTGATGAAGGAAACCTTAAGAAGATCAAGGTTATTGTTGATGGTCTTCAGGTTAAAAAAGGGGGAATTATTGTTATGAGGCTTTGAGGGGACCTTGGGTTGCCCAGATTTGACACAAAATTGCTCTGGTTGGGAATAGATTTTTTTCCCTTCATATTAAAATTAGGGTTTTATGTCTTTTTAATCATAGGGCATGCATTTCTCATGTGCCCTTCTATTATTCACAAAAAACACACGTTAATGCCACCTTGAAAGGTAACAGGGTAAACAACTAGGTGATCATCGAGGTAAAAATGAATAAATTTAGGGAGATAAAGGTTATTCAAAGAAACAAGAACCCTAGCATCAATATGGGAAAGTAAATTGTCAGTCTTATCCACCCGAATGACATTGCTAATGGGTTCTAAGGCACGAGGGATGTAGTTCCACAAGTACAGAGGCAACTTGCTAGTAGTTATCTAGTGAGGGCAAGAGAGGGTTGGAATTTCCTCATGGATGACATCTGGAGACCAATAAATTGCTCTAAAATTATAGGAACTGATTCTCCAGAATTACCTTTTGATAATCTCTTTTTGACTATTAGGGTTAGATAAAAAAAAATTAAAAAAAAACTTTTTACACCATACAGAAACATGAAAAATGATACCCTAATTTCTTAGACCAAACATCATGCAACCAATTGTTAAAAAGGAATGAGAAGGAAGTTTAGAAAACTCTTGGGCTACAAGAAAAACTAAAGAATTTTTTAACCTAGACTTCTTTGCATTGATTGCTAAAGCCATTTACAAGTTAGGTTTAATAAGGAAGTCACCAACAGAGGGTTCCTTATCTCCATTCAAGTGTTTTATGGTATGGTTGTTGCCGGTGGTGAGTTGCTAGAGGAACCTCGCTCCATCCAGGATTTTCTGTGCATCTTTAAGGACTTCTATGAAGGATCTAGTCTCCACCGTTAGCGGCTTCTGTAAATGTTTTAAAAGAATATCATCTCCAAGTGATAAAGATCCCATAAATGGGATGAATTAAAGAGTGTAATAAATATTGTTAAAGGAGGATGACCTTCCACCCACAGGGAAGTTCTCCTCAAAGTCTCTTCCATAGACTTGCAAAGCACTCCTCAATAGAATTTCATCCCATCTTTGTGTATATTATTTTACTCACCTTATTTTCCTTTCTTATACTTTAAGCTATATTTTATATAAATATTGTCAGGATGTTTGAGTGTGGTTTCAATTATCTAGGAGTTATAATGGAGATTCCGGATTTTGGAAGATCCTACAAATTTTCAGACTTAGCCAAATTTTAGTAATCAACATGCTTCCACCAGTGTTCTTTTTCATAGTTTTTCTTGACTTTTCCAAGATAAATTTGATACTAGAATATTATTTTTCTAATAATTTTCACAATTTTGAATATTTTTTCCTTGCTTTGAAATTTGGAACTTTTCACCACTTTTCATTCTTTTTCATGAAATCTAAAATGAACTTGAAGTTGAAAATAGAAATTTTACACTTTGGCGATTTCACAACTTTTGGCCTTCCCAAAATAGAAACTTCTAAAACTAGAAATTTCAAAAAAGAACAAAAAAATAACTTTCTAAATTTATAAAAATCAAACAAAAAGAAGGCTCCTGAATTGGCTCCAAAATGCCAAAATAAAAACTTTTGAAAAAGTAAAAAGTAGGAAAAAACACCTTTTCCTAAAAAGTAGGACTTGTTAGAATTGACCTCGAGAAATGTCGATCTTCATCCCTTGGCCCTTCTAAACACATATGTGGCATCAAAATATTCATTTGGTCATGCTTACTTTATTTTATTTTTTGACATCCCTAAATTTGGATTGAACTCTAAACTTTGTACTGACAAGAGACTAGAAACTAAAACAAAAACACTAAAACAAAACCCTAAAAAGTGAAAAAATAGAGTCCCCATTTGCAATGAGGCGATGTGTGATAACTTCACAACATGCCCTTGTGTATTATTTAGTAGTTTCCTAAGGACACAATGCTTTCCTTGGGGTAATCCTTTTATGCCCATGCATATTATTTAGTGGATTCCTAAGGAGACAATCTTTTCCTTAGGGTAATCCTTGTACACCCTTGTGCATCATTTAGTTGGATTCCTAGGGAGATAATTATTTCCTTAGGGCAATCATTTTACACCATTTTAGCATGATTTCTTTGGATACAATGCTTTCTTAGGTTATTCTTGGGGTGGGTTGACTAGTATAACATAACTTGCTAGACTATCAGCTATATCTTTGCATTGATCATTTTCTCTTGGGATGAGTGGAACTAGCATAACACAAATTTTTATATTATTTTCATTGTTCCTCACTATCCCACAGATCACACAAAAAATGCAACTTGTTGTCTAGTGAAATCTATGTCCTTTTCATGGATCACCTAGCATAACACACTTTGCTAGCCTATATAATTCATGACTTCCTTTCTCCCTTTCTTTGTAATCGCATAAGAGTTACATACCTTGCTAGTCAGTTGATCATTGAGTCTGGTTTTATCTTTGATGTGTTCTCTTGTTCTTCCTATGAGACCACTTGTGCTCTTATAAGAGCATTCTAAATGTGATACTAGTAGTTGAGACATTTTGTCTATCAAGGTCTCTTCAAGTAGTGTATTTGGAGCCTTTTCTTTTAGGGTAAAAGTACAAACCCATGTCACACTTTTATAAAGGAAAAGGTCAACAAGACACAAAATGTTCAACTTTAACGACATAAATGTGGCATTTGTGTTTAGAATTTGAAGATGATGTAAACTGATGAAATGTATAAAATTAGATAAAGTTTATGCCTATAATTTTTTATTTATTTTTAAACAAGAATTGACACTGTTTTTTAATTTTTGAAGTCCATTTTTTCAGTTGCTGAAAATATGGGTTATAGTTCCCGCCAAACAAGTATATACAAATAATCTATTTTTCCTTTGATTTCAAAATATTTTATAGATGACATGTATAGCTAGTGCAGAAAAGAAGGAAGGTTGGTTTTTTATGTATAGTTTCTCTGATATAACTACTCAAAGTCGAACTTATCCAAAATCGACAATTTTCATCTCCCGTCAAATTTCCCCTATCAAATCTACACCATTCAAAAAAATTACATATTCTTGAAGAGGACTTTGTCCTCTAGTGTTAAATATAAATTTTAAATTTTTTTGATATGATTTACTATTTTTTTTCTTTATTTGAAGCAACATATTCTTGAATGTTAAAATACCTACTTGCAGTGTTTTAAAATTATAATATATTAGATCTAATCAAAATATTATAGAACTTATATGACAATAATCTTGACTCTAAACTCTACAAAAGGGTATTTTTATAGTTAAATAAAAATATCATTAAAAAGAGTAAGAGTTATTGAAACATCACTTTTCTGAAATAATTTTATTTCTTTGGTAATTGGACCCAAATTGGTATAAAACATGCATTTAATAGATATTTCCAATTGGAAAAGTTGAAGCACTTATCTAATGAATCTAGCTAGACCATATGTTTGAATAATAATAATTTTTAGTTAGAAATACTCAAATTCAATTGTGTTGATAAGTTAGCTTGAAATGTGACACAACTTTGTACTGTTAATGTTTAGTACTAACCCCTTTTGTGACGTGTCTTTTGTTTTGTCTTTGTATTCATTTTCCTATATTTTTTTTTATTTTGCCCTTGCACATACTTGTACAAGTTGAGATCCTTGGTTTCGGGGCTTATTCCCTTAAACTTAGTGATGTCTTACCTCTTTGTAGTCTTTCCCATTATCATCTTTTTATCTTCACATCTCTTTCTTCTACTTCACCATAAGTATGTGTGTAGACTCATACTCCCACTAAAGTGGGGCCTAAATGTAACACGTAAATTGTAAGCACCTCTCTAAGATACATGATTTTTACTTATTGAGCACCCATTTTAGTGTGTATTCATTCCTCCATGCATCATTAAACTTTTTAATGCATATAACTAATTAATATTTAAATATTTATCCTCTACTAACTTAGTTTACATATTGGGCCCTTAATATTAGGTGTGCCCTCTTTAATCATTTCATTCATTTATCTACTCTTTCATACATAGGGCCTATTCTATCATGGGTGGCCTTTTATATTTATTTGAGTTCAAATCATGATTTCATGTGCATTTTGGTTGCCTTGTATCGTCATTGACCCCTAATTTAATGTTGAGCCCTAATTGGTTGGAATAGGGCACTCCATAAGGCATAAGATGAGATAGGTCACCCTGTACCTTGGTAGGCACCTCCTTTTGCATAAAGGTAGCCCAAATTTAAATTGGAGAAAGGTCTTATATTTTTAGCGATATATTCAAATCCTCATTGATCCTCTTCAAGTTTAAGCCCCAAAGTGGACTGGAGAGGTGTAAAATAAATGTTGCCTCCCTCATTTTGACATCTAATAAATCCTTCCATCCATTATCAATCTAAGCATTTAAGGAGCATTCAAGCAAGCATTTAAGGCATTTCATCCCACTATCTTCTTCATCTTGTGGAAAGCTAGAATAATCAATTATGCACGCATATTTTTTGTGATGTCCTTTTAGGTATTTATGGATTCATGCTATTGCATCAACACTTGTAATCTTATTTCAAGTGCAGTTGCATTATTCAAGGTATAAGACATCTTATTTTCTTATTCAAGACCTAATTACTTCAAGCTTTTCAATTCAATTTAAAGGTTGATTCCTCTACAAGAATTTGATTCAAGAAAACCCATTTCTCCCAATATTTTCCCCATTTTCTTTGTGTAGGTCACAATGTCATAGTTTTGGAAAATGCTATAGACAATTTGACGAAGAATTACAAGTGGCAGAAGTTTCATCAAAGCTTGTTGGGTTGTAGGTGCCTCCTAAGGCCTCAAGCAAGCCAAGTTACCTCATAGCCTCCAAGTTGCCTCAATCCTACCCTTTTGAACTAAAACTTGGATGACAGGTTGGTCATTGTTTCAAGTTTCTAGATCTGGTATCAGAATCAAGTTTACAATCTATGTACACATTTATTTCATTCTTGCCATAGATTTTGCATTCTTCACTTTCTATTGTGCATAACCATATTTAACTCCATCCATAGAAAAGGAAACCCATTGCATCCACTTAGCTCTTGAGCCTCCTTGAACTTAGTGGATCATATTCCTTCCAATGTGTGAAAGTACTTATGGTGTGAGCTTTCTAGCTTGACCTTTCATCCTAGTGAAAGCCTCTCATATCGACATTTTATTTCATTATAGTAATGTAGTGGGATTGTAAATTGAATGAAAGTGTAATGTTCCATCTTAGAGAGAGAGGGAGAGAAAAAAAACCTTTAAGTGGATTGTTGGAATTTTAGCATAGTCATCTAGTGGGATCATAAATTGAATTAAAGTCTATTGTTCAATCTAAGAAAGAAAGAAAAAAAACCTTCAAGAGGTCATAACTTTTGTTCTCAAAAGTGGTTGAGTCTATTATTTTTTAGAATAAGGGTCTCAAAGAGAACTGTGTTTTTGATATTGAAAGAAGTAAAAAACCAGGGTGTTGTCCCTTAATACAACACCCAAAGGGCGACAGTAAGTAGATTCACATTGCCAACACATTAACAACACAAGAACAATAAAGCTATACAATTACCAGGTTCTGCATATCAAAAACTATGAGAGACCTACTAGTCATAATAGCTAAGCACGCTATAACAAACATAACCATACTACCTAAAGTATTGTCAGTATAATAATCATTAAAAGTTTTACTTAAAGGCCTTACAAGGCCATACCTAGATTTTTTTTTTCAAACCATAACATAGTAAAGACCAGAACTAAAACAAGGATTCATATCCATTATCAACAACACAAAAAAAAGGAAACAAGAGTCAAACTAAGCTTCCCTTGGTGTGAATTTCTTTAATAGAAATAGTCATGCCCAATCCTTCATGAGGAACTTTAAAAGCTCTTTGAAGTCACCATATTTAGTGTCATTTTCATCAAGCATGTCCTTCTGTAGTAAGAAAAGAGTGGTATCCAAGGAGTGCATCACCTTAAGGGAAAAATGTGAAACCTCCTACAACCTGTTATCCATGCTTATAATTTCCTTTTATTTTTTTCAATCGGCCCCACATTTTCTATAATCCCCTCCAGCATTGGTTCTCTCTTTACTTGTGGTTTTCTCCTTGTCTTTAACAGAGGATGTGGCCTTGCTTTTAGTTTCAACCTTGTGTGTGAGGTCAATAGATTGAGTTTTTAAACTTTCTGAAATGTGGGAGGAGCTACTGGGAGTAACAGAGTGAGCCTCTTTCCCTAATGGTTTTTCCTCTAGGATTTTACTTTCACTAACCCTGACACCCTTAGATTCAGACTCTTCTTTTAAGTTTTTTCCTTTCCCAAGGGGTTTGACTGCAAGTCTAGTGGAGCGATGAGGGGCAATAGTCTCTTTCGTAATCTCCACACCTGAATCAATATGATGTATATTAAATTTGGCTTTCTTAGGGGCCTCAGTCTTCAGATCCAGAGGGGGTCATTTTTCTTCTTTTCTTTAGAAATCTCCATAGACTCTATTTTGGGAGAATTATTCAGGGAGACTTGGGGAGTTTTAGGCTTCTTAATACATTTCTTTTTGATTGGGCCAAGGGATTCCATCAGGCTAGCTGAGGGTGGGGATAAGGAAACATGGGTTTATTGCATGGTAATGGCTCGTGATCGACAAAGGGAAAGATGAAAATGATCAACCTAAACATGAGACCCTAGTGTAAAATGGTATACTTTATCTTGGTTTTTTAGAATCCACAACATCTTTAATAGTGCTTTCCAGCGAATGAAGAAGAAAGAATGAAATAGAAATAAAATCATGGTTCCTAAAGTGATTTAGAAAGGGAATATGATAATAATAGTAAACCCCAAACCTTCCTTTGAGGGAAAAATATTTCATGATAACTATACAAACCTGGTCCTAGGGCTTAGGTAATTTCTCTCGGTGAAAACCTCCCTACAACTTAACTAGTTGTTCCTTGTCATGAAAGAATTGGTTAAGGTTGGCAACATCAGACACCCTACTTGTTTTCTTCCATTTTTTGCTTTTGTGGAGAGGCTAGTGGCTTGGGTGATCACCTCCTCATTGACCTCGAATGAAATACCCCCCATAGTGACTCTTCTCTTGGCCCATGAGAAGATAAATTATTGGGAGAGACTCTCATCATAACCTTCCATGCATTCAATAAATGAGGTGATTCCTCCTTCCTTGCAGATATGTAGACAATGGCATTATTTTTGTACTCATCGTACTTATCAAGCTCAACACGAACCTAATCCACCCCTCCCCCTCCCATGATGTTGTTAGCCAATGCCAAAGAGATTATGGTGGTATAGGAAACAATGTGAGGTTGGGAAGAAATGTTATAGAAGTGTAGAAACCCCATATTTAGCTTCACAAGAAAAAAGGCACAAAAACTTGATTAAAAGATGATAATTGGTGTAATTACTACATTTAGTGCCTCCATTCATTTCTAGCTCAGAAAGGGTAGTACCCTCATGAGAATAGTCCTTCCTCCAACAAGAAATATGGATGACAATAAGAACAAGCTAAGGACATAATCTAGAAAAATCTAATGAGCCAACTTTTAAATTATTATCACAACCCCCCCCCCCCCAAAAAAAAAAAAATAAAAAAAAATAACCTTCCAATATACTTAATTCAAAAAATTGCCACCACAACCCATCATAAATAGGCATGGGATGACGTGTACCACCCAAGTACATATCTTATGGCGACTTGGTGGGAGTTTTAAAATAGGGAAAGATCAAATAGTTATTTAAATTTAGATATCCACCATCTTTATATTGTGAGGCCCAAAGGCCCCTAGCAAGGATCCAACGAATAATTTTAGCAACTTCTATTAGAGACAAGGGTGATTTTTTTGCTCTCTAAAAGGGACTTCATGACATCAGGAAGATAATAGACCATCCTCTAGTAGTAAAGACCCTCCCTCACCAAACCAATAGTTTCCATAGATTCAACCGCAACATTTCCCTCTCTGAAGGTATGTTGTAAGGCAAATTCATCAAATCTTGCTAAAAGAGGTCTTATGTCTCTTAAGATTCCCTCCACATTCCATCCTATCATTATGGTACCTCTGGTTTCTTCAATAACTAACTTAGAGTCCCTTTAATTTTCAAGACTTTAATGCTAATTGACAAAACTATCTTTAGGCCCCATAACAGGGTCATACCTTCCTCCTGATTACTGGTAAAGCCTCCTATATTTCTAGTATAAGTAGAAACTAAATCAACCTTGTGATCCCTGATCGCCCCACCTCCAATAGTCAAGCCCAATCTAGCTGCACCATTAAAATTCAACTTGAAACAAGGTGTGCGAGGAGCTTTCCAAACTGTGTTTTTACTAGCAATTTTCTTAGAATTGTCAAACTTATATATAGCTCCAGGAGCCTCCAAAAATCTACAAGCTTACAATCCCAAGCCAAAATATTATCATTAGGTATTTTCCAATTGCTAACAACAACATTTTCAAGCAAGAGTTTTTTGAGATTGCAAGCACATTATCAACAATGTTTTCAATGTCCTTGAAGATCTTGGCATTCCTCTCTTTCCACAGGCACCAACAAACATGTGGGGGTATTTGCCACCATAGCTTCTAGATGAGGGGGTGACTTGATGAGAACTGCCAATTAAGAAAAAATTATTGGATATTCATGCCAAACACCCATTGGAGGCTAAACTTATGTAATATATTATGCTAGATATGTGAGGCAAAAGGACTATGAATGAAAAGGTGTTGAATTATCTTTTCATCCATCTTACAAATAATGCATCGATTAGGAAGCTAGAAACCTCTTTTAATAAGATTAACTTGAGTTAGTATTTTACCATGCATAGAAGCCGACCGGAAGAAGTTAATCTTAGGAATAATTTGTGGGTTCCAAAACTTCTTCTAGCAATCAAGGTCACCATTATGCTTGATCAACATATTATAAGCAGACTTCATAGATAAGGCTCCATTTAGGTTCTTTGCCCAAATGAATTTATCTTCTCTAGGGAACAAAGGAAGTCTTACCTCCATCAACAAAGATTGTAATTCATCAGCACTAGGAAAGAGGTTAGGTTTATCCCTGACACTTTTCTTAAGGGAAATCCACTTACCTCCAGGGGTGATGTAATCAACAGTAAAAGTCCTAAAGTAAGTCTTCATCCTTCACATTAGGAGACTAAAGAGGCCAATAGCGAGAGGTTTTCTCCAAGCTAGTAGTCATCCCAAAATTTGATTGTTCTCCCATTGCTAATTTTCCACTTTATCCCTTCCCTAATGAGAGATCTTCTTTTAAGGATGTTGGTCCATAGTTTTTATCCTATTGGTAAATCATGAGAGTCAAGGACCTTATGAGGACCTTATGAAAACTGCCATTGTTTAGATATTTCACCATCATGATTTTACTCTAATCTTCCAAACCTATAGCCAAGTTCTAGCCAACTTTAGCAATTAAGGCTTTGTTCAAGTATGCCAACTTCCTAATCCCAAGGCCTCCCATAGATTTGGGTTTACAAACTATGTCCCAACTTACAAGTGTCCTCTTTTTTTCTTCAACTCCAGTGAAAAGGAAGATTTGTTGGATTTTTTCTAATTTCTCAATCATAGTCCTATAGATTTTGAAAAGAGATAAGAAATAGACTGGGATTCCTTGTAGAGAGGTTGAGAGTAGCTTTCAGTTTCCCTATACTACTCAACAAGTGCTGTTTCCATCCAACTAATTTTCTTTGATTTATCTCTAAAATAGAATTCTAGAAGGTGGAGGTTACCTCCTTAACAGTGAGAGTAGGCCCAAATAAGTACCGGGAAGGGAAATACACTAATAAATAAGGATATCTATGATCTTAGCTTGAAGGCACAACTTGGTGTTGATGAAATATATACTAATTTTTACATAATAAATGCACTGAACTGAAGCTCTAGCATAATCACAGAGGAGACATTTCCACTCTTTAGCTTCCATTACTAAGGATTTACCAAAGAGGAAGGTATCATCAAAAAACTACTGCAAAATCAGGGGATGGGGGAGTGTAGTGGCAACTCTAACTCCCTGGATTCTACCAATCCAAGATAGATTAATTTTTTTTTTGTGAAGGACTTCAACAACAATAATAAAAAGATAGGGAGAAAAAGGGTCACCTTGCCTAATTCCCTTAACAACTTTGAAGTAACCCCAAGGAATCTCACTAACCAAAATTGAGTAGTGAACTGTCTCTATAGATTCTCAGATGATCCCAATCACTCTATCATTGAAACCAAGTTTAAGTAGGACATGGTATAGAAAATGTCATTTAACTTTATCATAAGCTTTGGAAATGTCCAATTTAAAGGTCATACCTAGGATCTGACTTTTACCCATAAAATGGATGTTCTTTTGGGCGACAACGACAACATCCAAATTTTGATGCCCTGGAACAAAACCTTTTATGGAAAGGGCTAATAATTTTGTCCATTAGGGGTTTGAGTTGATTGACTAACACCTTAGAAAATATTTTGTAGATAGTATTATAGAGGCTTATATGCGTAAAATAATCCATGCATTTTGGGTCCTGGACTTTAAGGACTAATACAATATAAGTGTTATTTAGTTTGTTCATAAGCTTACCAGTCTAGAGTAAATCCCTTATGGATTTTGTCACATCAAAGCAGACAATGTCCCAAAATTCTTGAAAAAAGTAGAAGATGGCAATCCATTAGGCCTTAAACACACCCATAGAAAACACTGCCACTTTGACTTCCTCTTCTATAACAAGGGCAAGGAGCTTCTTGTTGTCATCCTCACTGATGACTGTTGGGAGGTGATAAATAAGTCCATCTTACACTTCTCTGAACTAGTTTCCTTTATTGTCAGCATATGATTGAATTAAAAAATGGGAAGAAATTTCACCAATTTTATCATCACTAGTAACCCCTTTATTACTTTCATCCACTAAAAACATAATAGTATTTCTCTTTTTGTGCTTGCTAGTCATTCTGTGAAAAAAAATTGAGTTCTCATCTCCCTGTTTCAACCATTGAATTCTTGATCTTTGCTTCCAAAATATTTCTTCCTTACTGAGATTATCTTTCCATTTCTTTCCCCAACCTTCTTCCTCCTCATGAAGGGATTGGGAGAAATTAGCAGAAGCAATTAGATTTTGAATGTTGTCAAGTTTGGAGCCAATTTCCTTCTTATGCTTGAAGATATCCCCAAAAGTAGACTTATTCCAACCTCTAATGTCCCTTCCAATAAGGTCTAATTTTTGAGAAATCCTATACATAGGAGAGCCTTGGCCTATGTTGTGGTGACCAAATTGCATATATTTGAGACTACTTTGATATTGGTGGAACCTAAATTCCACAATCTAAAGCTTTAAATTATAATTTAATGATACTTTCAAGTATTTTTAGAATTTTAGCTCTCATAGTTGTATGTTTGAACATTCTTGTAGTTTACAAATCACTCTCATTTTTTTAATGTGATAAAAATCAAGATGATGACTATTATACCATCTTATATATTTCATACTTAAATTGATGATTTAATAGAATAAACTTTAAAATTTTATGATCAAAACAAATAATATAAACTTATATCAAACTCACACAATAAAATATTAGTTTGTATTATTTTTCTTTGATTGTCAATTTTTCAAAATTTATTCTATAAGTTCATCAATTTAAGTATGAAATATATAAGCTTTTCTTCACATTTTAAAAAAAATTGAGAGTATATGAAAGATTTATCCTCCAACAAGAGTTGCACACAGATGGAGTCTCTGCCTTATGTAGGGGAATAGGAGAAATTGTTCATTTGGTTGGGCATTGCACAGTGGACAGAATTGAAGTTATATCAACAGTGTCAATTAAAGAGAAGGAAGATACGTGAAGAGGACAATAGTAGGAAAGAGCACAAAGTATTAAAAGTTGCTGGGTCAAGGATAGTGCGGTCTTATATTCCAAGTGGAGGGGTATGTAGATATTGATAGGTGATCAGTGAACGAAAGTGATGCATAGGCCTTCGATGTCAGTAACTGATCAATTTGCTTCTAACTATCACTAAGTGATTCGATGGATATTCTGGAATAATTCTCTTATAAAGACAACACTATTAAAATCACAATTTCCATGCATTTACATTCATCAATGGTAAATTCAAGATACCATGTCATTTCTTAGACCTACAAGATTCATTATCAATTAAAACTATGTTGAATAATGAAACGTTAACATAGAAAATGCACCAAACAGACCATTATCAAAATCCCATTTGAAACACTCTTTTATAAGATCCCCTAACATGACTTGAGAATAATATGTACAACAATTGAAAAGGCCCAAAGTCTGGGCCACTACACTACCAAATATTTCTCCAGAGTATCAGAATTGAACATAAAACACCAAAAGAATACAATATCAATCACTCTTCTTCCTGAAAGAGCATCCTTCAGTCAACCGTGCATGACCTCTAGTTGGCTAGCATAGCACAATTTGATAGTTCCCATAGAGAACTGTCTGAGAATGACTGAACACAATGGTACTGTATAGAAAACATAATAAAATGTCAAAATACCGAATCTTAGATGTTATTCTTGCAAGAAGAATTCTTTAAAATCAAGCCACAAAATAACTATTTCTTTTTAAAATTAAAACCAATAAAATACTAAGAGAACATAATCAAATGTTCAAATACTGAATTTTACATTTAATCCTGCAAGGAAAAACTTTTCAAATCAAGCCAAAAAATAATTTCTTGTAAAACAAACAATAAAAATTCTAAGAATTCTAATAAACATACATATTGAAGCATCTTTGACACTTCACATCTTGCAACAAATAGAATGTAGTCAGCTAAAAGGAAGAATAATATACCAAGGAAATCATAATCCTTTGATCTCCAATATGTTGATATTAAAGTCTTAACTTGATTTTCAATATTCTGATATTTAATATTTCAATTCTTAACTAGCATCTCTCAACAAAACCATCAACAACATGGACACAATGATTCAAAAGTATTTCTAAAGATTTTATTATTATTTATATGGATTGAAATAACAAAAACTAATGACAGCCATATCCTTTCTTTACAAGTAACTGCAAAAAGTTATTACATTGTCATGATGAAGTTGAAGTACTTATGATAACCCCAACATACTTAAGGCTACCACCAGTGAAATTAGATTAAATAAATTGCCATTGCCTAAGGTGTACCTATTACCAATAAAAGAAAGTTTAGATATCATCATTCTCAAATGTAAATAGGTTCCCTATTAGAAGCATGCTGAAAATTAAAAAGGTTGATTGTTAGATGCATACGATACTAAGTTACATTCTTGTATAATGTTTGTTTGGAGGAAACAATTAGGATCTAGACTACCTATCTAGAATTGATAAAGGAGAAGAATTGTACATGAATATGACATATGCGATCTAACTAGAAATCAATCATTCTAGATAACTCAAGTACCTAAAGAACTCAGTGATGTAGTTGAGTTACTTTCTACAAAGACATGTCCAATGGACATGACTAAACATGATAAAAAAACTATCACCATAGAAATTCCTTATGTCTACCATAATTGAAGGAGCTCTATATAAGAAGGGTGAGATGAAGTACTACAAGGAGTAGTATATAAACATGAATGAGAACAAATTTGGGGGTAGACACATGAAGGTATTATGAGAGGGCATAATTGTAAAGATGATACAACCCAAAATATATTGCTATTTGGACTATGGTGGCCCAACATATATACAATTTTAGAAGCACTATATGAAGAATTATGATATCTCCCAAAGAATTGGAAGGCCTATTATCTGTGATGAAATTCCCTTACAACCTATCTTAACATATTCCACATTTTAGTGGCAAAATCAACAGTCATATTAAATCTACTAGATGGATAAGAGATAAGAAAAATACCTTTGGGATGAAATAATTAGCCTTCCACCATGGTAATTAGGCTCATCAGTATTCATAATTAGGCTCCTCAGTATTCATGAGGTGACGAGAAATGACAAAGATCATAACTTTCTCAATATCTATAAGAATAAATTATTAGTTTATAAAGCAGTTGAGATGAAGTATAAGCCATTACCATTTAAGCCATTCTATGGAAAGAGCTCTAGAAAATTCACAATTACTTATACACGGATTACCATAACCAATGGACTGACGATTATAATCATAAACAAAGTTTAGAAGACTTTCCTCTTTTCACTGACATCCTACAACCTAATACATGTTATGTTTTGGATTCATTGCATGTGAAAAAGGATGAGTTGGGCTTAATACAATGGTATGACTTAAATTATAAATCCCTAAATTTTTCCTCAATGAAAAGTATTAATATGTAGTTTCTGGATCAAGACTAATTTAGATGTCATGGGCATGGTTTCTCTCATGAAACTGGGATTATATTATGGAATTTTTCAGAGAACAAATTTTGTTTCAATCCACTACTTACTCGTGAAGACAAACATAAGCATTATGAAAAAGAATCAATCCCAGGGAATAGTGTGGTCTTGTGGGGTTCTTTTTGCACCCAGGAAATGGAGATGGGATGTGCCAAAAGACAAGAAGGGCAAGATAGGTGATTGCTTCATGGGAGACAAAGAAGAAAGCTACAAGGAGAAAGAAGCATAAGAAATAGAAGGAGAAAAGAACTTGCAGTGGCGTGAGAGAGTGTAAGAGCTAATTGCATAAGAAATAAAGAGGATTAGGAGTGGAAATTAACAAGAACCATGTGCTAAAGATTTAAAAAAGGCTATTTGTTGTTGCATGGAAACATAGGAGTCTAATGTGGGAGTTGGGACACAACATAGTCCAAGGAAAGACAATTCTCAAATAGATTAAGTTGCACCAAAACTAAAGAAGAGGAGCTTTGTGAATTGCTGTGCAAAAATAGATAAGAGGGAAGTTAAATTCAATGGGTATATATTTTGTAAGCTAATGAATACATTAGTAATGGTATGTGCGAAGAAATGCATTTCTATATTGCAAACTAAGTGTTGAATATACCATTTTCGTGGAAAAAGTCAATTTTTTTTAAATTTCTACTCAAAATTGATAGTATCAAAAGTTTTCAATCAAGATTTTTTACAAAGTGATTTGCAATGGATTCTTAATCCGAGTGTTTGTGTAAATTTTTATTGAATCAAAGTTTTGAGTTATTATTTGTATATCGTCAATGATAGTAATTCAAGCTATATATAGAAAAGAAACCGTATTTAAAAAGTTGGTTAACAAATTTTTGTTTGGAAGAGAAAAAAATATATTCTGACCCATTTTGACCTTATAATACCTCATTCTTCAGAGAAAAAGTTGCAGAACTCACCAAAATGTCCTCTTGAAAGTTGATCCTTCACCAACATAAAAAGAAAATTGACCTAGGATTTTTTGCTTGAGTAGGCAATGTGCGAGAAATGTGTAGTAAAGAAAGGAAATGTTAATACAAGAGCAAATAATTTAAAAAATTTGAAGAAAAGTACATCTACATAAAAAGTATGGAGTATAATAGCTTCTATTCATGGCACAACTTCTAGTACTGTTGTAATGCTTCATTGTCATCCCATATAATCATCAAGCCTCCTTTTCCATTCACATCATCTAGAGTAGACAAAAAATTATATAACCCTAACAATGCAAAATATTACCGAAAGATGCTGCGTAGCTTACCAAAAAAACTCTCAAAGCATAGTCTGAAACCACCAGTTAATTTCGGAATACCCTTCAAATGGCATGTGAACAAGATGTAGAAGCACAAAGATGAATTTATTGAAAAGAAAAAGGCATTGAGTACAGAAACCTAGGCCATACATGGCTAAAAGTGAGTAGATTGTCTTCCTTTGTAGGTATAAATTGGTAGAAAAAAAAATGCAAGAGACAACAATTAATGCAAATCTAAATGATGTTATGCAAATTTGCACAAAGAAAACATGTAGGGAAATGAAAGCCCTCACATGAAATTGATGCATGTGTTTTGCTCTCTCCTCACTCTTTCTCTCCTCCTTGGTCGCTGCCGCCCAAGTACTATGTTCTCTATTCATTAGATTTTAGTGTTGAGGGCAAGCAAAATATAGGAAGACATATAATGCACGAGTATTGCTTTTATAAAGCCACTTGCATTCTAAATGGAAAGCTCAACACTAGCAGAGCCATTATCTCCCACCTGTCCTTGCGGATGTGAAATGTGGAAGAATAGGTTATGTTACAATCATTTGCCCTCGACAACAGACACGTATTGCACACTGCCACGACTCCCCAACCTTTTTTATGCCGAATTTTCTAAGCAAAAAAATAAAAAGATTGTTGGGAAAAATCAGCTCCACCAATGGAAAAACAAGAATTTTGCAGCCGAAAATTCATTTTGATAGGCATTAATCAAGCGACCATAGTATATAGGAAATGTTTTGCATTTTTCACGGTTATCGAAACTAGAACTATTGCCAAAAAGAGGCCCAAAAACATTAGTCCCTGCCTTAGACGACAAGGACTAATAAGGAGTAAACTATATAAACATGCAGTGGATATTATTTCACCCGCTACACCACATCAAGGGAAGATTACAAATTCCCTATATATTGTGTAATCAAAAAATTAGAAACTGTTAGTGGACCTTTGGTTTTGAAGTTGTTTGGATTGAATGAGCCTACTAGGAATTAAATCTTGCTGAGTAGAAAGGCTCCGACACCATAAGAGATGAGACTAGAATCGTGCCCTAAACGAATTTTGACGGAATGGGTACCCTTGAGTACTTGGCTCTTAGCTGAAGAGGTTCTAAACTTAAAATAAAATAAAATTAGAAACTAGATAAAATAAAACTTAGCTGGAAAATCAAGACCATGCTATAAATGGAGGCTTTGGCAGCACAGCAAGGCAACGTGCAGATTGAGAAACAAGTAATACGATTGCGAATGGAAGGCAACGCCAAAAAACATCTTTCCAATTGGAGAAATCACGCTTTCTCAGCGAATCCCTTAACTGTGTTGGACCGAAATTCATCTCTCATAAGCTTACAATCTCTCTTGTGCAAAAGCCCTGAACAACTCAAAGACGAGCAAACGGTTCTTATACTGCCTTTCTTGCACAGCAAGCCTTTGGTCTCATCTCCACCATCTCCATCTCCATCTCCTCCTACATGGCGTCTTGCTTGGCAGAGCCTCTACACATGCACACAACTGGTTGATCACAATTTGCTCAGTTATCTGGTATACCTGGGCCACAGGGGAGGGACCATGCATTGCGCTCTCGATTTTTCCACCGGGAAGGCAACTGAATTTGTTTCATCCACACAAAAAACTTCCTTTGTCGATGTGCGGAGACTAATGATTGGGACTGACCCCTCAGACGAAACTGGAATGACAGACCTTTCAATTGCCGGCCAGGTGAACCCTGCATTTGCTTGAGAGTGCATGGAGTTTTGATAATGAATTTTATGTTATAATGATACTCTTTTTATTTATTTTTTAAAAGCTAATGTGCGAAAATAATAGCCCTGTTACCCTCTCTTATTTAGCATGATGTTATCCATTTTTGCATAAATTATGTCCTAGCTTTATTCTGAATAGAAAACATAGCCAGGAAATTTAGAGGAAAGATGTGATTTTCAACCATTTGCCAAGGCCTAAAACCAGTGTTTGTCCATACTTTCAGCACCCCTTCTATCCATACTAAAATTCTGCTTTGTAAACTGTAGCAGCTCCCACTTTTTACAGCAGCGTCCTACGCAGCGGCTTAGCTAATTTTCTTTAGCAGGTACTTTTTTTTGGGTGCCAGTGGTCCTATGATTACTCATATTCTGTTTTTAATGTTTATTTACCTGCTTTTTAAGTAGTTGCTAAACTGTAAATCTCTTCTTTCTCATGTCAATTTAAAACGGAGGTAAGAGAAAATGTGCATCTATGTGACAAAATTGTGGCTAAGCAATGACTGCATAATATTAACCCCCACTCGTTTTTCATGGCTGAAATTTTAATTCATTAACAGTGGCTGCTCCACAATTTTAAGATAAGATTTCAAATTATACTTTCTGCGAATTAAAATGTTTACATTGAACCACTTATGCCTCCAAAACTTAAACAGAAAACAGCTGCATGGGACCATGCTGTTAGTAAAAGATTTCAAAATAGAATGTGGTTTAGAAAAGAAATATTCATGGGACCATTGGTACTACAGGAAGAGAAGCTGTAGCCCCTTGCAGGAGACCACTATCTTACATATCAATTTATCTGTAGAAAAAAAGGTTAAAAAAACTGTCGAGAATGAAAAAAATGAATTTTATTAAATATCACAGGTGACCAAAATTTTATAATTTCATCAAAGAACAAAAACTTACACCAGCAAATTTTAGAAGCAATTGAAAATATGAAGTTGCATCCAGATACAAATTGAGTAAGCAACAAAAACAAGATATGGATACAACATGAAGAAGAAACAAATTAGACAGCATACATCCAATTGGTTTAATCCAAAATAAATTGGTATATCTGATGTCATTTATTATAATGTTATGTCCCCTTTTGGGATTGCCCTAAATCTTACCCTAAAATCACAAATTCAATTGAAATAAGGAATGTAATATATTTAGAATTATATCTTTACCAATAGAATGTCGTTATCAAAATAAATCTTGTTTTAGGTACTACGACCATGTTAGATAATATTTGAAATATAATTCATAGGACTATTTCTTTTTACTAGGGTTAGGGATCCAACAACAAATATAAATGCATTTATATATCAATAATCATCTTAACCCACTTAGATACATTGTGCAATAGCTTGTTGATCCTTAGACATTAATCATCAATAGTTCCATTTCCCTAATCAACCATAGTAGGGGTTGGTGAGGAAGGCACAAAGGGTGCCCAGTTACTGTTCAACCCAATTAAGCCCAAGAGTGCGCAACATCCAACTAAGACAACTCGCCCGTTGGCCCACAAGTGGCAAGAACATCCATATTTGATAATTTTATGCCTTGGGGTGTCCTATTTAATTCGAGGCAACCTAGATTATTGAGGAAGAATGTTCAGCCCAATCAAGCCCAAGAGCAGGGGGAATCCAAGACAACTTGCCCCTTGGCCCACAAGGGCTAGGAACATCCCTCTTTGATGATTACATCCCTTGGGGTGGCCTACTTAATTTGGGGAAATCCATCTACTACCTCTCCCTAACATATTTCCCTCCATTCCCACAATGATTACTTGTAGGAAATAAGGAATAGTCAAACCTATTAAAACATACTAAATTTACAAAGTCTATTAATAAATTGGTGAAGTATACATTAAAGATTATAGTCTATGGATACATAATAATAGTGTCCCTATTGCATACCAAATACTTGCTAATGCACAACTCTGATATTTACCTTATAACAACCTGATTGGCTGCTTATACTCAAGTGTATATATCTATGAGAAATCCTCTTCTTTGATTATCCTCCTTCATGCCCTTTCTTGAATGCCAATCTTTAATATATATCTCCCCCTTGGAATGGAAGAGTCATGTTCTTCCTATAGTCCCAACCCCTCCTAAAAGGTGGCGTCTCTTTTATGATAATCATTGCCTTTGGTTGACTAAATCATTGATTGTTAATGATATTCATTCCCTACACTTGGGTCTCCTTAATTATTACTTGCGGTTGCTTGGGTGTAATCACACCTTCGTTAATAATGCATACCTTAATAAAACACACTCCTGTATATTATCATTGCATAGGAACTTATTGTAATGTCCCCTTCCTAGGTAACAAGCAAATGAGTAGAGGTTGACCTATCATTTGAGGTCCCGTAGGTCAACAGTATGGATAGAGGACTCAGTCAGAGGGTCATGGAGCTTTGCAAGGGCTCTTTGAGCCGTTCTGGACATTCAAATGACAGTTCCTATATTTTAGGAGGAATCCCTATATTTTAGGGAATGATTGGGAGTTGGTTCTGGGTTGTCTATGGACCATTTCGGATATTTGAGACCATCTCCTAAATTTTAGAGAGGGGTCCTATTTTTTAGGGAAGACTGGTAGTTGACTAGTTGACCACCCGAAGGACCATGGAGCAGAGCAGAATCCCTTTGAAGCAGTTTCAATTGATTGGAGATAGGGAACTAGCAGTTGGCCTGCAAGACTTAGGCATCATTAGTGATTGAGGTGCTTCAGACAGATTCCAGTTCTGAGTCCAGATTAGCATTTTATGAATAAATTGGGAAATATTTAATTATTTGCTTAGTTAGATTAAATAAATAATATTATAGTGATTTTCTAAAATCACTTTACATTAAAAAAAAATAAAATAAGACCTTGGCACATTTTCCTAGGAGTTGATGGTTATAAGTTGTTTTTAAAATGGGGCCAACTTTTATAATGAGAAATAAGGCCTTGGGGATTGATTTTATGGGGAGAAGTTCATTTTTAGTACAATTGTGTGAAGCCCTAATTAGGGTTTAAACCACTTTGAGGAGAAAAAATGAAATAAAAGAAAAGGTTGGGCTTCATTTCATTCAATTCAGATTTATTATTTTGGTTGCTTATTGTGGAGAGAGCTCTGAGATGATGGTTTTCAATAGATTGAAGCTTCAGGAATGAAAACTCTTTAGTTTACCAGGTTGGATGTCACCCCAGCCTACCTGTGGACTGTAATTTCTTTATACATCAGCTGTTAGAGCATGTGGGCATCAAATTCTTTGAGAGGATATTGAAATTTGTGTGAAGAAGGGGCCAAATTCTTTATCAGGGTTGCAGATCAGAACAATTACAGTTGCTTTGTGTTTGGTAGAGTATTTCTAGCAACTGTACATTGCCGGGAAAAAGCCACGTCCCATATAGAGGAGGAAATTAGTGTTGCAGACTGAAGTGTGAGCTGAATTTGAGTTCTGATTCAGTTCAGAGATTCAGAGACTTGGGTCAAAGTGCTGCACATGCCAATTCTAGCTAGCCGTTCATTTAAGACTTATTCTACATTTGCTGGCTGGCCGTACAACCTCATACAAAAGCTGATGTCAGCATTAGAGGTGTTGTTTGAGGCAGATCAGAATAATTTGTGCCCAGAATTCTTCAGTGTGGAAGGTAGTTTGGAAAATTGGAGAAAAATCTTCAACAATTCAATTGTATGCTTTTCCAATCTTGCTTTCAACCGTACAGACTTGGTACCGCCTCCATGTTGTTTGTTTGGTTAAAAATAAAGTCTGATTTATTTCAGTTTTGGTGTTCGTTGGATTCATGGTTATAAGTTCAAGTTCTAGTATTTTCAGTACATTGCAATATATTTATCAAAAAGACAAAAAAATCAGAAAAAGACAAAACACAAAAAACAATCAAATATTCCAAAAAAACACAAACAAAAATCAGATTCCCTTCATAACACTGGTTAAAGTCAAAGAAGTCAGAAAACCATCAGCTATTGCTTTTAAATCTGATTTGGGATGTTTCAGTGATATCAGAGCATGATCTTGCCAGCCTATAGGGTAAAGAGTGGATGTTTCTATTTCAGTTTGGTTTGAGTTTTGGTTGTTGACAGTAGAATTGGTCATCATGGAATGGTTTTCCAGCAATAAACGGGGATGGAAAGAAGTTGTACAAACACAACATCAGATCAATCGTCAATGGCAGCGATTGAATGATACAATTTCATAGAAATTTGGGTATTCTGGTGAATCATCTCCATCTATTAGAACATGTAAGAGTCCTCATTTCTCACCAACAATAAAGTGATTATGACCATCTTTGACAAGTATCGCTCTCTTCCTCAAAAGATATAGGATATGCTTTCTTTCACACAATTTTTGGGTATACCGGATGAGGATGAAGGAGATGACTTGATATTTTCAAGTTAATACCAACATCGAATAAGGAAAGAAACCATTGAGAAAAGTGACGAGTTTAATGTGCAAGAGAAAGGAAAGGAAGAAGAATCACTTGTTTGTATTTTGCAACCTACAAGTGGTCACAATGAATGCAAAAATCAGTCATCAGGTGGGAGTTCTAAAGAAGAAACAACTTCAGGTCAAGGAGAGATTCATAGCACACCATTGTGTCATCATGTTGATCACAAAGTGGAAGCAGTTACAACTATGAATGAGCCCATTGGAGATGTTGAAAACAAGATACCAAGGTATGACACCTATTCAGATTTTTGCAACAACAGTTCTAATCATGTGGTAGCATCCATTTCACATGAAGTTAATGACGTTGTTGAGTCTTTCTATGTTGTTACTCAAGTTCGGAGTGCTACACATGAGGCATATATTATGGATTCAAACCACAAAGGTCCCGATTTTGTTCACCCCACTAGGGAAGATGCTAAAAGGACGCAAAGGTTGTGCGATGGGCCGTTACTTAGAGCGAAGAAGTCCAAGTTGCTTGCTGCCCAAGCAAGACAACACTTGCAAGAGGTCAAGGAAAGATGCAGTCAACTTGATAATGCAACAAAACAAAGAGTCATACATTAGATCCATGTTTCTTCCAAGGGAAGAATATATACAAGTTGAGCAAACAAAGGAAGAAATCATAGGCAATGAGACAAGGACTGCAACCAGTCTTAATTTTCAGTTTGAGAACAGCAATGATATACTCCTCTTTCCTCACAACATTGCCACTATTAGCTATGAAGATAGTAATGGTACCATTCCTGCTATTTATGGACTACAAGAGGCAAGTATGGTACATGATAGTTTTGATGATGTCTCTTGTTTGGGGACTGAGTTTATACAATTTGATGCAGCTGATGTTGAGGGACATGAATTACATAAATCAGAGTTTTCAATTGAGGTAGTTGATCATTCTCATGATGGTGATATTGATTTGATAATATCTCTCTTAGTGGGCCAGTCACTCTAGAGGCATCTTTGTTGAGTAGTGTTGGCATACATACTTTATCTTTGATTTTGTCATCTATATCCATTGATATGGAAGCGTTATACTTGTTGATTGATGACTTCATAGTCTTCAATTCCTTATGGACTACTAGCTGTCCAAGTTGGAATCATATAGCATGTCCTGACTTGGCATTGACTACATTCGTGATTCAGTATGAGGGCATTGAGGAGTGTTTCTTTTGGACATTCTTTGATTGGGATTGGTTTGATGATATGTTAATTATCATCTAATGTTGCTGGACGAAGTTATGACAGCAAGGCAGGGTGGCCATTTGTGTTGATCCTTGGGCATGTGGGAGTCTATTTTCACAGTGTTTTGATGTTTTACATACATGGATGGTTACTTTATGGTGAGGGGTTGAGATGTTCCTTCTACATCTCATGCAGGAGGGTCTATATTTCAATGTGGGATCTGAGTATTGATTTGCTTGGTACATTATTTCATATGGATTCCCATATGTTGCTTCATGTTTTGTGGTGCTTGGACATTTTTATCAGAGTGGAGCAGCTGGTTGTATGGATAGAGCTAGAGGCCAAGCTTAGGTTCGACAACATGATTGGTAGTTTATTGGGTGTCAGTCCATGTTGTACCAACATCACAGAGTTGATAGACTTTGTACCCATGACAATATCTAGTTAGGGTTATATGGAGCATTTTAGGATTGGTAACTTCAGAGTTGAAATTGCTAACATCTTCTATGCCATCTTTTTGTCAAGGTTTGATCTTCCTCATGTTGGGGTCATCATGATGATAGATATTGAGGTTTATATGCTATGGTTGAGCATGTTATTCTTTTAGTTACCCGGAATTGCATCAAGTGTTGGGATTGTTGTTATGGACCTTACTGAGATGTATTGGTTGTATGTGTTTACAGTTATATTCAGAGGGGCACAACATTAACATGGTGGATTCTTTCTGAGATCGGTTTGGAATCCTGACATTGGCATGTGTAGTACATTCCTCTAGTGGATCCATGATGAGCTGCTTCACTTTAGGTGTATCAATGTTTATATTAGAGTAGTGTAGCAGATTGTTGGAGCGACGTGTCTCAAATTGGTATGGGATCCAGGAATTGGTGTGCAGGTGCAGATTGCTTGAGGACAAGCAATCTCTAGGGAGGGAGGACTGTAATATCCTTTTCTTAGGTCACAAGGCAGAGGTTGACCTATCATTTGAGTTCCTGTAGGTCAACAATATAGATAGGGGACTTAGTTAGAGGGTCATGGAGCTTTGCAAGGGCTCTGTGAGCCATTCTGGACATTTGGATGACAGTTCCTAGATTTTAAGAGGAATCGAATGACTAGGAGTTGGTTCCGGGGTGTCTACGTATCATTCCAGATGATTTGAGACCATCTCCTAAATTTTAGGGAGGGGTCCTATTTTTAGGGAGGACTAGTAGTTGACTGGTTGACCACCCGGAGGACCATGGAGCATAGCAGGATACCTTTTGAGCAGTTTCAGTTGATTGGAGACAATATCCTACTTTTTAGGGGGATATCATAAATGACCAAGGTGCTTCAGACAGATTCCAGTTTTGAGTCCAGATTAGCGTTTTATGCTTAAATTGGGAAATATTTAATTATTTCCTAAAATAGATTAAATAAATAATATTAAAGTGATTTTCTAAAGTCACTTTACATTAAAGTAAAATAAAATAAGACTATGGCACATTTTCCTAGGAGTTGATGGTTATAAGTTGTTTTTAAAACGGGGCCAACTTTTATAATGAGAAATAAAGCCTTGGGGTCAATTTTATGAGGAAAAATTCAATTTTAATAAAGTTTATTAAAATAAATTATGAGAAGCCCTAATTAGGGTTCGAACCACTTGGAGGAGATAAAAGAAAAGGTTGGGCTTCATTTGATTCTATCCAGGTTTATTATTTTGATTGCTTATTTGGGAGAGAGCTCTAAGTTGAGGGTTTTCAGAAGATTGAAGCTCCAGGAAAGAAAATTCTTGAGGTTATCAGGTTGGACTTCATCCCAACCTGCCTATGGATTGTAATTTCTTGATACATCAGCTGTTAGAGCATGTGGGCATCAAATTCATTGAGAGGATATTGAAATTTGTCTCAAGAAGGGGCTGAATTCTTTATCAGGGTTGTAGATCAGAACAATTACAGCTGCTTTATGTTTGGTAGAGTATTTCTAGCAGCTATACATTGCCAGGAAAAAGCCATGTCCCATATAGAGGAGGAAATTACTGTTGCAGACTGAGGTGTGAGCTGAATTTGAGTTCTGATTTAGATCAGGGATTGGGAGACTTGGATCAAAGTGCTGCACATGCCAATTCTAGCTAGCTGTACATTTCAGACATTCTACATTTGCTAGCTGGCCGTACAGCCTCAGACAGAAGCTGAAGTCAGCATTAGAGGTGTTGTTTGAGGCAAATCAGAATAATTTGTGCTCAGAATTCCTCAGCATGGACAGCAAAGTAGTTTGGAAAATTGGAGAAAATTCATCAACAATTCAATTGTATGCTGGTTCAATCTTGCTTTCAACTGTACAGATCTGGGACGGCCCCCATGTTGTTTATTTGGTTAAAAATAAAGTCTGATTTATTTCAGTTTTGATGTGCATTGGATTTCTAGTTGTTAGTTTCAGTTCTAGTATTTTCAGTACGTTGCTATCCATTTATCAAAAAGACAAAAAAATCAGAAAAAGATAACACAAAAAAATTCAAATATTCCAAAAAAACACAAACAAAAATCAAATTCCCTTCATAATGGTGGTCAAAGTCAAAGAAGTCAGAAAACCATCAGCTATTGCCTTTAAATCCGATTGGGGTTCTTTGACTTATGCATATGCATTCGTGCAGAATTACTAGCTTAATACATTAGTTTCTTGGATCAGAAATCTCAGAAAATCGTGAAGTCTTATAAATAAGATGAATTTCTGATCAATGGTCTCTTTTTAAGTTCTTCATGGCAGGGGAATGACATATAAAAAACAGTCTTGTGAAAGGTATGTCAGATAGGTTTGGAGCAAGCAGGAGGGAGCTAGGAGTTATGCACTATAAGCCATGGTTCCATACTAGGCGCTTGGGCCACTGAAGTAGGCATGGAGACATCTTGAGTTAGGATAAAACTTATGGCAATATATTAACCTAAACCTACCTTTATATGTGGCCATGGGATACGTGGAGGTAAGGCTTTAGTATAACTATTTTAAAGTCGTAAGTTAACAGTGTAGCAGGGGCTCAAATGAATAGCAATTAATCACTTACCTTTCTACTTCAGATTACAAAGATACACTAGTAGGTGATTTTAATGCAGAAGTGTAATGTCCCCTTTTGAAAATGCCCTAGTTTTTTCCCTAAATCACAAATTCCAAATAGAACAAGAGATAGAATGGAATTAATAACGTCCATGTACCTGGTTGAGATCCTGCAACATATTAGGAAATCATTGAAACATAATCCACAAAATAGATTTCCTTATTAGAGACATTAAAAGCATAGATCATTTCAACTAGGTAGGAACATTAATTTAATCATAAGATATATTTAATTTATTGACAGAGTACAACCATAGGATGTTGATGATATAGCTTCGGGAGATATCTTTCTCTCAAACTATCTGAGATAGTCATCTTGGTGATGCATTGCTGATCCACTTTCCACATGATGTGTTCATACTCTGCTGATGCTGTTTCATGTCTTTATTCTCTGAAGACGCTTCAACTAGACAGCCGATCATCTCTCTTTTAACTTCAGCGGTTATCTTTTCATTGACAGACGATTCAAGGAAATGAAGAGTCATTTTCTTCTTGTAACGGCAGTTACTTCAAGTGACACGGTAGACTCGACAATGAAGAGTCCGCCTCTTCGTGGTTAGACAGATTCATACTTGTAGATGGTATTCACATTTGTTTCAGGTCACTGTTTAGTTTTTGGACATTCTTCTTACTTGGACAATCGTTCATATTCAGTGTTCAGTATTTTCTGCAGATAGATTAGATAGAGGATTTGATTATTACTTCAGTTGAGCTAGTTTGATGTGAATTGTAATTCAAACTTCTATTTATTCATCAATAAAGGGACATTTTGTGGCTGGGTTTTTCTCCCTCAAGTTGGAGGGTTTTCCCAGGGTAATTCTGTGTTTTGTGTTTACTATTTTGTTTTTTTGTGCTGCTTCTATTCATTTCTGGTATAAAAAGTCAACATAAGAGAGCTAGAGTAAGGGGCATATTAGGGTGCCTTAATTGATCCTCTAGCCTAGGCCCAAGAACGGGTGCCATCCCTCTTGGCCTCATGTGGTCCTTGCCATCCATATGAGGGGGTGTACCTAATGAGGTATCAATAGCCGATTAATCCTCTACCCTGGGCCCAAGAATGGATGTCATCCCTCTCAGCCTCATGCGTCATCCATATGAGGGGCTGTAACTAGTGAGGTATCCACAGCCGATCAATCCTCTACCGTAGGCCCAAGAGCAAATGCCATTCGTCTTGGCCTCATGTGGCGCTTGCCATCCATATGAGGGGTTGTGCCTAGTGAGGAATCCATAGCTGTTCCCCTCTTCCATAACCACCCTTATCCTCCTTCCTATGATTAGAGTTCCTTAACATAATGGATAACCAAAGTAAGGGTTTGAGGAAACTACAATAGGGTGTCCAGAGCGTCCTTCCCTTTTAAGCCCAAGGGCAGGGCATCCTTGCGCCCCCTTGGCCTCATGGGACTATCCACCAACACCATTAGGTGGCATGCTTAGAAGAGGACCTCATAACGGTTTCTCCTTCGTACTCCTTTCTTAACCTCATGGTTGGTTGCCGCAAATTGACAAACAGATTGAAATTCTAGTCATTCCACATAATTGCCAATATCAAACAATACATAACACATACATATTTATGCATACCACAATTAAACAGTAATGCTACAGCCTGCAATAAACAATATTTTACTGATCTGATTGCTTATATGCTGGGGAGTTAATCTGCTCTTATAGGTGCTGCTGCCTGATCAAACTATTCTTCTTTTATCTGATTAATCCTTTATCTATGTTTGACTGCTGTAGATGCTTATTAATGTCTGGCTTGCTTACTTTTCTCTGGATTATAAGTAGAATCTCTTGATCCCTCACTGCTCTTTTGATCAGTGCTTTATACTCCTCCCCCCTCCTTTGCAAACTGCTCTCTTTATAAATTTATTTGTAAAAGGGCACCTTCCAAAAGACACCCCCTTTCACCAAGGGGGATGATTTCTATTAATATACACCTCTTTAACCTCAGCACTGCTCCAAGAGAAGCAACTTAAAATTTTAAGGGAGTCAGCCTAAAATATTAGTTTATATCTTCAAATTAAACTTTAATATGGTCCCTAAACATGGTTGGCTTGTTTATTAAGCATATAAGCGCTTTGATGAAGTTGGCTGTTCATATAAATTATCAAAGTATCCTTTAATATAATTGCTGATCAATGCCTTTTATGAAGTCAGCCACCACGTTTTCTTTAAATATATCGCTGCACATATAATAATGCTATTAGTTCAGTTGTTAGGATATGTGATGTGGTCGCCTTCCTTTATAAAAGAAACTTGGCCAGCATTCTAAAGAAGTGGGCCCCCACATTTCTTAAAACTCCATGGTGGGGATATCACAAGACAAACTTTAATTCATTATCTTGCAGATCAGATACATGAAGGTTGACGAGGAATATTCAAGGCAGACTCTTATTCACTTCACATCAAAATTACATCTGAATTTTTGTCTGTGTGGGCCTTCTTCACATGTATACTCTTTTACAATTCAACCTATCAACTGAACATCTAGCTAAAACTATCAAACCACTAGCTTCTAATATTGTAGAATTACAGCTCCCTGATTACAGCATTATTTTTCCTATTCAATCAAGAAAAATGTTTTACAAAGAAGCCCTTCCAGATGGTGAAGGGAAATTTGAGTTGTTCTCTAAATTTTTTCAAGATCATACATTCATATGTCAGCTCAAAAGACTTACAAAGTACCAGCTATCCCTAAGGCACGTCATACTTTTGTTCATTATGTAGCATCTCATTTTTTTAATTTAATACCTTTGTCTACATCATTGAATCTTAGTATCAATCTCTTGGCTTAAAATTCCCTTTTTGTTTTGAAGCTTGTGTTCTTTAAAATCTCTCTGTTGTGACTTTTTCACACCATCGCTCCAATGCAAATTGGGACCCCCTCTTTTGCTTGGTAGTTTAGTAGTTTGCTGAGGTTGGTCTTAGCTTGGCAATGATTTTTGAAATCTCAGATGTTGATGGAGTGTGAGGAATTAAACCCTTGAGGAAAATGGGAAATGAGGAATGCAAGCCAACTTCTAGTTTACAAGTCACGATCTTTAAGAGAGTTAGGAATTTCAAGGATCAGGCCATAATCCTAAGACATATCAGAATTCCGACCTCCATTTTGGGAAGGATCCTTGACAAGGTGGAATTTCACTCAAGTATTCAATGAAAATTCCAAACAAGTAGTGGAATTCCAACCCCCTATGATGACACGCCTTAGCAACATAGAGAATTTGTTTAATCTTAGTCATGTTGTCCTCAAGAACATGAAATTTCCAATTGGTTCTTGGACTTATTCTTGTGCGATTTCAAAATGAGATCAACATTTTGGATGAACTAGAGAGTGCAACTCAACATGCAATAAGGAAATCCCAATCCATGGTCAAAATCCGACCTTTGGAAAAATCCTAAGCCGTGGTGGATTTCTGACCAACTCCTATGCCAAATCCCAAACAAAGTTCTAAATTCCAACCTGATTTTGAAGGGATTCCAAAGGAGCATGACATTTCTGACCACTTGTTGAGCAAATTCCTGAAGGATATAATATTTCCGACCTGATTGTGAGGGAATTCTGAATGCACATGATATTTTCAATCAATATCAAGGGGCTTGTTCAAACATAGGTCTGATTTTCAACCTACAAGATGTAGTTGTATAAGTGAGTAGCTAAGGTCTGATCTTCATTTTTGCTCAAATATCTCTAAGTGTGGTGTCTATTTTGATAGAAATTCCTAATCAAGTGTGCATTTCCTGACTTACATTTTGTAAAACTCTTAAGCCAGGCCTAACATTTCCAATCTTTCTTTGAGAGGGCATTCCAAGCACTTGTCTAAAATTCGCTCATTTCTGAGCATTTGTCCTAACAAACCTCTGATTTCCGACTTAAGGCATGGACGAATTCCTAACAACTTCCTGATTTCCGACCTAGGTGAGCAAAGTTGTCCAGACACGAGGTGAAATTCTGATCTGCCTTGTAGACAAAGTCAAAACACAAGGGTGAAAATCCAATTCAATTTAAGGCAAAATCTAAACAAGTTGCTAAGATCTGATCAGTTTTGGCCCTTGGGCGAAATTCTAAACACCCTGCTGATTCCCAACCAGCGTCAGTGGTTTGTCCAAACATGAGTCTAATTTCCAACTTGCATTTTGGATGTAATCCTAACAACCCTTGAAATTCTGACCTGCATGTTGATATGAAAATCGTAGGGCAAGGTTAAAATCTGATTGATTTGGGGAAAATTCCAAACCCTTACCAAAAATTTGCCTAGATCTTAAGCACTTATCCTAACAAAGGTCTGATTTCTGACCACCCTTTTGAGACTTATCCAAACTTCCGATTTGCTTGTAATGAAAATTCCCAATGTTTGTCAAACTTCCGCCCAGCATGATGAAGAGAAATCCTTACACTTGGCAAAAAAATTTATCTGCTTTTGAAAAATCCTGAGACAGGCCTGATTTCTGACCTGATCTCCATGAAAATTCGTAACAATCCCTAAATTTTTGACCTAGGGCAGAGCAAATTCCGAACAGTCACCAAGTTTCCAACCTGATTGAGAGGGAGTTCTGAACAAGCATCATAATCCCAACCTGTACTTGATGAAAATACAATCAGCTAGTGAAATTCCGCCCAGATTTTGGGGGCTTAAAGAATCATTCAAGGTAAAATCCTAATGAGGGTCGAAATTATGACCCCTCATAGGATTAAGTTCAAATTAATTAACAAGAAAAATCACCCAATCAGAGTGAAATTCAAGTGGTTTATGAGGTCGGCCAGGGAAAGTTGTCAAAATAAATTGTTTAAATACTACCAGGTCAGCCAGCTTGGGAGGAGAGTTGTTGAATTAGATTGTTTAATGGCATACAAGGGGGTCGGCCTTCTGAATCCAATGGGTGAGTCTTTTCATGGGATGCCTATAAATAAGATCAAAGGCATGCACTGCAATGACAATCCAATTCAAATTAGGAACAAACCAATTATGAGCAGAGCAGACTTTGGCGAATTTTGGGAGAAAAATCAGAGGAATTCTCAACACCTACAGCAAATAAGGAAGGAATTTGTTTATGCATAAGGATGAGATGGTGTTTGAAATAGTGTAAATTCAGTCGAGGGTATGCATTTTCTGAAGGCAGGCATTAAGGCATTATCTAAGGAAATCAGAAGTTGAAGCAAATTGAAATCATGTTCTTAGAGATGTTCTATCATAAAATGTTTTAAGTTTTGTAGTTTTATTTCATATTTTAACATAGGTTGTTTCTATTGTTTTGCAACATGGAGGAGGTATATGTGAAATATGATTTTCAAAATGAGGGTGACAGTCAAGAAGAAGACAAAGGGCTGAGCTTCTTCATGTTCAAGGATGATATTCAAGGTCGAGCATTTCATGTACAAGGATGGTTACAAAATCAAGGTCAACATGGAAGCATCAACAAGGCAGTCACAAGTAATTTATCAACCAAGCAAAGGTGATCAAGATTGGAAACCAAAAATAGAAGTGCAAGTGCAGTGGCCTAAGTCAACAACCAAATATGGGGAATTCAAAGAGGAAAGAAAGTGAATAAGATCTACAATTGGAGAAGTGCTACGTCAATCTTGAATTTCCTTTGGAAATCCAAGATAAATAAGGACATCACAACTTCAAGAAAGGATCATGAGATGCCTTGCTTACACCTTGCCTAGTGACATGGTTTAGTGTCCCATATAGAAGGCATCATTGATTCCACGATCAATGTTGTATATCCAAATTTGTTGGAAACCTCAACCAAGGGTGATGATTGAATTGCAAATATACACATCTCATGGAATAAGAAAAGTCAGGATGCAAATCAGATTCAAAGACAAAAATGATTACATGGAAAATGATGGTGAACAAAGAATGCAAGTGACAACATTATGGTCAAGCCCAAACTAGAGAAGATGAGGGTTGACAAGTTCAAGTCACAAGGAAGGGTCAAGGCCAAGAGATCAATACAAGAACAATTTCAAGAGCATTTCAATGAGAAGATTTCCAAAAGGAGGATGATGAAGAAGTGGAGTTGAAATGAAGTTTACAAGATAAGCATGTTGAGGTGGTGCCCTATCATCTCCACCAATCAAGTTATTTCAAGTTGGCATGTGGAATGCATTTAATGTATTCCCCCATTGAATTTCTCATTGGTCCATCCTCAAAAGATATGTATTTCAAAGCAATGTATTTTTCTCATTGGTCAACATTTAGTGCTTGTTGGTGGTAGTTAAGGTAAACCCTAATTAGGGTTATTTTAAATAATCTTGGTCGTTGATCTTGTAGATTTATTGTTGATTCGTGGTGAATACTTATGTTATTTTGGAGTGTTGCATGGTCTCCTGTTTCTCACTTAGGATTTGCTTATGTTGAGTAGAATTTGTTTATGTTGAGTAGATGATTAAAGATATTATTGTTGATTCATGGTGAAATTATGTTCGTACCTTTTGGTACTTGTTGATTGCAAGTAACAGTGCTAGGCTGAAGTCATTGCAAAGTGCTTAATTTCAATTGTTTAATGCTCATTGACTTGCATATTTTACGGTTTTGATGTATATAAGCAATTTAAAAAATCATTTGCACATCCCTAGAAGATAACACCCTCCTTTGCTTAGTTGTTTAAGTTGGCGAAGCAAGGACTAGTTAGTTTCACTTCATCATCAATAGTCTTTTGCATTGGTAGAGTTAGAGATAGAGTTAGCTTAGATTTCTAAACCCATATCCTTTTTGCATTTTATTTCAAAACCCTCATTAGAAGTAGTTGAATCACTTGCATTGACAAATCACTCGTCATTTGAGAAGTTGATAGATGTCCATGAACGAACAACGTAAGACCCTTTGTGATAACCAGCATATCACATCATAAACGGAGTTGTGTCCAACCCTAAGTTGCATGTACGCATTGTAAACCTTAGGGTCGCTTCACTTGATCACACATTTGTTACATTGTTCAACATTTGGAGTTTCCTTGTTCAAGAGAGGATTGGAAACTTAGTGTTTTATCCTGCACATTGTAGTGGTCACAAAACCACATCAATACTCCCCAAGTTGCTTCATTTATTTTTTCTGCCATTTCTTTTCCTTGGATTTGAGGGCTATAAGGAACTTAATTAATATCCTTAAAAACCTTAGGGTCCATTCTACAATTTATGTAGTAAAAAATTCACCATATACAATCAACTTTGGATGAGAAAGACTTATCAAAGCTTTGAGAAGCATCATACCTTTGAAGAAGCTTGGCAACTGTTTGTCAAGGCTAATCGAATTCTTAGCAAGAAGTGAGATTATCATGTGAGCCGCAATTACGTAAATATACAGTGATTTTTCTATGGTTGATTCCAAGGGGATCAATGGTTTCTTGCCTTGTTGGACCCAAAAGTGTTGGACTCCAAGTCATTGATTATTGATTGTTTTTTGCCTTTAAAGACCTAAAATTTTTGTACTCAAAATCTGCCCCAAAAAACACCCCAAAAGCTTCCTCACCATCTAATGTTTGCTTTATCGTCACATTTTACGATTCTCATCGTTTATGTGATTTTATGGACCCAAGGCTTTATACGTCTCTATTCTTTTGAATGCTTTTGCTCACCTCAATTGTTTGTGATGAAGACAACTTAAGCAAAGAGTTGTCCCATCTTCATCAAGTCTTTAGGTTGAATGGGTATACCAACAAGCAAATCTCTAGAGTCTTCCAACAAGCTAAGTCTTATTTCCATTCGGTTTCCAATCCCACATCCTCCCAACCTTCAGTGCTCCTGAGTGCATCCTTTCGGATTTCTTTTTGTTGAAGACATCTCTGACAAAATCTCCAAAATTATTTCTAAAAAAGACCTTTGTTGTAATGTCCCCCTTTTTGGACACATTATTTCGTGCTGCGTCGTTAGCCATTTCACCATGGTCCGATGTGGGCTAATTGAGGCTTTATAGGGATCAGTGTGGTATTTGGCCTAGGTAATTCCAGTTTCAAGCCAATCAGAGCAACCGCAGGGTTTCTAGGGTACTTACTATTTTTAGTAAGTCGACAGAGTTCAATTTTCTTGGCATTTCAGTATTGGACTTGGAGCGTCTCGCTAAGAGCTTGTTGACAAGCTATCACACGTCGTCTTCCGAGTTTGTTTGGTCCTCCGTTTTAATGCCAGAAGATTCTGTACTTTATTATTATGCCACTTTATGACTTTATGGTTATATTAATTTAAAGTGACTTAAAGTGGGAATATGAAAAGACAAAGAAGGGAAATTGAAGAGTCATAGCTGCAGCTTTAAAAGAAGGATTGAAGTCTCATTTGTATATGCTTAGTTTTATGAATTCACTTCTCTTGGAGAATCCAGGAAGCTTCAACTTTCGATTTTGAAACCTGAGGACGAAAACCTTCAGGCTTTCTTGTTGGATTGGACGAAAACCCAGTTCATCTCTGAGGTGGATTCACAACATAGTTCACCATTGTATTTCCAAGTTCTTGTTATCCAATCTTATTGTTGCATGCTGTATTTCAGATTGGGTTGTTTGTAATTTCCTTGTTGTTGTATTGCTGATGTATAATGCAATAACAAATTCTGAGGATTATATTGGAGTATATTGCTGGTTATTTTTTGTTGAAATCGATATTCTATTGCATGCAAGTGTTTATTTATATTTCTAAAACGTCTTTGAGAAATATTCGGAAAAAATATCCATTAGGGATACTACAGTGGTATCAGAGCTAAAAATCTTGCCAGCTTGTGAGGTTTTTCTTTAGAAACAAATTTGTAGGGATATATTTATAGAAGGGTTTTATGAAGTGATTGTCTTTTCGAACAGTGGCTTTACATATTGAAAAACATCAGATTTTTATATTCGAAGAGCTAGCAAACAAGCAACCTATACATTCAGTAAAAAGATATTGTGATAAGAAATTTCCCCTGCTTGCATCGAAATCCCTTGTTGATATCTCAGTAATAAGAAGTTTTTTATTCTCAGCTCAAATCGATTACTGGCAACACAACGAATAAAAGGAAGAGTGGAGAGATTTTGTAAGTTGGCTGTTTAGCTTAAACACCCGCATCTGGAGTTGGATATTGCGCGTGGGTTGAATATTTCAAGTCAGGCCGTATCCTTGGAAAAGTCTACTATCGTGAGTTCGAGACCCCTCATATCTTAGCAAGGGTGTGTTAAAACACATTCCGAGCCATGGTAGCATGATCACGAGACATCAATGGTGTCGCGTTAAAGATTGCTGTGCGAACTGGAAAACGCACTAACAACAGTGAACAAATGTCACTGCAGGCATGGTTGGAGAAACGAGTATGGGCTGTGCGCCGGTCCATGTTGGTGACTAGGCTTCCGGTTGGTCACGACAGGAGAAATAAACACTGCTGCAACGTTAGTGAAATAACTAACGTAAAGTATTGAGGGTGGATAGCAAGGACTTAGCATGAGCCAGTCTAGCTATCGCGCTGCATATCCTCAGTGGGAATTGTCTTTGAGCAATTTATATTTTAAGGTTTATAAATCTTGAGTTGTTGCCAAAGATTAAATATCGAGCATAAGATTGTGCGGGGGCCAGAACATAAAGATTAAGTAATATAGTTGAGCTGGTAATTGACATATATGTGTCGTGGGTATTCATTGAAGTGAAAACTTTGGAATAATATTTGTTGAGGCTTATTATAAGTTCGTATGAATATTTTTGAAAATATTTCCATGGAGCCATATTACCACAATGTGCCGCTGTTGACTATTCAGGGAAGAATTTAATGATTCAAATGGAGTATGTCTATGCCAAACCGTTATTCAAATAAATAATGCCACCTCTTGTGGCTGGCTCGGGAAGCTTCAGAAGAGCTTGGTGATGCTGAGATTGATAGGAAGATTAAATTCAGGGCTGTCGTGAATTGTTTGGGCAGACACAAGTATTGCTAGCAGTGAATGTTGGCTACGAAGATTAAATTGCCGTGAATTTAATATACTGGAGTATTTATATTGTGTTGGTTATTGACGAAAGGCTTGGTTTGTGTGTTGGTATCCATAAGGGATCAATATACTCCAGCCGCTTCAAGTTGTGGTTGTAATATTTGCAGGGGCTATTGTTCTAATTGGGCCTGTTAACTTTAGCATCTAGGTTGTTGGTATTCACTCTAGAGACGACATTGGAAATCTGTTTGGGCTGTGATTTGTGACCAGATTGTAACTTCTGTAACCACCAAGTAAACTCAGCTGAAATCACTTCATTTGGGCCATAGGCCGTTGCTGATAGAAGATGGGAACATGAGTCACCCTCTGAGTTTGACTTCATCCATGGTACTTTACCAATCATGTCTGTAGAGAAGATTTAATTGGGGCATTGTGGAGGATAACGTAAGGTTTTTGATTTCATTTTTGGGACTGATTATTGATCAGGAAAATTCTATTGGGAAAGATACATGTTCTATGATGTAATGACAGTCCATTGAAGACCATGTTTAATGAAGTGAAGTTTATTTTGGTGAAAGAAGACAATCGAATGATGTTTTAAGTTTCAGATATTAAGCCTACCAATATTGTGTGTTCGTGGGTACTGATACATGAGATCAGACATGCAATTTGGTGTTGGAAGTTAAGGAGTCTACATTGCTTGTAAATGTGAGAGTTCTTCAATTAAACAAATAAGGTTAGCATCCTCTTTAATTTTGTAGTTTTTGACCGATTTGTTTTTACCTGAAGCAAATGCTCTACATCCAATATTTTAAGAGCACAAGATATTGGTTCTTAAGAGTAATTAAGTTATGCAAATCTGAGCAACAATTAAGCACATTTTGCCTATGCAAACTGTTTGACATTACGTCTGAAAACTAAGCATTCTGAAAGGTGAATTTGAGAGGCAACCAAAGGTACCACATTATATTGCTGAACAAACTACTAGGAAACTATGGAAACCTTGGAAAGCCCTGTGTTCTCAAAAGAATTCAATGACACATTTTACGGTGAGCAACTAAGGGACATATGAACGGAAATTGAAATAGAGAATGAGTTATGTTGTCTTGGATGACAATTGGAGGATTAGGAATTTATGGGAGGTATGATTGCCAAATTAGATGAGATAGATTCATATCTATCTAGGATAGACCAATTTGATTGTAAGCTCTTCAATTGGGCTATGCAACCCTCAATGGTTGCTTTGATCCAATGCAGGTTTATGGAACATCCACATAAAGATGTTAGACTTGCAGTGGCCTCATGTCTCAGTGAGATCACACGGATTACAACTCCTATTACACCTTATACCAATTACATTTGGAGGCAAGTATTACAGCTGATTGTGGACAGTTTAGGTGGACTAAAAATTGACAAAGGTCCTACCTTTGGTAAGCAGGCAAAAATCTTGGAATTAATGGCAAGAACTAGAATTTTCTTTCACATGTTGAATCTTGGTTGTGATAAGATGATTCGACAATTATTTTAGTGCCTCCTGTTAGGTCCTTTTCTTGTAGGATCAAACTTGATAAATATGTATGCTTGATTCTCAGATTATGAACTCTCAAGTTTGCAAGAAAGAGTCTAATTGATGAGGATTGGATAAGATCCTCCTTCTGCTTTGAGCTCCACAGGACTCAGGCGGGTGTTGCCTATGTGAGTTACTATATTGCAAGTAAACTTAAACGGCGGATCAATTTTTTCACTGCTATACTATTTATGCTTTACAATACTTCAATAAATAATTACTCTGCAAACAGCTGAGAATATCCTGATGCAGAGCATAACAAAGGAAACTATAAATGTAATAGCATACAACAGTGGTATAAGGATATTCATCCTTCTTTTTATGAGTTTAACTCAAGGAAGGCTAACCTTTTGGATTCTCTCTTCAAGGAATCAACAACATGAACTATGTTAATTGAATACAATCCCTTCAAAACATATAGAAACTTAAAAAGTAAAAATGTACTGGTAATGATAAATTTTAATGTTTTTCTGACTGAAAGATAATTTGCAAGAACAAAAACTAAACCAGTGCCTAATCCATTGGGCATAAAAGAGTCTAAATGTAAATCCATAGGAATATCTTAAAAGAAAATACAGTAGAATGCCTTACAAACTACATGCAATCTGAATAGAACGCCTTACAAACTACTGTCAATCTTATGTTATTATCATCAAAATCCCTGCAAATATGTTTACTCTTTGAAATTGTTTATGAAAATTTAATCCTTTCTTTGAAAGAAACTCACAACAATTAGACAAGTTGCCTGACAACTGGTATGTTTTAGATGCTTTACAAATTAAAACATACAAGAGTAAAACATAAAAAGCAAATAGACAATAACAATATAAGACATAAATTATAGTGTATTATATTAATAATTGACCTGTCTATTACATACAAAATCTCATGTTCAGAAGCTTAGACACAGAATTTAGTAGTCTGCTTTGCAGCAATTGTATTCAGTATTATCTATTATCTTTCATCCCCATCCTCAAAATGAGATTACAACTTGTATATATAGCCTAACCATCTTGGAATCCTTTTATGAATAAGGATGCAATAAGCTTCGGATGGTTGGAGCCCTAAACCTAAAAAGCAGAAAAGACAAAATACAAGAGAGGCCCTTAGGCGGTGGAGAGACAAAAAACTTTTGGATTCTTCTGTTCTTCCTCATTGATAACTGACACCTCATCTGTAAATATTCATGATAGCTTCGTTGAGTTATTACAAGATATGGTGACCGCCATTTCAGGCTAACTTACACCATTCTTAATGAATAGCTATCATCCCTGTGCTCTGAAGTCAGGTGTTAGATGTCCAGGTGTCCTCCTCACTCATCATCCATGATGTGGAGGTCAACTGTAGTAGGCTTTGTCTTCTTGGGCCTCGTAAGTACATCCCACGTAGTCATCTCCTCCTTTGTCGGCTATTGAAAGCTCTGGATATTTTGCAATTGCACCTTTTGCCTTTCCCACCTGGCATCTGTAATTAGCTTGACATCTGTGATAAATTTGGTGAAGTCCATCTCAGCTTTAAAGGCTTCATCCAGAGTGGCATTAAATCTCTCCATGTCCAATTCATTGCTTTCATTAATGAAAACCTCTTTCTTAGGTAATAGGAGATCAAATTCTGATCTCCATTGATCCAAACTCTTTATTGTACCATCCTCATTCTTGATCGGAGGAATAAACTTGTTGAAATCTGGGCCAAACATAACTATCCTTGCCTCAACTTGATTTGCTTTTCCCTTAAAAAAATGGCAAGATAGCCCCAATCCGATCAATCTTGTCACCCACTTGCAGAACAATCTCAGGAACATCTGTTCTCAGAGATTGCACAGCTGCCAATCTCTCAAAAAGTGGTGCCCTAATTGACCAGGTTGTATGGTAAGCACTCAAAATTGTAACCAAACTATTAACTTCTACCTGCAACTCAGGTAATTTATTATAAGCAGCCTAAACCATATCTGTTTTATCCTTTAAAATGTTTATTCTTTACTGCAATATCTTTAATAAGGCTTGTAAAACTGCCTCATTTTGCTTTGTTTTCCCCTGTTTTGCTGATGTAGCAGCTTCTTCTCCACTTTCATTCTGATTTTCTATCTGAAGGGGCTGTTCTGGTGGTGGGGGTGCAACCACAGGCATATTGAGGATTTGCTGAGTCAAATCTTCCACATATCTTTCCAATTCCTTTTCTTTGATAATATGCACTTCCTTGTCTCTAACAAGTGCACTGTAATCTTTAAATAGGTTCTTATACCTATTTGAGAGCTGCTTTGTGTTGTCCTCATTCAATCTTGCAAAATGGGTGAGTACCTGTGATATCTCAAGATCCCCTGTATTGTGGATTGACCACACAACCTTGTCACCATCTGTCTTCTCTTTTATATTCAGCAGGGAAGGCTTTTGGTCCTTGGGATAGAGGCTCCATATAGCCAATGCCTGACTCTTAGGGCTATACCCAAATCCTTTTATTATTTCCCCAACTTGGGTTTCTGAAGATAAGCTTATACCTTCTTGCCTCCTTATCCGATCTATAATGAAAGCCGAGGCTAAATCCCACCTAGGTACAAGCAATATGTTGCTAGCCTTTACTAATTGTCTAGCCTCCTCTGGAGTGATGGTCTCTGATTCAGGATCATAATCTCTTAATGCTTGGATGGCCTCATCAGGAACTTGACCTTCCTCTGTGATTTGGACATTTGATGCAACCTGCTGTTGCTTGTGCCATAATAGAAAATTCTTGAATTCATCTGACTTAATAAAATCATCATCCTTCAAGAAGGCATCTTGCCCTAGCATCCTTTCATCTTGATAAAGAGCCAAAGGCAAGTCTATCTCCTCTGCTACTACTTTTTGTTTTCTCTTTTCTTCCCTTGTCTTCTTCCTTAGCTGGTGATCATAGACCCTTGTTCCAGTAAAAAGGGCTCCCACCCTATCCTTTTTCTTCTCTATTGTTCTCACCTGGGAAGGCTCTCCAACTAGCAACTTTTACTTCTTAGATGGAGGCTCATTGGTATCCTGAGAACTTGGCAGCTTTGTCAAATCCAGGACCACATTCTCATCAGCCCTCTGTTCAACAATTAATGGTTGTTCCATAGTAGGGAGGCTATGCACTGAGTAACCACCATCACTATCTTCATCACAATTTGAGTCAGAGTATTTCTCCTTCTCCCTCTCCTTATCATCAATTTGGGCCTCAAGAGAATTGACCAATGCATTGAAATTTGTCATCATTTGCTCCAATCTTTGGAGGTAGGGTAGTGTAGGAAAGAAACCTTCAAAAGTCAATCCTTTTCTTTTCATTTGTTTCTCCTTTGACACTAACTCTTGAAGTTGATGGGCCCTCCTTTCTACTTCTTTATCTTCTATGATATTTCTGATAACATCCTCTTCAGGACACTGCTCATGCCTATTGCTTATAGGAATAGTAGGAGTATAATATTTCCTAGTCATAATAATAAAATCCTCTGTATCTACATATCTATACACAACAGCATGCATTTTGTACTGGCCCAACCAATCATTCAATTTACTGAATGCATTCTTCCCAATGGTGAAGTTGCTTATCCTGAAGTGCCTAGGGGTAAATGTACCCTTCCTATGGGGGGCCAAGTGCTCTTTGTCAGTTAGCATGAGCTACCAAATGAATTCTAAGAATGCAATCCTTGGAGGCACAAAGAATGGTAAAACATGAAGTGGCCGAGGGCACCCATAGACTTTGATTATTGTGAAGGTTTTCTCATAGTAAAGGTCTCCCCAGTTATGACCTTTAGTCCATTTATCAACAAATTGTTAAGGCCTTATTAATTGCAAAGCCTTAGCTGGCAGCCTGGAAAGATTTAGTCCTAAGCTGAGTAAAACTGGCTGCACTACCCAATTCTGAAAAGCACAAAAATCACATTCTGTGGAAGTAAAACTCCACGCCCTTATCCAAAATTGAACTGGATTTGGCTGACCATTCCACATTGTTTGAGCCCTGAGATACTGCAAGTTCATGATATTGTAGTTGTAGTACAAAATGAGGTGCATTAATAGGGAATAATACATAAACCTAGGTGAAGGCTCCCTCTTTCTGATTGCCTCAAATATAGTCATATCCCTTGGTTACATGAAGACTTTGTGAATCTAATACCATCATCAGGATATCAGATGAAATCCTGTCCGCACCACCATCTATCCCTAGCACTCTGCATAATCCATATGCAATGTATCTGATGTAGAAACATAGGTCCTTGTAAAAATATGGGGCTGTCCCAGCCACTGCTGCAATATAGTTTCTGTTGGCTTGTGGGACATGGTTTTGAATTTCCTTGGATACCAAGACTGACTCCCTAACATATCTATTGGCCTGGGCCTGCAAATTGATCTCCGTGGCCATGGGGATTTGGATACCGAAGGCTTTAATGAAAGAATTCTTGTCTAATGTGACTAAAGCCGAGCCATCACCCTTTCTTATTGTTTTAGATAGAGGGTCGTATCTATTGGCCAATGCAATTAACAAATCAACATCTAGGAAGACGTCTGGGACTATCAACCTAGCTAACCCTGAGGTCCAACGGTTTGAAATGGGTACCGGGTTCTTAGAATTCTTATAAAAATATCTAAAAAGGCACATTTCAGTTACATCATCTGTCCTGGCATCTCTACAGTAAGCAAGATCATCAACGAAGCATTCGTCACTAACCTTCTTATGTTGTGAGGACCTTGGCAGCAAAGCGAGAAATTCGTATGAGAAACTCTCCTTTGTTTTTTCCTTAGCTCCCCTGCTGGTAGAAGCTTCGCTAGTTGATGGTTGACTCATCTTGGCTACAGATAAAAATCCTTTTGAAAATCTTGAACTTTACAGAACCTTTTAATTGCTTGACAACTCAGAAAATCTCGTAATTCTCTCGCCCTTGCTCTTTAGAATGCTTGGTAATTTTAGAATGAGCGATAGTTAACTATATTTATTCTGAAGAATTGAATGCAATGGCCCGTTTGAGACTCAAGCGTTGTAATTCATGTCACTTCCACCATTACTTGGCACGTTCTGAACTCAATTCACTAGCCGTGAGCCAAGAAAATGTTAGGTAATTAGGATTTGATTTCTGGCGACCTAGCGACTACACAGTTTCTTATAATCACTGAAAGATTTGACGCTTTTTCAATGTTTTCAGAGATCAGACGACTAAAGGAAAAGCCTTAGTTGTTGATGATTTTATTTCATTTCGAGACCTAGCGACTATAGTCACAAATCATAGTCACTAAATGATTTATCCTTTAGTGAAATTATTTGGCGATCTAGTGACCTTTTAAAATTTTAATCTTTCCATTCTGAGACTCAGCGACTAAAGTTTATCTCTCAGTCGCTGCAAGATTTACCTTTTATCAATTCCATCCCAAGACCTGGCGACAACCATCTTTCCTAACTCTCATTAACCTTTCTTTCATTGGGAGACTCAGCGACTGCAGTGAGTCTCCTAATCACTGCAACTTGTTGACTTTTCAAACTTTTTCTGGAGATTACCCGACTTTGCCCATTTGGAGATCTAGCGATTGAAAGCAGAAATCTTTGATTTATTGTTTCCGGAGATTCAGCGACTATAGTATAATCTCTTAATTGCTTATTTCTTTACTTATCTCGGCGACCAATCAGGGACGAACACGTCACCAAGTCCGGCAACCGGATCCACATTATTTTTCATTTTTTTGACATCGGCAAACACTTAACCCTCAGTCATCTGATGATTGTGAGATTGAAGACATCTCCCAGTCGCTGAATAACTTGCTTAACCTGGGTTTGATCCGGAGATTGGGCAACAAAGCAATTCTCATGGTCACTGAAACTTTTCCTGACCTATGGTTTGATTGGGAGATAACGCGACCATTGCCCGATTAAGATTGCATCAACAGTTCATATTTATCCTTTGAAAACCTTTACCTTAACTCATCACCCTCTGGTGACCACGCGACTGAAGACATCTCCCAGTCGCTTGACATTCTCTTTAACCCTGGTTCAATTTGGAAACTACGCGAAAGCCCTTATTCGCCAAGTCGCTAGAAATTTCGCTTAACCTCGGTTAGATTATGCAATTAAGCACCAATCGTTGATCCTTCCTTCATCCCACGGTCCTTGCTGAGTCGCTAGAAATTTTGTAACTTAACTGCTGCATCATGAGATCAAGAGATAACAGTGTCGCTGGGTCGCTGGATGTTCAAAACATAACCGCTAGAATTGGGAGAATACGCGACCACTGAAATCGCTGAGTCGCTAGATAAGTAGATTAACCGCCCGAGAACCTAGAGACCTTGCGACTGAAGGAAAATACATTGCCACCCTTCATTTGGAGACTTAGCGACTAAAGAGAAGTCTCATGATCGTCGAATACTTTATCACTTCATCATTTTATTTAGAGCTCGCCCGACTGAAGGTATTTTTGATTTGGAGATTGGGCGACTATAGTTGCCTCTCAAAACATTTATCATTGTAGTCGCTAGGTCGCACAATGCACATCAGATTTATTTGGAGACTTGGTGACCGAAGGCATCCATTGAGTCGCCAGAAGAAAAGAATATTCTCTTAACTTAAAGAGATCGTGCGACAAAAGGTTTCAGGGAAGTCGCCAGACTAAAAGGAATATGCTGAAACCTATCAGGGGACTAAGCGACTAACCGGAGATAGTAAAGCGCACATGCTTAAAGGGTTCATTAAGTGATTCGAAAAAGTAACAGCCAAATAAAACTTGGATGAACATTTCTAGGGCTTTTTTGGGTTTTCAAAGGCATTTTGACCTAGCACCTAGGGTTTTTCTCAATTTCAATCAATTTTTTGAGTTCTCGGATGGAAGAAAGCATGAGACCTTATAAAAATAGAGAAACCCTCAGGGGACCAAAATTTCGAGGCGACAACTCAAAAATAGAGAATACTACCAACACCTCCTAAGTAATTTCAGGAAGCATCTTCCAGATAAGGTGAAGACTTGCATAAAAACTATCCTATCCTTGATCTTAGATGAGGATAATGACATATGCAAACAATTGCAATCAGATTTGTTGGCAATCTGGAGAGGAGAACAAAAGATCTCACCCATGGCATATGAACTCTCAGCTGAATTGATTAAGCATCAAATTGAAAGACTCAGGGATTTACTGACTGAAAATGAGCAAATATTATTAGGCATACAGGTTGCATGATCTCCGGAAATGGGCAAGGACCAAATGAGAACAGGGCAGAGTTGTTTTGTATGCCAAGAGGGCTGGTCACAGGCACATGTTTGCGGTATTAATCAAGACAAGAGTTTACCATCAACCAAGATGATTAATATGGAGGAAGGATCAACCATCACAGGTAAAGAGTGCTCAAGGCTCTACTTTGGTGACTTAGAGGCTGAGTTCGACAAAATTATGGTTAAAGGCTGTGATAATCAGTTGGAACCTTTAGCGATTCATGTAATGAGGAGTCATGTGATTTCTTTAGCAGCACCTCACTTATGTATAATGCTGATTTGGATTACCCATTAGGTAATACATCCCAAAATGACAACAATGGGGAGCATACCTTGAAGAGTCAGCTGAAAGTCAATAATGATGCCATTATTGCAACTCTTGTACACCATGATAACACTCACTAGATTATTGAGGATCTTTATAGGAAAGCTCAGAAGGAAAAGGGATAAGGTGGTACAAGGATTGAATCTTATGTTGCAGATTTACAGGGGATCAAAACAACATTTGAGGATTGGAAATCAGAATATCTGTGTTTACTTTCAGATCACGGCTACCTGTTACAAGTTGCTGGAAAATATGCAGAGTAGTTGAGGGAAAAGGAGGATGAGGTTAATAAGCTCAATAGAGAGCTTAGTGTTACTCAGGGTACATTGGAACACATGTATTGCTCTTTAGGAAGCAAGAAATCAGATTGTTACCACTAGTCAGTACAGGGAATAGGACGACAAGGAAAGGTCTGAATTCTTTCAGGAGGTGATTCAAGAACTTGATAGCATACAACAGACTTATGACTTGGATAGCTGTCCTAAAAGATCTTTGGATCATCCAGAGCTTCTTTATGAGTTGGATAACTTTTAGGCGGTTGAGAATTCCTTGTTTGAGATGGGTGTTGATTTGACATTTGACAATCCCCTTTTTGAGCTAGATGAGGAAGATATTTCCTATCCCCATGACGAGGATGAGATTGATTGTAGGATTTGGGACCCAAGTTCAGTTACTAGAGATGAGTCTTGGTCACCAGATTGGAGTAACGAGGTGAGTACAATTGTTGAGCAGTTTGGTTTCTACATCAGTGGTTCAGGATGGGCAGTTGTGTCTTATTGCATGATGGGTGGTATGCCTTTCCTTGCGCTATCTCTCGTTGATGGAGAGATGTCTAGTGTTGATGGTATCCAGGAGACAACTGCCTTGTCACCTTTGACAGAAGGACATAATGCTGATTGCAAATCAGCCTTGGATAGAGACTTGGTTATCAGTTTGACCAAAGGGTACCTAAGGGGAGAAGACAGTGTTGATGAGTATCCCTTGATTCATTTGCCTCTTCATACAGCTGGGACTCAACTACATTACTGTACCGATTCATCCAGTGCCTATGGTAAACTCTATCACCACAGATTTTGAGCATGATGATGACGATTGGGTAGAGTCTATTCAGTATGGGATTGTTGAGCTTGGTATGATGATTGTGCTTGATGGTGTGAATTTTTCACACAATGATGAGCGTTGTATGACTCCGAGTATAGAGAGACAGTTATGGAATCCTAATGCTAACTCAGGATTTCCAAAGGAGTTGGTTAGTGCATCACATTATGGCCACATTGTATGGGATGCAAATTGTTTTCCATTCAGCCCACCTATGGAGGACTTTCTTTTTCGATTATTGCATAGGTGTGAGATGGGTGATTGGTTTGGTACGCTTCCCTTCTTGAAGGAAGAAATCATGTCCTACAGTTTTGATAGTTTACTTATTCAGTGCAGTTTTTGGTTTGGGCTACAGATTAGAGGGGCAGTGTTGTGGCAATTGGACATTTTGGGCAATGCACTCATTATGGGCATGGATCGATAGGATATTTCAGTCAGCTGGGGAGATGGATGGCCCTTTTGCTTGCGGGATCCAGGAGGAACATTCTCGCGGCTGGTAATAATTCAGGGAGCTAGTTGGTATGATGTTAGGTTCCCCCCTTCATTTGACTTTAAAGGTGCTTGTGATTTTAGTTGGAGTGAGGTTCTCAGTTGGATTGAGGTTTTTCTCACAGATGATGGTAGCACAAGGCAGATTGATTCGACTGATCAAGCACATGGGGTGATTTGGGATTCTGACATTAGAATGATTAATGCATTGTTGCTATGTGAGTGGCTTCACAAGTCGGGACATATTGTTTGTATCAGTTTTACACGGCATATTGGTGGAATAGCTTCTTTGAGGTTGGTATGGGATCTAGGGATTTTGGTCACAACATGCAGATACCGATTGCTTGAGGGCAAGCAATCTCTGGGAAAGGGATGATTTGTAATGTCCCCCTTTTCGGACACATTATTTTGTGCTGCATCGTTAGCCATTTCACCATGGTCCGGTGGGCTAACCGAGGCTTTAGAAGATCAGTGTGGTATTTGGCCTAGGTTATTCCAATTTCAGGCCAATCAAAGCATTTTTTGTAGGGTTTCTAGGGTACTTACTATTTTTAGTAAGTCGACAGAGTTCAGTTTTCTTGGCATTTCAGTATTGGACGTGGAGTGTCTCGCTGAGAGCTTTCCGGCAAGCTATCACATGTCATCTTCCGAGTTCGTTTGGTCCACAGTTTTAATGCCACAAGATTCTTATTATTATGCCACTTTATGACTTAACGGTGATATTAATTTAAAGTGACTTAAAGTGGGAATATGAAAAGACAGAGAAGGGAAATTGAAGAGTCACAGTTGCAGCTTTAAAAGAAGGATTGGAGTCTCATTTGTATATGCTTAGTTTTATGAATTTATTTCTCTTGGAGAATCCAGGAAGCTTCAGCTTTCGATTTTGAAACGTGAGGACGGAAACCTTCAGGCTTTCTCGGTGGATTGGACGGAAACCCAGTTCATCTCTGCGGTGGATTCACAACAGAGTTCACCATTGTATTTCCAAGTTCTTGTTATCCAATCTTACTGTTGCATGTTGTATTTCAGATTGGGTTGTTTGTAATTTCCTCCTTGTTGTATTGCTGATGTATAATGCAATAACAAATTCTGAGGATTACATTGGAGTATATTGCTGGTTATTTTCTGTTGAAATCGATATTCTATTGCATGCAAGTGTTTATTTATATTTCTAAAACGTCTTTGAGAAATATTCGGAAAAAATATCCATTAGGGATACTACATTCGTTGTGCCTTCAAACCCTTTTCTACCTTGAAAAATTGTATCCCCCTCTTTAGGACTCCTGGGATGTCCTTTTAGAGTAAGGAGTCTACAAGGTTGTGTGTTCTTGTGGCTTACCCTATATTGGTGAAATTGGTCGCTTTTTCAACACCGGAATCAAAGAACATAGCGCGGACATCAAGTGTGAGTATGTTCTTAAATAAGCCTTTGCAGAGCACTCCTCTTCTACCAAGCATCATTTTTGTTTGGAAAACACTCAAATCTTAGTCAAAGGGGACAACTTCAAGAGGAAATTGAAGGAAGCATTAGAAACCTACAATCACCCCATTGACCTCAATCATGATGAAGGGTGGTCTTTAATTCTATCTTGGCAACCCCTATTATCTATCCTCAAAAACCGTCATCACCATCCCATGCTTGACCTCCCTTACTGTGTCATTCCTCCCTTTTTCCCCCTTGCTCGTCCTACTTTCTTACTCCTTCATTTTCTCAGTTTTTGTGTCCTCTGGGCCCACCTCTCCCCTTTGTGATCTCTTCGCTTGTTTCCCTGCTTCCTCTTTTGTCTTTACCATCTTAGGTCCTTTCTTCTTGGTGCTTACTCCCCATCTCTTGCATTGTTTATTCCTTTTCTTGCTATTCCCCCTTTTTGAGTATGCATTTAAGTGCATATGATTTGGCATTAACTGATCTTACACACACGCGTACACACACACACGGTTCCACTCACTACTTCTCTTATATATATATACTTGTATGTATTTGTGTGTGTATTCCCATTTACTTTTTCTCTTATTGTAATTTCTTTAATCTTATTTTTTGGTTGTAATATAATATCATTATTCTCATTTATTTTAATTTCATTAATATTTTTTTGTAATATATTTTAGGGCCTGCATAACACACCTATAAATTCCTGAATTAAGGCTCTCTCTGTAAGAAGCTAGAGCCATGTTTCTGTCTTTTTATAGAGAAAGAGACATTAGAGGGTTGGTTTTCATTCTCAGGCAGCAACTTGTTCTTGTTCTTTTTGTTGGGAACTCTGGCCTTTTGATTGTACGATGTGCATGGTATTTTATGGAGCTGCGTAGTTCGTTTCCACTCTGGCTAGTTTACTTCTCAGAAATAGCAGATTGAATTGCTTGAACTTTGTGGAGGAGAGTTTTGGGAGGAGGCCATGGCCTCTTCTAAAGGAGGAGCCCAAATAATCAGTCAGCCCATTATGTCTGCTGTGGATGGTAAGTGGATCTGATTTTGAACATGGGAGGGGGATGAACATAGGGCTTTCTTGAAATCACTTTTCTACCTGTGATGAAAATAGTTATACCCAATAGTTAAGATATCTCCACATCCTTTAGGTCCTATCAAAATATAGACCTTTGTTTGAATTTTTAGCTGTGGCCGCCATATTGTAAAGTGATTATAACCTAGAAACTTGAATAATTCACTTTCATATTATAAAAAAATGCTTAACTCATTCAATTGGTTGTTCTTTTTCATCATATGCATGGTCATTAATATTATTACTGGATTAACATCATAGTGGCTAGAATTTTTAAGCAGGTGGCTTGGATACACATGATTAACCCTAAGAGAAATTATTAGTTACATTTGTGTTGAATCTATGGTTGGATTAATCTCAGGAATCAACTTTCATCCTTGCTTTATTTCCCCTAAGAAAACGTTGCTTTTTTAAACCCTAAACATTGTGTGAATCCAGTTTCAAATGTTGTGCTTTATCTTACATTACCGAGAGATCTAGGCAAAAGCGATGCTCGAATGGCATGATCAAGTTCAATTCTGTTGCAAATGTGGGACAAAGACATTATTCAAAGAGGATGGAAGAAAAAAGCAATGTGGGAACCATATGTGCAAAAGGAGCCTTTTTCCTCAAATAGATCCAGTATGTTCGATAACTTATTTCACATTTTGTGTCTGTTTTTGTAAATGCACCTATTTGGTTTTTCCTTCTTATTATGATTTTAGCAGATAAAATAGCTATTCACAAGTAAAAACTACATCCTGTTGGTACTGAAGATCATATGGTTTCATTTCATGAATTATGATGGATTTGGAGAAGGTAGTGATCATGCTCGTTATTGACAAGGTCAACAACCGTGCACTATTGGCTCGCCAATCCCAGTTTTTGTCACATATGTGGAGTTGTCTTTCTGGCTTCATTGAGGTAAGGACATCTAACAACCTTGATAACTGTATATACATTGTGATTTATGATTAAAATTTCTTCTAAGCTGTATCTTGTTTTTTGATTAAGAATTCAATGTATTAGGGTAATAGAGGGTAAGGATACCTTCTACAAAATGCCATCAACCATGTCAGCTTATAGAGTAGAGGACAGAACCAGTCCTATAACACAAAAACTAGGGTATGTCCCATTAGTACAGAGAGCTGCTTACAACAGTAAGGAATACTAAAGTAGATGTCTGAAATCTGCACGACAAGATATGTTACATTATTGTACAAAGTTGAGCATAAGAAAAGACCATGAAGTAGTGCAAAATCAAATATTTTAATATATAAATAACTCATTGATGCCCTGAGAAATCCTTGCTGTTAGCTTCATCCTGAATGGTCCTTAAAAACCAAGTTTGAAGGCCTGGCAGGAGGTTTGAGGATATGCATCATCTGTTTAGGGATATACCATTGGCCTTATATACTTTTCTAGAAGAAATTGTGGGCTTCAACAGAGAAATTCTGGTAAACAGTTTGCTTGTAGAAGACTCCCTGAAAGGATACTTTGACTCAGACGAGGAAGCTGGAAGTGTATTTAGAATCTTAGATTGTCGAATAAATAATTTCTTAGTGTATCAATTCCTATTGCTGCAATAAATATTTCAGTTTTCTGTCGCTATTTCTCAGGTCAGAAATTTGAGCTTTACCTCTATTTTTTGTATACAAGGATTTAATAAGAACTCTCTCTTGTTCTGTTCAATAGATGATGTTTATTATGCATATATCTGTGAGACTTTTGCAATAACCTTCATATTAAATTCCCAAATAAACATCATTATTTTTGCAAATTGAAACCGCTCACAATATCAGAACAAACAATCTGTTTGACAAAATTACTAAAAAGATTGCAAAATTTGGGTGAAAATCGATTGAGGGTTTTACACAAAAAACTATTGTGTGCTTTTTTACTTGTGAAAGCTTGCCTTGACATGTGCTATGTTGTTTGTTGTTGTCTTCTTCAAAATCTGCCAGCCCTTGAATGTAGACACATGTTCATGAATCCATATGTATTCAAGAATCAAATTTAATAGAAAACACTGCCTCATTGTCTTCTAGACAGCTTTGATGCTTTTTGTAATCAAATTTTGCAAAAAAATGTGTTTTTAAAGAAATTTTAAGTATATTTTTAAGTTGCTAAGCTTTTGCTAAGTCAAAAACTTTGGCTTGCCAAGTACTCTCTAAGTCTGAGTTTGCAAACTACGAGTGCAGCAATAAAAACATGTAAACCACAATAGCACATATATGTGGAGAAAACCCTTTTGATTAAACATTCCACCACCAAAGAAAGTACAAACCTGCATTAATCTCAAATGGAGAGTACAATGTAATGTCCCTGCTTGTTTTCATTATATATGTTCCCTGTAAAAACCATCATTAGTAGGAAATTATATAATACTCAACCAATTATTTCTATATTCTAAGTGAATAGGGGAGATTTGATCCTAAGAGATGCCTCTAGGTCGGGCTTCACAGGATTCCAAGTTCTCCGCTTGAAGGATATAAGATCCATTCTAAGCAACCCGGACTATCGACACGTCTTCCCATAGAGCACTGCTCCTAAGATTCTCTTGGAAACGATAGACGTTATCCAAGCCTACGCATATGCATATGACTGATACCAATATATATACTGCCTACATGAGATTATAACAATCTCGAGACTAAGGAAACTATAGCAATCTCCATTAATCCCCTCCAAATATAGGATCAATCCTTAAGGAATATAAAATTCACTCCGTATGATCTCTATATCATCATAACAAGTTAGTGGATTGATGCAAGGAGGGTAGAAGACGGGGCCAAAGGCTCACCCAAATGCCAACCTCCTTGCAGAAACAACACACAAAAGCCAATGCACGAAACAAATCAGGGAGAGAGAGAGAGAATTGCAGATCATTCATATATATTAATCACTGTAGAAAGATTCATACATGCCGGGCTGTAAGGCCTTCTTGGTTACGGCCAAATACAATCAAAATTCTAGTACTATAGTTCTCCAATCTTCTATCTCTTCTCCCTTCTCCTCATTGCCTAAGAACTACAACATACTACTTTATTTATACAAGAGGCTACCGAAATAAGTTGGTCTTCAGATCCAACATTGGAGAAGGGAACAACCAGATCTAAGTCCACACGCTTCCCAATGATCAATGTAACCATTATCTTTGTGATCAAAACTAAATGCACGAGTCGGCCTCAACAAAAATCTAAAATAAACCACTTTGTGAGCAAGATTACCGAGCAACAGGAAATTAACTCAGTGAACACTGAGCCAACTCGGTGAAAGTAGGAACTGAGCAGCAACCGAGCCCCGTTGGTGGAAACAACACTACATCACCGAGGGCCCAAAAGAAGCTACCGAGCACAACTAACAATTCTAACATGTTTTTGGTGATCTAGGATTGCCAAGAACCTGAGATGCTCCTGCATCAGACACCTAGGGTTGTTTTGTGATGATTCTCCGAATTATGCCGCAGGTACAACCTGAGCTGAATCCAACTCAGATTGTGTAATCCACGAACTGTCTTCAATTGGTCCGTTCTTCCACTTTACCAGATACTCCATGTATTCTTTTCCTCTTGTGCTTCTGCCAATTCTTTGTTCCAAAATCTGCTCAACTTCTTCTATCTATTTCTTAGGATAATCATTCGGTACTGTCATTTCTTCATCAGATTCATGATACTCATACAAGTCTGCAATGTTGAATATAGGTGATATATCCATGTCATCAGGTATTTCAATCTCATAAGCATTGCCACTGTCAAACTTCCTCAATATCTTGTAGGGACCAAATTTCTTCATTTTCAATTTTCCATAGGTTCCAATAGGAAATCTGCCTTCTTCAAATGAATCATTACTTCATCCCCAACTACAAAAGACTTATGTCTTCTTGATCTATCTGCTCTGTCCTTGTATTTCTGATTACTATGTTCCAACTTATGTTTCATTTCCTCATGCAATGTCTTCATGAACTCAGCAAATACTTCTCCTTCAACACTTCTCTTTTCTTCACCAGCAATGTTCTTCAAATCTGAGTTACCTCTCAGTTGTGTGCCATTAACAATCTCAAAAGGTGTTATTCCAGTACTCCTATTCACTGAATTATTGTATACAAACTATGCTTGTGCCAACATAGATTTCCAATTACTCAGTTTATCTCCAACTAAGTATCTCAACAGATTACCCAAACTTCTATTTACAACCTCTGTCTGTCCATTAGTTTGTGGGTGAAATGTAGAACTATACCTCAACTTGGTACCCAACTTTTTCCATAGAGTCTTCCAAAAGTAACCAACAAATTTACTGTCTCGGTCAGAGATGATACTCGGTAATCCATGCAATTTGACAATTTCCTTAAAGAAAAGCTCTGCTATATGTACTGCATCTGATGTTTTTCTACAGGGTATGAAATGTGCCATCTTAGAAAATCTATCCACAACAACAAATATAGAATTATTACCTTTTACTCTCCTCGGTAAGCCAAGAACAAAATCCATACTGATATCAATCCAAGGTTTCTCAAGAACATAAATTGGTGTATACAATCCAGTATTTTGACTTACTCCCTTTGCAACTTGACAAACTCCAGAACTTCTCACAAATTTCTGAACATCCTTATACAACTGTGGCCAAAAGTATCTTTCCTTAAGCAAATTTAATGTTTTCTCAATGCCAAAACGTCCAGCCAAACCACTACTATGTTTCTCCTTTATCAAATTAGTTCTCATTGATCCTCTCAGTATACACAACTGAATACCTTTAAATAACATACCTTCTTGAATGAAATAGTCTTCCCATTTAGTACTCGGTTGATCTTGAATAGGTGCTTTGCACTTTCTCCATGGCTCAGAAAAATCAGAGTTAGTTTCATACAAATCTTTCATGTCATCAAAACCAAGAACTTCAATTCTCATTTCAGTCATCAAAGATCTTCTTCTACTCAATGCATCAACAACTCAGTTAGTGACTCCACTCTTATGTTTTATCACAAATGTATAACTCTGTAAATACTCAACCCACTTCATATGTCTCTGATTCAACTTATTCTAACTACCCAATACTGTAAAGCCTTATGATCAATATACAACACAAATTCACTCGGTATCAAATAATTTCTCTATTTCTTTAGGGATTGAACAATAGCATAGAATTCTTGATCATATATAGAATATTTCATTTTTGCATCATTTAGTTTCTCACTAAAGAAAGCAACAGGTTTACCTTCTTGACTCAACACAACTCCTATTGCACTACCACTTGCATCGCATTCAACTTGAAATACCTTATTGAAATCAGGTAAAGCTAACACAAACAATTCAACAACCTTCTGCTTCAAAGTCTCAAAACTTTTATTAGCTCCATGTGTCCACTTGAATTTTCTTTTATCTCCTCTCATAGTCTCAGTCATAGCATTACAAATTGAACTGAAATTTTTGATGAACTTTCGGTAAAAACTTGCTAAACAATGAAATGATCTTACCTCACTAGCATTTTCAAGTGTAGGCCAATTCAAAATAGCTTCAACCTTCTCAGGATCCATTTTCAAACCATCACCTGAAATCACAAACCCCAAATATACAGTCTCTTCTTTCATGAAGGAATACATTTTCAAATTAATCAGTAACTTTTCTTCTTTCAATTTCTGCAATACCTGTTTAATGTGCAACAAATGTTCTTCTCTGGTCTTACTGAATATCAGAATGTCATCTAGGTATACAACCACAAATTTACCCAAGAATTTTTTCAAAACCTCATTCATCAATCTCATAAAAGTACTCGGTGCATTAGTTAAATCAAAGGGCATAACCAACCACTCATACAAACCTTCTCTTGTCTTGAAAACAATCTTCCATTCATCACCTTCTCTGATTTTGATTCGATGATATCCACTTTTCAAATCAATTTTAGTAAAATACTTTGCTCCACTCAAACTATCCATTATGTCATCCATTCTCGGTATAGGAAACCGATATTTCACTGTTATCTTGTTGATTGCTCTAGAATCAGTAAACATTCGCCACTCTCCATTCTTCTTAGGTGCCAATACAACTGGTATTGCACATGGACTCAAACTTTCTCGGATCAAACCATTCTGCAATAATTCTTGGATTTGTCGGTTAAGTTCCTCATTCTCGGTAGGTGTTAACCGATGGGGTGCTTTATTTAGTAAACTAGCTCTAGGATTCAAATCCATACAATGATCAATGCTTCTCTTCGGTGGTAAACCATCAGGTACATTATCAGAAATGATCTCTCTGTACTCAGCGAGTATCTTATCAACCTCTTCAGGGATATTATGCACTGTTTTCTCACTCGGTTTGTTAGGAATCACAACAAAACATACATCATTCTTCTTCAAATCCTTAACAAACTTTCTTCCTTCCATCAAACAAACTTTCACAGATGTACACACATTACCAACAGATTCTTCAATCAAGGGTAACAAGATTTGTCTTCTCCCATCAGCCCAAATAGTATATTTATGCAATCTTCCACCATATATAGCATGTCTATCATATTGCCAAGGTCTACCCAACAAAATATGACAACAGTCCATAGGCATGATATCATATAACACCTTATCATAGTACTTGCCAATTTTCAAATTCACATAACATTGTTCACTTACCAATAGTGTATGCTCATCCTTGATTCATGAAATTTGATAAGGCTTCGGGTGTTTCAACCTTTCCAACTGCAAATTTGCAACCATTTCTTCAGATGCTAGATTCTTCGAGCTTCCACTGTGAATGATTACCTTCCACACTTTATCAGCAACTCTGCATCTGGTCTTGAACAAACTTTTCTTTACCGGATCTTCCTTATTACTTTCACTCCATAATGCTCTTCTGACCATCAAGTTCTTTTCCTTCTCTAGTTTATTCGGTGAGTCTTCTTGCACCAAAGCATTTCTACTGTTACCGACCTTGCTTTCATGTGTACACTCAAATGACCTATGTCCTCCTCCACAACTGTAACAAGTTCCTCGGAATCCACCTCTCCTATAGCCACCTTGGTAGTTATTGCCTCTTCCTCTAGAAGAACTTTCACCTTTCCACTCGGTCTTGCCTTTATCTTGATTTGTTTTGTTTTGATCGGATCTATTTTTTTCACCATAAGATCTACCTCTTTCTCTAGGGAATCTACCACTTCTTCCTCTTTGTCTTTGCTTATGTCTTTTGTTCAATTTCTCCTCAGTTTTCAGGGCAAATTGATAAGCTTCTTCAATACTTTCCAACTTGACCAAACTGATTTCCTCTTGAATAGAAACTCTTAACCCATTTAGGTATCTAGCAATTCTTTCCACCTCATCCTCAATATGTCCAGATCTGATGTCTAATCTATAGAATTCCTCAGTGTAGTCTTTTATCAAGCTATCTTTTTGTCTCCAACTTTGCATTTGCCTAACTAGGTTAATCTGATAATCACAAGGTAAAAACTTGCCTTTCAACTTATTCACCATCTTGATCCATACCTTGATTTTGTCTTTGCCTTTCCTTTTTCCGTCCAATTGTATATGCTCCCACCATAAGGATGCATGACTTTTCAATTTTGTACTTGCAATTTTCACCTTCTTAACCTCAGGGACATTTTCATATTCAAAATACTTCTCCATCTCGGTTATCCAATCCATCAACTCATCTGAATCCAGCCTTCCACTGTATTCAGGAGGATTGAAGTGCTATGTAGACTTCAAATTTGTCAATGCCTTCAAAAGTCGTTCTTCACCTTGATCCATCACAGGTGCAGGTTCTGCTTCACCTTGTTCATCTTCGGCTTCTTCATCACTAACATCCTCAAGATGTCTTCCTCGGCGCTGGGCTGTCTCAACAACTTTTAACCTAGCAACAATTTGCCTTAGCATATCAGCTAAGCTTGGATCTACATCTCGCCTCCCACGAACCATCTTGAAACCCTCTGCAATTGTAGGTCATATCGCAATCTGCCACCCCACAACAAATACCAACTAGGACTTACAAGAAGGAACCCTCGACCAAAGACCTAGATTTGCAAATCTAGATCAAGATCTAACCTCGCTCTCATACCACCTGACGCAAGGAGGGTAGAAGACGGGGCCAAAGGCTCACCCAAATGCCAACCTCCTTGCAGAAACAACATACGGAAGCCAATGCACGAAACAAATTAGGGAGAGAGAGAGAGAGAATTGCAGATCATTCATGTATATTAATCACCGTAGAAAGATTCATACATGCCGGGCTGTAAGGCCTTCCCGGTTATGGCCAAATACAATCAAAATTCCAGTACTACAGTTCTTCAATCTTCTATCTCTTCTCCCTTCTCCTCACTACCTAAGAACTACAACATATTACTTTATTTATACAAGAGGCTATCGAAACAAGTCAGCCTTCAGATCCAACATTGGAGAAGGGAACGACTAGATCTAGGTCCACACGCTTCCCAATGATCGATGTAACCATTAACTCCGCAACCAAAACTAAATGCACGAGTCGGCTCAACAAAAATCCAAAATAAACCACTCGGTGAACACCGAGCCAACTCGGTGAAAGAAGGAACCGAGCAGCAATCGAGCCTTGTCAGTGGAAACAACACTACATCACCGAGGGCCCAAAAGCATCTACCGAGCACAACTAACAATTCTAACATGTTTTTGGTGATACAGGATTGCCAAGAACCCGAGATGCTCTTGCATCATGGATATACATATAAATGTATAAGAGAAAAATAAGTAGGAAATTTATCTTAGAATGCGGAATTAAATCATAAGAATTAGAATATAATCCTCCAAGTTATTTATGTTTATAATCATCCCTTTATCAATTACAAAAATTGAGTCACATGTAATTTTGGTTTATAGAATATCAATTTCGACATTATATATATATATATATATATGAGTGTATATGTATATATAATATATACATGGATATACTCCAATTATTTTGACATGGACTTCAGTGTATATATATATATATATATATATATATATATATATATATATATCAGAATGTCTGCTACAAATATCACCAGATATTACTTGTGATCCTCACTGAGATCGAGATTCTTAACCCTCCTGAGGATCACTGGGTCTTGAATGATATAATATCAATTTTGGTACCATCCTCGGTTACTTCTCCGTCTTCTCTAGAGTACTACCTTTAAGGTCCTTCCCGGAAGAGATAACCTCTGTGTAGGGCCCTTATCACATATGCATATGTTGACATCAATGGAATATTCCGACCATAAATAATATATCATCCTCACTCATGTCGGTCAGATGGAGGCTAACCTCACATACCAACATTAAGGGGGTGATGCCATATTAAGATCACTCTCTTCCCTCGAAGGGGGCTCTCTTGATCTTAAACTATTAATTATAACCATTAAGTCGTGTATTATCCATTTAGAAATCCACCTTTACATATACATATATACATATGTATACATGTATGAATATAAATAAATTCATAAATATAATTAAATAAATATAATTCATGAATATACTTTACAAACATACCTTCCTTACCTTCCTCTTAGCTTGGTACATGTGGCTCTACTCTTGGTCGGCCCCACAATGAATCCCACTTTATATCTTAACCCGGCTCTATAGATTTTAATGTGCTCTTGAAATATTTTCATTTTTAAATGTTCACGCAAGTATCTCACTTTATTTCTTTCTTCCTTTCAATGTAATTTCCTTTCTTTTATTTCTCTTCCCTATAATCTCGAACTTCCCTATACTTTCGAACTTCCCTATAATTTAGGCTATTAATTTGCCTTGTTTTCCTATCCACTTCTATCATATGTTTTTCCCTTATGTTTTATTTCTCTTCTCTTAATGTGAATATCTCTTTTTTTTTCCCATTTTTATGAATGTGGTTCACGTTTAAGTACCCTTCCTCTTGAAAAGGTGTGACGGTTATTCCATAATCTTTACTTTTAATAATATTATCGTTTTTTTTTAAAGAATATTTAAAATGAGTTTATAATGTTTAATTAATAACATTTGGTCCCCTTAATTTGTAAAATATAATTTCTTATTTGTATTTGTAAAATAGCATCCTTTAATTTGTAAAATATAATTTCTTATTTCATTTGTGTTTATAATATTAATAATATATATTGATTGATTAAGGATAATGATTGATTAATAGATATGGTTTAGTATTATTAGTAATATAAGTTGTATATTATTAATTAATTATTTATATTGATTATAAATAGACTACTTATCAATATTGATTATAAATGGGCTATTTATTTATATTAATTATCATGATGACATTTACAATAATAGAACATACATTTATATTTAGAATAATTTATATATTAATCATATGTGAATATAGGGCTATGACATACAATAACACAAAGTAATCTTTCAATACAACAACACTTCAACAATGTAACATGTAAAAGATGCCATCCATTATCCAAAGGCCTCAATATATAAGAAAATGTAATCTTGTTCCAATACAATAGGCTTAAACCATAAACCAAGTAGTCAACATGCAAAAGATCTTAAGATATGTTCAACAGTTACAAGCATATTTTTGGAACCCTCAAGAATTTTCTCATGGACTTAATGGTCCAACTTAACTAGAGGACAAAACAACCCACCAATAAACAAAAATAACAACCATCCAATTCCAAAACAAACAATCAGTTTTGTACACATTGTCATAGATGCTTTCTTACACCACCCACAATATTATAGATGTTTTAACACATCTTAGAATATTATAAATTGTTGTAGGTTTCCTTCCATTTCATGCCAAGTGCTCAATGATGTCTTATGATGTTTCCTCCTACATTATGCCTCATACACAATCCAAATCGCATAGAAAATAATAATCAATTGTAAACACTCATTTCATGTGGATGTCCAAGTTTACCCTCTCCATGATCCTTGGAGATGCACATATAATTAACCAACTATTAGATAAATAGATTACAATATTCTAAAATGATTGCAAAATGAATATTGTTGATTTTATAGCAGAAATAGCACAATACGTAGAATAGATCACACAAAAAACACAAGACACAGAGTTACCCTAGGAAAACCCTCCAACTTGAGGGGAAAAACCAAGCCACACCAAAATATTACTATATTGAATAATAATAGTAGTCTGAGTAATGAAAAAATGTGTAAGGATTACATTTCAAATGAAACTTTGGCAAATTAGTAAAATGGCAAAATTGCAAATACTAAATACTAAGATATGAATTGTATGTGTCAAATATCTCAAATACTCAAATATGACTGCTGATTATGACTGATATTTTATGGACAGTGATTCTGTCATTCACCACTAATTATATGAAACCCTTATACATTTCAATCAACCATATAAGAAAATGGAATTGGATAATGAATTGTTGGATAAATATGATAGGAGCACCAAATGAGTTGCAAACATGGAAACACCAACATAGAAACCTCAATTCTGATTTTTATTTAGGGTAGCCAGCGTAATCAGCAATAATGTATTCAATAGAAGCTGCAAACCCTCATAAACTGTCCATATTAGTTTTGCAAATGATCTGAAAATGTCCTTCAATCAACCAAAAAGATATGCATACATCTGATTTGTTTGCAAATATATTTTTAAAAAAATTAAGAAAAAGTACACTTTTTAAATGTTTAGGGACAAGAGACTTCTAGAAGTCCCCAAGACAGTCAGGGAATTCCTAGGCATCCCTAGGACACTCAGAGGACTCCTAGGCATCCCCGAGATGGATGCCCTGGGGACTCCTAATCATCCCCACATTCCGACGGTGATTGAGTGGTGGTGAGGGGATGCACTGTCCCCATCCCCTCATCCACGGACACGGGGGTCCGGGGGCCGGGATGCATCCCCGTGTTTCACTGGAGAAAAATCTTGTTTCTGATGGATAAACAGGACTTAAGACCAGAGAAAAACATAATTACCTCTGTTATAGAATCATTGGTCCTCAAAACTTGAATGGCTATGGGGCAATTGTAGTGCAGCTGCTGTGTAAATTGATAATACATTGAAATCTAGCTGTGTTTTTCACTTATGATCATATTTTATAAATACTGATAGAACAACTGCTTATAGAGTCTTGACATTATTCTTTCTTTCTATTATTTTTTTAATTCCTGGATTAGGAGATTTTAAGAGAGTAAGATGCATTGATATCTTACTAGCAAATTTTAAATCAAGGTAATAGAGAAGTTTTTGTGTTTTCGCAGCCGGCTGAAAGTCTTGAAGAAGCTGTGAAACGTGAAACATGGGAAGAAGTTGGTATTGAAATTAATGAAGTTATCTATCATAGTTCTCAACCATGGCCAGGTACTTTTATAGTTTGGACATTCTCTTTTACTAAGCATTTTCTATCCATGCTTGTTATGACTGCATTTCATTCATCGTTCCTGCTTTTTTTTCTGTTCCAAAAAATTAAGGTCAAGGTGGTGAGAGAATAAGCTATTAATTTTTTTCTTTACCCTAGTCATTTAGAGGGACTTTGAAAAGCATCAAGTTCAAAGGATTCATTTATATGTGGCTTTTTTAAAATTTGAGAAATTGGAGTCCATCTCTCTTATCAACTAAACGATTGTTAGTAACATGCACAGTTCTTTGGAAGTCCAAAGAGCATAAATGATCATACATATGTCCGGGCATTCTTCAAATACCATCTTCTGCCCTTTAATTTCATATATTATAAAAATTTAGATTTCTCCTTAAACCTCTCCTCACATATAATGTTTCCTATCATTTCCCATGAATTTAGGAAAAAATTGGCTGTTCATTGCCTCACATTTGAAAAAGGAGTTTGGTGTCACATTATGTAATAGTGTCCTTAAACCTCTCCTCACATATAATGTTTCCTATCATTTCCCATGAATTTAGGAAGAAATTGGCTGTTCATTGCCTCACATTTGAAAAAGGAGTTTGGTGTCACGATTGTTAGTAACATGAACAGTTCTTTGGAAGTCCAAAGAGCATAAATGATCATACATATGTCCGGGCATTCTTCAAATACCATCTTCTGCCCTTTAATTTCATATATTATAAAAATTTAGATTTCTCCTTAAACCTTTCCTCACATATAATGTTTCCTATCATTTCCCATGAATTTGGGAAGAAATTGGCTGTTCATTGCCTCACATTTGAAAAAGGAGTTTGGTGTCACATTATGTAATAGTGCACAAGATGTTGAAATCCAAATTATTGTATTGTGTATGTTTTGGGCATTGAGTCTTTGAACCTACTTCAATAGAGAGGAGTAACCAAATTTAAATTCCCCCCAAAAGCTAAATGGCCAATTATCTTGTGTCAAAAGCATTAACACAAACTTGTCAATGAATTTAACCATTAAAAAAATTAGGTTTGCCCATTCCCCTAATTTGGTGTGTTTGAGTGCTAATTAGATTTTAGAAGGGAATAGTTAAATAAGAGCATAACAATACAAAAAATATCATATGACAATATAGACTTGGTAACAATCTTCTAGGTAGCTTTGAATAATTGAAGATATGAAATCACCTCATGTGGAATGAATCCCTTATGTTGATAGGATATTTCTGCTCAAATTCCTTAAACACATGATATATAGCATCCCTAGCAAGATATGACTATAGAGCATGGGAACCTTCTGTATATTGCTTCGGTTCCTCCTTGTTAGGTAAACTATCCATACAAACAAAGTTGTTATCATGCTTGGTTGGTGAATTTCCCCCAAACTAACTAAATATAGAAGTCTTGGACTAAGAAAAAATGGCCATGCTTGGCTGGTGAATCTCCCCCAAACTAGCTAATTATAGAAGCCTTGGACCAAGAAGAAATGGCCATTGAAGGTGGTGCACAAAAGGTGAGCCCTGAATGGAAGCAACGGTGGAATTTCACAATCAAAATATATACAAAAAGATTAGAGGGGAATACTATTTGAGGGAGTTTATTTTCAAAGGGGTAACTACAAATAATCAATGAAGGATTCACATCGTTGTCCTACAGAAGCTTGACATCCTCCTATTCTGGGGTTGTATGTGCTTTGGCACTCCTCATCCTCTAGTAATTAATCATTTGTATTCTACCCCTCGAAAAGTTTTTGTAGTGGAGTCCTTTTTGCATGATTTAACGAGTTTTCTTGCCTATCTATTACAAGAAGTTATTAAATGTATTCAAAGTCCACCTTAGGAAGTTTTATTTGTTTTCCTAGATTCAATGGACAAGTGTAAAGTTTTAAACTCAGAATTCAAAATAGAATAGTTCTCAAAGGAGCAAAAAAGGACAAATGTATCAACAATTGGCAAAATGAATCTTGGGTTGATTGTTAGGCAATAAAAATTTGATGAATGTTTGGAAAAGTGGAAAAGGCTCTTGAAGTATGTGCTTTTCGAGTTAGAATAAAAAAGTCAAGTGCCAAAAGAACTCTTTGGGCACACTTTGCCAAGCAGTGAAATTACGAGTAAGGCATTGAAAAGTGGTAGAGGGTCCCAAAGTGAGTGTTTTTGTAGTTAGAGCAAATATTTAAGTGCAAAGCAAAAGCTCATGCTTTTACCTATCTAACCATCCTCAAAGGAGCACTTAAAATGAAAATTATGTACAAAAGATTAGTTATAACACAAAAACATATGCTTTAAGTAGTATTGCTATGGTTGCACGTACAAATGCACATACCTTGGGCCTATTTGGCAAAAGTGCTTTCTTAATTGAAAAAAGTGGATTAGTAGGTCGAAAAGTGAGAATCAGAACAAAAGTGACAAAAGTGGCAAGAATTTTCATCTCATTGCTATGCAAAGATTCTCAAAGTACATGCTTAGGCATGATTTTCAAAAGCTAAGTTATCGGGTTGGCAGGTACTGCCAGCAAAGCTTGGGTCTTGGTACTAGTATGCTTTAGGTATGGCTTTGGTTCTTCCTAGGTGCTTGGGTTCACTGTGGGTACTTTTATGTGGGGAAGGATCTACAGCGAATTTGGGCACCCAGGAAGTACCTGAGGGCCATACCCAAGCAAATATACCAAAATATGTGCATGCATATGAAATAAAATATGCATTACTTTTAAATTCTCATCAAATCTCAATATGAATATACCAATCTTTGTATTAACCCTTTAAATGTTTAGAAGGAAAATATGAAGTACCCAAGTTTGTGTATGATGCTTCTGATGAAGAAAATATGAATATTAAATGTAAATTTGAATTTGAATTTTCATCAGATGATATACTCTTTGATTATTCTACTTCACAACTTCGTCTCTCTAATGAACCAACTTGCCCTCTTCATCAAGAGGTGTAACATGCTGCCCTAGTGCCTTCTTGAGGCGCGATACATAGAATACGCTGTGTATCCTGCTGCTCTTCGGTAGCTCCAACTCATATGCTACTTCCCCTATTCTTTTGATCATCCTATAAGAACTGTAGAACTGTGGCCTCAACTTTTTTGCACCACTCTTCTTTAGAGAGGGCTGTAAGTATGGCTAAAGGAGAAGATAAACCAAGTCTCCTATGTCAAAACTACACACAATCCTATGCGCATCCATATAGATTTTTTGCTATTTTTGAGCATGTTTCAAATTATCCTTACGAGACTTCAGGATTTCTTGACACTCTTGTATCCAACCGTTAGCCTCAAGTCTCGTGCTATCCCCAAAAGCCATGTCCAAAAATGAAGTGACATCATCATAACAATACAATTCTCTTAAGGGTGACATTCCAATCAACATATGGTAGGTGGTATTATAACAATACTTACCCAAGTAAAGCCATCTAATCCATGATTTCTGCTGTCATACATAATTATGCAAGTAACACTCAATTTTTTTTTTTATAATCTCCATTTGCCCCTCTATCTGAGGGTGGCAACTGGTACTTAAAGTTAGTTTTGTACCTACCAATCTAAATAATGCCATCCAAAAAGCACCAAGGTACCTATTGTCCCTATCATGAACAATATTCTTTGGCAACTCATGGAGCTTGAACAACTCCCTAGAGAACAAATTTGCAATTTGAGGTGCCTTGTACTTTGTTGAGATGGTGAAAAAGTGTGCAAACTTGGTTAACCAGTCAACCACGACAAAGATGCAATTCCCTGCCTTGATTCTTACAAAGACCAATGCTAAAGTACATCAAGATGATTTCCCATTTCTGCTCTGGAATGGGTAAAGGATGTAACAAAACCAAAAGCAAAGGTATGCTCAGAATTGTTTTGCTAACAAGTCGTACATTATCTGACAAATCAGAGAATATCATCTTTGAGGCCCTTCCAAGAGAACCTCTTTCTAATCTGCCTATAGGTTTTGAAGTAACGCAGATGCCCTGCCAATGGAGTGTCCTACTCCTGAATGACTCTCAAAATCTTTTCTTTTAGTTTAGACTCGGGAACTAAGAAAATCATGTCCTTGTTGTAAATGGTATCATCTACTACTTTGTACTTGTCATTCTTGAATCTGATCATCCATCAAATCACAGGCAAAAGTGTTTTTAAAGTACTTGACAAACAGGTGAGCCTTCCAATCGGATGAAACCTCTAACAAAGAGCATATAGTAGGTATCCTAGATAAAACATCTGCAACTATGTTTTTTTCTCCTTCACTAATTGTATATCGAAATTATACGCCTCAATCTTACTAACACGTTTCCGTTGGCATTCATTTAGATCATTTTGATTCAGGGAGTATTTCAAACTATTATGATTGGTTCTGACTACAAACCTTGCACCAAGTAAATTATGCCTACATTTTGCCCATGTGTTCTTTATGGCAAGTATCTCCTTGTCATATATAATTTCTCTAAATCCTTGAGCTTTCTGCTCTCATAGGTTGTAATGTCCCCATTTTTGTGCCTTCCTTAGTGTCATTGTTTCTAGCAAGGTTGGCTTATTATTCAGTTCCTGTAAGCTAGTAGACTGCACAGGGGACCCATTCAAGGACTTATGGAGACTTATCAAGGCTTTTTGAGCTAGTTTGACTAGTTTGGGCCAGTCTTCTAGATTTTAGGAGGAATCCCTATTTTTTAGGGATGAATTGGGAGTTGACAAGGATGTATTAGGAGACCTTCGGGAGCAGCCTGGAAACTTTTGGCACAATTCCTATTTTTTAGGAGAGTTCATAAATTTTAGGAGGGGACTATTAGTTAGCTCACAGTGTTAAGATAGCAGCTGTGGACATGCGTCATTAGACAGAACTTAGATCAGGGTCCAGATGAGTGAGCTACAAATAATTTGGAAATAATTTAATTATTTCCTAAGTTAGTCGTAATAAATTAATAATAAAATAATGGCCCAAGTCCCTAGGTGATGAATTAAGTTATAACTTAATAAAGGGGCCAAATTTACATGATGAATAATAACACTTCATGGATCTATCCCTAGGAAGGGAGTTTGATAAAATAAAACATAATTTTGTGCTTATTGAAAAAGGTGGGAAATCCCTAGAAGGCATTCGAATGGGTTTGGAGGGAAAAGAAAATAACTTAAGAAGGGAAAAGGAACAAAGAGGGATTATTCCAGGTTATTTTGCAAACACAATTTTGGAGGTGAAGCTTGGACGAAGAGCTTTCAGCCATGGATATTCTCTGAGAACGAAAACTCTTAGTAGATTGAAAACCTACAGGTATGCAACATCATCCAAGGGTTTTCATTTGCACAAGATCAATCAGTTTCTTCAATAGATATCAATTTGTGTGAAGTTCTTGTAAGTATCAGGTCGGATTAGAGAAGAAATACTTTCAGTTTGCAGATCAGAGTATAAAATTAAGTTTTCTATCCATTCTTTGGTTTCCTGGAGCTAGCCATACAGCCTAGGGTTTTCACAGTGGATCACAGCTTTGTTGTGGACTTAGAGAAATACAGATCAGAACCAAAATCATTGGGCGGATAGAAAGCTGTAATTACTAGGTGACTGGGCAGTGACAGCAGATCTCAGTGAACAAACTCACCAACTCCATCAGCAATTGGTTTCATTTTCCATCAGATGTGGGTGTTTGAAGCATGCAGCAGACCCCCACAGGCGATTCAGTTCTTGAGCACTGGGAATGAGTAGGTTTGGCTGCATCAATTAAATGTAAACGTTTATATGCCTGGTGTAAACTGTAGCAGTTCATTGGTTGAAATAAATCAACTTATTTTTTCTTGCTGGGTGTTAGGAGAAAGATTTCCATTATTCTATTTTTTAGTACTGTTTATTTGTTGTGCATTGCATACCTTTTTTCGAAGGGAAAAACAAAAAAATTGAAAAAACCTTCAAAAACAAAAAAATCAGAAAAAGTATAAAACCCAAAAAATCAGGACTTTCTTCATATGCTTGTCAGAGACAATTTGAAAACATAGAAATCAGAATTGAAACAAAAACCATCCCAGGGGTTGGCCATTACGTAGGTGATGGGGCCCCTGTTTTGCATTAAAACTGCTCCAATCCCTTCTGATGCATGACACTCCAGCACAAAGGGCCGGGTGAAATCTGGGATCACAAGAATGGGGCAAGTATTCAGAACCTCCTTCAATTTATCTTCAATTTATCGAATGCCTATTGTGCCTCATATGTCTACTTGAATGCCCCTTTCTTGGTAAGATCTGTTAGGGGATGTTAAAGTATGATCAAATTTAGAGGTTATAATAATTTTAATTTTTCTATCTTCTATAATATCTCAAGATATTATTCTTGAAATATATATAATAATATATATTATATTAATGAGAAGATGCTTGACTGAATTTTGGATCTGCACTTTATATGAATATCACTCAAATTACTTTGATTCAATAATACCAAATATATATGTGAATGCTGTACTTGATTCGCACTGTATGTTTTTTTGTACTAACAAGATACAATACACTCACAATATATATGAGGAGAGGAGACATATCCCATAGGGACATGTCTCTACGTAAACTAAGTTTAAGTAGAGACATGTCTCATACGATCCAATCAATATGTAATATGATGTTTAGTAATCTCAATCGATACTAACTTAATCGGTATTCATTAGTTATCACCGATACTTGTTATCGGTGCTTGTTAATATTAATATTGATATAAATCGATACTCAAATCACAGCCTCATTAATATTATCAATTCTCATTAATCATTAACCAATATACATATTGGTATCATTAGATGCTATCTTTGATAGCATATAATGATATCAATATATATATATATATATATTGTAAATCGATACTCAATATAGATGAAGGCATTAATAAGTATTAACAATGTAATTAATACTAACATGTTATTAACAACATAATTAACATTAATATAACTCTAATATCAGCAGTATGATTTATATCAATGATATGATTAATCATAGTTTATATCATGTATATATGTATATATAATATCATCTATATGAGCAATATCAAATATATATACATATATACATGATTGGCAACTTATTAATAATCATATATCTAATAACCAAAAAATCATAACAGTAATATAGAAGAAAAGGATAGTGATCAAATGCTCAAGGCCGATAGGCCACTTATGCATTTGATGTCATTGATAAGAATAATCCGATCGAAGCTACAATACATTAACACTTCCTCTTAGCTAGAGAGGATGATAAGTATCCTTATGTAACCACAATAGACTCATGTATTGTGAGAGAAAATATCACCTCAATGTGATATCATAAATTATGGCATATCCATGGATATCAAATGACATCCACCATAAATGATGTTACCTCACGGTGACATCAGGAGTACGGCATGTCCACAAATATCAATCACATGATATTGACCATACTCATATCTTTTCTGGTATGTGCACTAGCATCAAGTCACATGATGCCTACCAAAGAAGATATCTGCTCATGGCATATCCACGGATATTTACGTCACATAATATCCACCATGAAATATCTCTGTAATATAACTCATCGAGGTTACACACCACTTAGTTAATATTACGTAGGAGATATGAACTAATATGACATGTCCATGGATATCAACCATATGATATCCATCATGACATTAGGTTAAACTATGGTAAAGTCATCACTTTACAATAGTAACCAAATATGAGTATACATCATTGAAAGATCGTCACCTTTCAAGATGTTTACTAGGGCCCATAAGGTCATGTAATAACACACATGACACAAGAGTTTACACATTAAACATCTTTCAAATATATATTACTACAATAAATTTACCGAGACTCAATCTCAAATGAGAAATTACATTTCTAGCATACCAAGCTTACCTCTAAAGTGCTCCACCTTTATTTTTGCGAATGACTTGGTTAGAATGTCTGTAGTTTTCTCATCTGTACTAATATATCTCAACTAGATAACATTTCTCTCCACCATGTCTCTAACATAATGGTAAGGGATCTCAATGTGCTTTGACCTATCATGGAAAACTGGATTCACTAAAAACTTTATGCAACTCTGGTTATCACAGTGAATGATTGTGGAATCCATGGTTTGTCCAAACAAACGTACCAACAATTTTCTCAACCATACCGCTTCTTGAGCTCCCATAGATGCTACAATGTATTCGGCTTCGGTGGAGCTTTGTGCAAAATCCGCTTTCTCCTAAACCAAGACATCATGGTTGATCCTGTTGTCCTCAATTTTGACATCACAAAATTGAGACAACCCTACGCAATTTTTCTCATGGATTCGTAGGTGTATCCTCTATGTTTTAAAATGTATTAATAACATATCATAAAAGCGGTTCGTCAAAAATTATTAAAAAAAATTTTTAAAAAAAGGTAAAAAAAAAAAGTTATAAAAAAAAAAGAAGAAAAGTTCAAAACAAAAAAAATAAAAATAATAATAATAATAATAATTTAAAAAAAAAAAAAAAAATCCACAAATTTCGGGATTTTCCATATCCATTGCATATGTTACTACATGTCATTCCACATGTAATGCAAAATGTAATCACCTCAAAAATCCCCGATTTGCCTAAATCCTTCTTTGTTTCAAAATCAAGATTTTTAGCACCTATTACATGTTTTGTTGCATGTAATCAAATATGCAGTCACCTCAAAAATTCCCGTCAAAAGTTTCTTCCAAATTTACTATAATTCCAAAATCGGGATTTTTGAGACCCATTACATGTACTGTTACATGTAATCAAAAGTGAAACTACCTCGAAAATCTCCACTCTAAGTTTACCCAAATCGGAGATTTTTACACCAATTGCATGTACTGTTACATGCAGTCAAATGCGCAATCGCATAAAAAATCTCCTACAATACCCAAGTTGAAAAAGCAATTCCAAGTGCAAATCGGGGATTTTTGACCCGATTGCAAAATGAACTACATATGCAACTACACATGCAATCCTAAGTGTAGTTGGGTCCAAAAACCCCGATTTAACTTAAAGTCCTATGTTTTTCCCTTGTAGTAGGAACTTTTTGGACCAATTACATAAAATGTTACAAGTTGAACTACATGCAGTCAAATCTGCAATGCACCCCAAAATCCCCGAATTGCATCCATGGATCACTAATGCAACATTTTTCAGCATTGATTGAAGCATAGCTTGCAGACATGAGCCGCCAACATCTCGGTGCTACAAGTGTTCATCCAAAGTCAGAAGGGCCAACCATCACGGATGAGAAAAACATGAAACTCAAAGTTTCATAAATATTAGAATGCTTTCAAGACTGATTTCAAGCAGGTGGTAGCAGGATCAATAAGAGGGATCGTGAGCAGTTTTCCACTTATGGGTGATAACGAAAGTCAGTGATTGGTTGACACCACCAAATGCAAAGGTCAAAGTGTTATTTTCTGCAGATGTTCCCATCCATGTACAGATTTAAAGATTTCCAGCACTTAATATTCTGGGGACAGCAAAACCTCTTTGATAGAGGTTAATGTAATAGGAGTCGTGTTTTGTCAAACACTTAGTTTATTTTTCATCATGCATTTTGACAAGTTACATGTAAAGCATAAAATTGCAATTACATATGTAATGAAACATGTAAAGCATAAAATTGCAATTACATATGTAATGAAACATGTAAAGTAAAAATTTGCAATTACATATCTTACTACATGTAATCACATTACAATGGATTGTAATGTTGAATAAGTCAACTTAGGTAGTTAGTTTTCCTTATTTTTCTCATAGCCTCTCTCCTATAAATACAAGAGGGCTCATTGTAAATAATCATCTTTATTTTATGCAAGAGAGAGCTCTGCCAAACTTGTGCAAGCATAACTGTGATTGTGTAGTACTATTTTGGAGAAATATAAATAGAAAAAAACAATTGGAGCTGAAGCTGTGACTGAGTGCAATTGTGGGGAATCAAATTGGAAGCTGTGACTGCAATTTGGTTTCACTATCTTTTTGTTTATGTGATTCTTGTGTTTTGTTAAGAGCAATTTGAAGATTAGAAACAATTGGAGCCGAAGCTGTGACTGGGAGCAATTGTGGTAATATAAGACTAGAAGCTGTGACTATAGATTATATTACCATCTCATTTTCATAATATTTGTTAGAATAGTTAGAAAAATCTCTACTTCTGGAAGTCTGTGTGCCCCAATGGTAGAGGTGTTTCTTATAGATCAGATAAATAGGTCATAGAACCAAGCTGGTACGCGTTTCAATCAACCTGTGAGTTGGTGTTGGTTTATCGGTATCATTGTTTCCAGTTTTTAGATAGAAGTGTAGTTTAGAGATTAAAGCTTTGCTCATTACTCGTTCTTCGAGTAAGTGGATTCCTTCTTGAAAGATAAGAAGAAGGAATATTTGTAACACCCTATTTTGATAATCTCTTAGCTTCTTGCTTACCTTGAGTTGATCCAAGGAACAGTGAGAAGGGGGAGCCTTCCCTTTAAGGTAGGAGAGACATTGTCTCACATGCTGTGGTTGGTATCAAGATTTTGTAAACTGGATTTTTTCCTCAAAAACTGTTAGTTGCAAAATATCCACCCAACAGTTTTTGGCGACTCTACTGGGGATCAAACGCATTCGGAAGCCTCACGCTTTTGTTTGAAGTTTTTACCCTTTTTGATTTGTGTTTGAATTCTACAGGTTAACACACTGGATAGCTTTGCACAAGTTTATGCTCGGAAAAAGAAAGGTGATAATTCATCAAGTTCTGCAGGATCAAGCTGGGCTCAACAAGCTCGTTTTGATTTGCTTACCAAAATCCCTTCTCTCTCCCGAACAACCAGTTTTCCTCCTTCCCGGAAGAAGACATCCATTCCCAGTGAGAATTCTCAGTTTTTCTGGAAACCTTTAATTCCCACCACTGAACTTATTCCTGCTACCTATATACCAGTTATTGTTAATATGGCTGCTGGTCCATGGGGAACCGCTTTTGGTCCTTTGAATCTTGCTACGCCTTTGCATGCATTGCCTCAAGGTTCCCGTAAGAATTTTCCCAAATTCTACGGAGATGGAAAGCAACACCTTGATGAACATATTAGAGCATTTTATATTGCATGTGGAGTGTTTGGTGTTGAATATCAGGATGTTTTTGTAAGACTTTTTATTCAAACGCTACAAGGAAATGCTGCAGATTGGTTCTATAATTTGGCTACAGGGTCAATCACTGATCGGGACTCTTTGAAAATCAAGTTTGAAGAACGCTTCAAGCCTGTAGAAGATGAGCATGCTTTGCTTGCTTAACTCACTCAAATGAAGAAGGATGCACAAGAGGGTATGCGGGAATTTATTGCTAAATTCAACAAGTTAGCAAATCGTATTCCAACTAATTCACAACCCAATGCCGAAAACCTCAAGTGTTTCTTCATCAACACTCAGCTTCCACAAGTTAGCTTCTTGCTGAGAAGAGCTATTCTTGCGAATCTAGCTCAAGCACAAACTCTGGCAACCGAAATTGAAGATGACTTGATACTTGTAGGCAAGATTCAGAAAGATTCGAACCGGTTCAAGAACAATTCCTATACAGAATCTTCTTCATCAGGTTCTACTGATTCATTGGTTCAGAAATTAGCAAATGAGCTTCTTGCTTTGAAGAAGCAAGTCTCACAAGGATCATTTGCTGCTCCATACAAAGATATACCAAGGAGACCATATCCTAATGCTGCAAATAACTATGCAGCCAAGAATCAGAATAAGCTTCCTCCTCCCCCGGAGAGGCTTGCACTTGAAGCACCACCAAATAACTCAACCACTGGTTACTATGAAGCTGATCTTGCTGGTGATGCTCAAGAAGGTTATCCTTTCGAGGATAATGCTGCTCAAAATCATGAAGATAATCAAGCAGCTGGCGACTCTACTATCGGGTACGTTCAATACCATGATGAAGATCCTGAAATGGATTTTGCACAAGCATATGCGGTCATGACACGTTCACAAACCAAGCTGGTTCAACAAAAAGAAGAGGCATAAAAGAAGCTGGATGCTCCTCAGATGCTTGTGACTATTGCAAAAAGAGGTGTACCATTGGCTACTTTACCTAATGAACCAGCGAAGAACCAAGTATAGATCCTCCTCATTCTTCATCTAGTATTTCAAAGCCCAGTATACCTAATGTAAATGTTAAACCTTAATCCGAAAATGTTTCCTTAGCAAATTCTTTCCAGGCTTTTGATATCATAGATCATGCTAGGAAGACAAAAATCCAGATGTCTGAGGTAGAATATTTACAAGCCTATCTAGATCAGCTGGATAGACTTACAAAGTTTGTCAAAGAATCCCAACCCACTCCAACTCATACGGCTGCCTCAGAGCCTAAAGCCATGCCCAATAATCTTGTCACGATACCATCCTCAGTTCCCGGAAAGATTGAACCTTTCTATCTTTCCCTGTTGATAAATGGATACAAATTGAGTAACTGTGTCATAGATTTTGGTGCCTCGGATAATGTCATGCCAGCTAAAGTAGCAGATGCTTTGGGATTAACTTTGACAAAATCTTTCGGTAATTGCTATTCCATGGAGAATAAGCAAGTACCACTGAAAGGACAAATCAAAGATGCTCAATTTGCCTTTGCATCCTTCTTGGATAAAAAGATCAAAATGACTGTCTTGGTTGTTGATGTACCTGCTTCTTATGGTATGTTGCTTGGTCGCAATTTCTGTAAAGATGTGGGTGGTGAACTCAATATGGATATGACTGAAGCACGTATACCTGTCAAAGGTGTGATGCAGAAGTTGCATCCTGAAAGGGAAACAAAGTATGTAGTGGTTAAATCCAATGATCCGCATGCTCAAATTCTCTTTGAGTCAGCCGGAATGGGAAATTACTACCTACATGCTGATGAAGTATCTGAGTTTGTTAAAGATTGGACAGATTCAGAGAGTTCATCTTTGCTCTTAGATTCTGATAGATTTGCTGATGCTGTTGAAGTTCAAGAGGTAGTGGTTGTCCCTGATCAATCTCCTATGGAGGTTGAAGTAAATGTTGTCTCTGAAGACGACTCTACAGATTCTCTTGAGATTATTCTTACGGATTCTTCGGAAGCAAGTTCTAGCAGTTCTAATGAAGTTTGGATCATGGAATTTGATGGAAGTTGTGCTTCTATGGGTTCTGGTGCAGGAGTTGTCATAATTTCACCAGAAGGGAAGATTTTTCCTTACTCTTTCAAACTACAGTTTGCCAATACTAATAACACAACTGAATATGAAGCCCTGATATTAGGATTGGAAATGGCTCGAGCTAATGGAATTACAAATCTACATGTCAAGGGAGATGCTGAGTTGGTAGTTTGTCAAGTTAAAAGTCAGTATCAAGCAAGGAATGATCGTCTTAGGCATTATCGAGACTTGGTCTGGGACTACGTCAATGTTTTTGATGCTTTCAATATTTCAGTCATTCCCAGAGAGCTGAATGATAGAGCTGATTCGCTTGCGGTGTCAGCTACTCTACTCATCCCTCACATTGATTTTGAGAACAGTAGGTATGAGGTACAATTGGTTTACCGGCCAAGTATCCCAGATAACCGTGAACACTGGCAAGTATTTAATGATGATGATCAAATTATAAATTTCCTTGAATCTAAGGACAATTTTGATGATCAATATTTTAAAGGTTGTGATAACCCGCTAGGAGATGTTTCCGAAAAAGATCTTGATACTGGAGAAGAATTCATTCAGCTGAAGGGGAATAAGTTTCCTAAGGGTCTTGTTTCTCTGGAAAAGTTGTTTGACCAGCATGATAGATATGTGAAAGAACAACAGAACACAAGAGCTAGTTCTTCTACTGGACATTTTGAGAAATACAACATTGGGACTGAAGAAGATCCGAAGCTGGTTAACATTGGTAACTGGTGCTCTGATGAAGATAAGGAAAAGTTCATTACATTGCTCCGTGAATACAAGGATGTTCTGGCTTATTCTTACAAAGATCTCAAGTCTTTTCATCCCAAAGAAATTCAGCATGATATTCCTTTGAAGTTTGGCGCCATTCCTTTTCGTCAAAAGCAGAGGCATTATAATCCAAAGATTTCAGGAACTATTTTTGCTGAGATACAGAAGTGCTGGATGCAGGTATTATTTTTCCTATTCATCATTCATCATGGGTAGCAAATATAGTTCTTGTGCGAAAGAAGAATGGAGAAATTCGTGTATGCGTGGATTTTCGTAATTTGAATCAATTATCCCTCAAGGATAATTATCCATTACCTGTTATGGATCAAGTGTTGCAAGCTGTCACTGGTTTAGAAATGCTATCTATGCTTGATGATTTTTCTGGTTACAACCAAATTGAAGTTCGAGAGGATGATCAGTATAAGACTTCATTCACTACCCCATGGGGTACTTTTGCATATCGTCGAATGCCTTTTGGTCTGATCAATGCAGGAGCAACTTTTCAGCGAGCAATGGATTTTGCTTTTAAGGGGTTAATCAACGAATGCATTGTTGTCTATCTGGATGATTTGACTATTTTCTCCAAAGCACGTCAAGATCATTTCAGTCATCTTAGACAAGTCTTGGAAAGATGCAAACAGCATGGTGTGTCTCTTAACACCAAAAAGTCAGTTTTTGGTCTAATGGAAGGAAAATTGCTGGGACATATTGTGTCTAAAGAAGGTATTAAAATTGATCCAGAAAGGGTGCAATCTATCCAAGGTTTGTCCTTGCCATCAAATAAGACTGTAGTTCATTCTTTCTTCGGAAAAGTGAATTTCTTAAGAAGATTTGTGCCAGATTTTGCTGAAAAGACTCATCATATTGTTGATATGGTGAAAGGAAAGGATGCTTTTCACTGGAATCAAGAAGGAAAGACAACATTTGCAGAAATCAAGGATGCTATATCACATGCGCCAGTGCTTGTTTGTCCTGATTACACAGAGTTTTATCATGTATAGTTATGCTTCAGAGCATACTCTCTCTGCCATACTGATGCAGAAAAATGATGAAGAAATTGAATCACCCATTTCATTTATGAGTTGTCCTTTGAAAGCTCATGAATTGAAATATACTCAGATGGAGAAGCATGCTTATGCTGTGGTCAAAGCAGTAAAGCATTTCAGGTTCTATATTCTGAATTCTCATATTATAGCTTTGGTTCTAGATACAACTGTCAAGACTATTTTGACACAGCAAGATTTTGGTACCAAGAGAGGCAACTGGATTGCCAAGAGACAAGAATATGACATGGAGATTAGACCTACCAAATTGGTCCGAGGTAAGGGTCTTTGTCAGCTTATGGCTGAGAATGTACCATTACAATTAGAGAATGAAAATTTCCAATCTCTTCCTACTGTTCTTTTTGTCAGTACTACAGATGACTGGTTTTCTAATATGGCTCATTACTTGAGTTATGGAGAATGCCCTTCTCATTTAACTCATAAAGAGCGGAGGACTCTCAAGCTGAAAGCTTCTGGTTATATCCTATGGGAAAATGGTCTTTATAAGCATGGAATGGATGGTACTTTCCTTTGATGTGTTGATAAGAGCCAACAAGTACGAATTCTGGATTCTTTCCACAATCAAGCCTGTGGAGGACATTTCTCAGCACCTGTCACTGCACATAAAATTCTGAGAGCTCAATACTATTGGCCTACACTTTTTCAAGATGCTTATCAGTGGGTGAAGAAGTGTGAACCGTGTCAGCAATTCGTAGGAAGGCAAAAGCTTGCAGCTTTGCCTTTGAAGCCAGTAGTAATTGAGGAACCATTTCAACAATGGGGAATTGATTTTATTGGTACTATCAACCCATCTTCTAGTAAGGGTCATTCATATATCCTAACAGCGACAGATTATTTCACCAAGTGGGTAGAAGCAATTCCTGTAAAGAATTCCACGTCAGAAGTGATTTGTGATTTCTTGAAGCAGAACATCATCTCTCGTTTTGGTGTTCCTAACAAGATTGTTGCAGATAATGCAGCCGCTTTCTCATCCAAGGAGGTTATTGAGTTTTGTTATACTCATGGGATTACTCTGGCTCATGCTTCAGATTATTATCCACAAGGTAATGGTCAAGCTGAATCCAGCAACAAGAATTTGGTGACTATAATAAAAAAGCTGGTGGAAACAAATCAGAGAACATGGCATAAAGCATTGTTCGATGCTTTGTGGGCTGACAGGATTACTCCAAAACACGCAATTGGAATGTCTCCATTCCAGTTGTTATACGGTATCAATGCTGAGATTCCAATAACTTTAGAGCTTCCTGCTCTCAAATTGATGCGAGCCATCGAAGATGAAACTTATTCAGATTCAGTGGATAAGCGGACCATGTTTCTTCAGCAATTGGAGGAACAAAGAAAAGAAGTGGTGGATCGACTTGGTGCTCACCAGCAGCAAGTTAAGATCCTCTTTGATAAGAAGGCCAAATACAAAGAATTCCAAATTGGTGATCTTGTTCTGCTCTGGGATAAAAGGCGAGAACGGAAAGGATTGCATGGCAAGTTTGATTCTCTGTGGCAAGGTCCTTTCACAATTCATCAGCTTGCAGGTGAAAATAGTTTCTGGCTTGCATACCGAGATGGAACACCAATGCCATTGCCACATAGTGGGCAATATCTGAAACATTACTTCCAGTGATTATTAGATAAGTACCATTGTACATACAAAGTCCAAGTCTTTGAGTATTTTTGTTTTTGTGTCTTTTTGGTGTCTTTTGTCATTTTGGTCGCCTGACTCTATAAGCCCAATGGAGTAGATGAAGGCACTTAGAGGTCTGGATTCTACATTCCTCATTATTTCTAAGAACAAACGAGGTACGTTCCCCAGTTAGAGCCAGCTGTTGTCTTCAATTTTGACATCACAAAATTGAGACAACCCTACGCAATTTTTCTCATGGATTCGTAGGTGTATCCTCTATGTTTTAAAATGTATTAATAACATATCATAAAAGCGGTTTGTAAAAAATTATTTAAAAAAAAAAGAAAAAGTTCAAAACAAAAAAAATAAAAAATAATAATAATAATAATTTAAAAAACAAAAAAAAATTCCACAAATTTCGGGATTTTCCATATCCATTGCATATGTTACTACATGTCATTCCACATGTAATGCAAAATGTAATCACCTCAAAAATCCCCGATTTGCCTAAATCCTTTGTTTCAAAATCGGGATTTTTAGCACCTATTACATGTTTTGTTGCATGTAATCAAATATGCAGTCACCTCAAAAATTCCCGTCAAAAGTTTCTTCCAAATTTACTATAATTCCAAAATCGGGATTTTTGTGACCCATTACATGTACTGTTACATGTAATCAAAAGTGAAACTACCCCGAAAATCTCCACTCTAAGTTTACCCAAATCGGAGATTTTTACACCAACTGCATGTACTGTTACATGCAGTCAAATGCGCAATCGCATAAAAAATCTCCTACAATACCCAAGTTGAAAAAGCAATTCCAAGTGCAAATCGGGGATTTTTGACCCGATTGCAAAATGAACTACATATGCAACTACACATGCAATCCTAAGTGTAGTTGGGTCCAAAAACCCTGATTTCACTTAAAGTCCTATGTTTTTCCCTTGTAGTAGGAACTTTTTGGACCAACTACATAAAATGTTACAAGTTGAACTACATGCAGTCAAATCTGCAGTGCACCCCAAAATCCCCGAATTGCATCCATGGATCACTAATGCAACATTTTTCAGCATTGATTGAAGCATAGCTTGCAGACATGAGCCGCCAACATCTCGGTGCTACAAGTGTTCATCCAAAGTCAGAAGGGCCAACCATCACGGATGAGAAAAACATGAAACTCAAAGTTTCATAAATATTAGAATGCTTTCAAGACTGATTTCAAGCAGGTGGTAGCAGGATCAATAAGAGGGATCGTGAGCAGTTTTCCACTTATGGGTGATAACGAAAGTCAGTGATTGGTTGACACCACCAAATGCAGAGGTCAAAGTGTTATTTTCTGCAGATGTTCCCATCCATGTACAGATTTGAAGATTTCCAGCACTTAATATTCTGGTGACAACAAAACCTCTTTGATAGAGGTTAATGTAATAGGAGTCGTGTTTTGTCAAACACTTAGTTTATTTTTCATCATGCATTTTGACAAGTTACATGTAAAGCATAAAATTGCAATTACATATGTAATGAAACACGTAAAGCATAAAATTGCAATTACATATGTAATGAAACATGTAAAGTAAAAATTTGCAATTACATATCTTACTACATGTAATCACATTACAAAGGATTGTAATGTTGAATAAGTCAACTTAGGTAGTTAGTTTTCCTTATTTTTCTCATAGCCTCTCTCCTATAAATACAAGAGGGCTCATTGTAAATAATCATCTTTATTTTATGCAAGAGAGAGCTCTGCCAAACTTGTGCAAGCATAACTGTGATTGTGTAGTACTATTTTGGAGAAATATAAATAGAAAGAAACAATTGGAGCTGAAGCTGTGACTGAGTGCAATTGTGGGGAATCAAATTGGAAGCTGTGACTGCAATTTGGTTTCACTATCTTTTTGTTTATGTGATTCTTGTGTTTTGTTAAAAGCAATTTGAAGATTAGAAACAATTGGAGCCGAAGCTGTGACTGGGAGCAATTGTGGTAATATAAGACTAGAAGCTGTGACTATAGATTATATTACCATCTCATTTTCATATAATTTGTTAGAATAGTTAAAAAATCTCTACTTCTGGAAGTCTGTGTGCCCCAATGGTAGAGGTGTTTCTTATAGATCAGATAAATAGGTCATAGAACCAAGCTGGTACGCGTTTCAATCAACCTGTGAGTTGGTGTTGGTTTATCAGTATCACTGTTTTCAGCTTTTAGATAGAAGTTGTCCGGTTCAGTTGGTGTTGGTGTAGTTTAGAGATTAAAGCTTTGCCCATTACTCGCTCTTCAAGTAAGTGGATTCCTTCTTGAAAGATAAGAAGAAGGAATATTTGTAACACCCTATTTTGATAATCTCTTAGCTTCTTGCTTACCTTGAGTTGATCCAAGGAACAGTGAGAAGGGGGAGCCTTCCCTTTAAGGTAGGAGAGACATTGTCTCACACGCTGTGGCTGGTATCAAGATTTTGTAAACTGAATTTTTTCCTCAAAAACTGTTAGTTGCAAAATATCCACCCAACAGATCCCAAATTGAAGCAACATCCTGAAGTACTTTTCCAATCAACAACACTTCTAGCCTAAACTGAGTCTATATATCCATGTAGATTTAGATCTACCTTGTCATATTTTAATCCAAATCCAATTGTGCCACACAAGTATCTCAGAATGTGTTTTGCTGCCACTAAGTGTAATTGTTTAGGTTCACACATAAATTGATTGAGTGTATTTGTTGCATAACAAATATCTAGTTTGGTGTTGACCAAATACATCAAGGATCCAATCATTTGTCGGTAGAGAGTAGAAATTGCTAACTCTAAGTCTGTAGTTGCTTCTTTTAGCTTATGTAAATTTGTCTCCATAGGTGTAGACATAGGTTTGCAGTCCATCATCCCAAACCTCTTCAAGATATCAATAGTATATTTTCCTTGATTTAGGATAATACCATTATCCTGCTGTCGTACTTCTAAACCAAGGAAGTAGTGTAAGAGACCTGAGTCCTTCATGTCAAATTCGAATGTAAGATCTTGTTTGCACTTGTTGATGAGATGTTTGTAATGTCCCCTTTTTGGGGCACATTATTTCTTGTCGCGTCGTTAGTCTTTTTATCATGGTCAGAGGGCTAACTGAGGCTTGGTAGTGTTCAAGGAGATAATTGGCCTAGGTGATTTCAGTTTCAGGCCAATCGGAGCAGTTTCCATAGGTTTCCAGGGTACTTACTATTTATAGTAAGTCGGCAAGGTTCAACATTCTTGGCTTTTCAGTAGTGGACTTGGAGCATCTCGTTGAGAGCTTTCCGGCAAGCTATCACACGTCGTCATCCGAGCTTGTTTGGTTCTCTGTTTTAATGTTGGAAGATTCCTCACTTTATTTATTATATCACTTTATAACTCAACGGTCATATTTATTTAAAAGTGACTTAAAATGGAAATATAAAGAGACATAGTGGGAATATGAAGAGACAAAGTGGGGATTTTGGAGAGTCACAACTGCAGCCATAAGAGGAGGCTTGGAGTCTCATTGTGTATGCTTTAGTTTTATGAATATTATTTCTCCTTGAGAATTCGAGAAACTTTAGTATCAAATCTGAAATCTGAGGACGGAAACCTTTAGTATTTCTTGGTGGATTGGACGGAAACCCGATTCATCTCCAGTGCGGATTCACATCAGAGTTCGCCATTGTTTTACAGGTTCTTATCATCCAGTCTTACTATTATTTACTGTATTTCGGATTGGGATGTTGTAATCTATGGTTTTGTATTGCTGTTGTATAATACATACCATTTTTTGAGAAGTTTAATAAGATTATATCTGCTGGTTATTCAAATATATCTGCTGTTTATTTACATGTTAATGTTTGTCTCAAATCTGCATGAGATTTATTTGTAAAAATCAAAGAATGGCCGGTTAGGGTCATTTCAGTGGTATCAGAGCTAAAAATTCTACTAGCCTGTGAGGTTTTTATCCAAAAACTATTCATATAGATATCTTCTAGATATGGCCTTATTTGCAAAAAGTCAGTTTGGCAAGGTTTCTATAATACCAAATCAGTTGTCTGTGAAGTCAATAGTAGAAGGAAGAATCGTGTTTAGTCATTAGAACTGCTACAGGTATGATAGGAAAAATATTGGAGATTAAATATGGCAGCAAATCATTTTGAGGATCAATTAATAAATATATTAATCCTTTGCCTTGGGGAATATGCCAACTGTTTCAATAAATTACGAACTCTATTTGTGACTGGAAATATACTTCAAACAAATTATCGAAGTCTCCTCTATAGTTGCTGGGAGAGATATTTGAGCATAAGACACGATATTGATAGCTAGAACGGAAAACAATAGCATGATGCAAATGCATGTAGGAGAGATTTGGGAGCTTTATGATAGTGTGGGAACCTTATATTCTACCCTGAGCCTTACTTGATATCACAGTTGTGTAAGCCATATTTTCTATGCAGGGTCTTCTCCAAAGAAGTAAATTTTGGCTACAAATTATTGCTTCTCGGGTTTATACCATATTGGGAAGTCTCTAACAGGAAGCTTCATTGACATACAACAGAGATACTGGTGCATAAGGCGATATTCTGCATCTATATAGCACACAAGAGTTTTGGGCTGTGACTTCTTCTATGCCGTATCAACACACGGTTGAGCCCCCCTGTTACAGACGCCTAGTTTGCTTGACGGGACCAGTGTTCATACTGGTGGTGACAGGTGTATACGGTGCAGAGGCCAGTGTATACCAGCGCGTATAAAAAGGGAGTCTACAACATAGGGGACGGGGTATACAGTGCGTAGGGAATACCCAGCCGCACGGGAAGAATATTATGCTTTGAACAAAATGTTGGGGATGATATATTCAAGAGAAATAAATAAATGCGGGTCCATTGTTTGTTAATTTTTTGCAGCAAGGTTGTTTGACTAATAACGAAAGGAGTATTGGGTCTTACATTAGTAGATTTCGATTCATGTTTGGGCGACTGTATTAAAAGGGTTATATTATTATAATGGCTTGAGACTAATGTTCGGAAAATAATAGCTTGATATATAGTAAGTTTGGCTTGAACGTTCCTGCGGGGTCCAATTCACAATTGGGAGTTTCTTTTTTAGTCGCTGAATTAATATTCTATGGGAACCAATTAATGTTGAGACCAACACTTGACTACTGTGGGACCGATAATAATAATTATAAAGCAACATTCAAACTTTAGAAGTTGGGAGTTTTAATTCTTTCTGGGATGTTATATTCAACATCTTCGACGAGACTGGGAGAGAAATAACGCTTCAGTCATGTGACAAACACGCATTCTGCAGATGCTACGTTGGACTAGGGAACGGTTATTTGATAGAGTTTTGTTTTACACTTCCGTTAGTGGAAGGTTACAGTGTGAAGAACCTTTTCCGTCAATTTTCACAAGACTATATTCTTCAAACGAATGTATGGAATGAAGCATGTGTAGTTTTCTGGGTAGTAACGTCTGCTAAATTTAAACACTACTTGGGCAGATATCTGCACTTGCCGATTATGGGAGAACAGATTCATGGGAAGGGAAAGAAGTGCTCCTATCGTGTATTTTTTTTATACATTCATAGTTAGTGCTGGCAGTCTAAAATCGCATCTGTGAGTTTTACGAACAACAATCTCAAATTAAAGCTTTCTCCAATACTAGTAGCGTAGTTGATAACACTGAATTTTCCATTGTGTGGACTAGGGGAGTTTACTGTTGAAAGAACTGTTGAACTATTGTGGCAAGGTAGCGAAGCATTTTCTTGAGAAATGGACAAACTGGAACTTCTGTATATTCAAAATGAATGCATGTGAATATGGTAAGAATACTATGTATATTGAACTGAGCTAGAGTTTCGTTTGTCCGTGGCATTGATGCACACTTAAATGTAATTACCAACGGGTCCAACTAGTGCTTGGTAGTTCTCGGGAAGTCTACTATCCTTAGTTCCGGCTGGGCAATTTGGCATTGTCTTTAAGCTGCAGTATTTGCATATACAGTGGAAGAGTCTCAATTTGGAAGGCAGACTAAAGATCTTCTGGCAGTCCGAAGGCAGGACTAGTGTCTTGGTAGCACCAACTTCTTCATTTGGATAACGGTTGTTTAATTTACTGGTTGTGAGACTGTGTAGTGGTGGCTGGAATGGTTGTCAGAGATTATTTTCTTTAATTATCAAATGTTTGCAAGGCACAAAATCATGGCTCTCATTTGACAAAGCAGCTCAGGAATTTGCAGAGTTCTGAAAGACCATTTATATTCTGTTTCCAAAATTCTGGAGGTAATTGAAGGACGCCTGTAAGTGACGAATGCCCTTCTTGTATGAGATTCTTGGTAATAAAATTTACTGTTACAGCAGGTGAATGAAGTTGGTTTTGATATTTATGCCGGGAAGGTTTTAGTCAAGATTGACAATAAATTATCAATATTGTTGTGGTACTTAAGTATTTGCAAACTTACTTGTTTCCTTTTGATTTGTAAACCAATACTCTTTCATACCAAACAATCACAAAAGCAAACACAATCATTCCCTGATATTTAACATCTTTATAAAGATGCATGGTTCGGAAAGAGTCGTGAAGGATCTTATTAAATTACAGCAACAGTTAGCCCAAGCTTCACAACTTGATAATAGGACAAAACTACTCGGCATGTATGATGAGTATAACTCATTTCCTCCACAGGTTTAGAGAGATTTAACTTTCTCAAGTTTCATGGACTTTCATCCAAAGCTACAACACAAGACTGTAACGGCAAAGAGGCAGTACCATGAATTGGCTCGAGACCTACTTGCACAAGATAGGTGCAAAAATTTATATGCCGAGTTTCCAGCTATCATTAATCAGCCCACGAGTGAACAAAAAACTAAACCAGCTATTGAAGAAAAGCCTAATGAGGTTGCCATCGAAGCAGGAAAGTGTAAAATAAATATGGAGTCAATACATGATGGAGAGACTAAAGAGGAGGCAGCAAATCTAGAGGTTACAGGATGGTTTACGCAACCAACTTCCATTGATTTTCAGCCTGCACTTGATTTGAGAAAAGATGTAAGTGATTGCACAAGTCTCTTAATAGTTAGCTTGGAGGTAGAGGTATCCTATGAGGCTGCTTACACTAGTGCACTTGTTGAGCATGTTGCCAGCTCATGCGAGTATGTAATTCAATCAACTGAAGATGAAGTCTCCAACTCCTTTGTTAGTGCAGATGCTTTCATTGGATCAGGTGAATTGGCCCCTAATTTTGGTGAGAATTCTACTTGTGATGGATTTGTTTTTGACCATAGTGCTGTCCCTACCCCCTTAACACCTTTGGACACGAAAGAAAACATTCTTGGCATTGATATGGGTGAGTTGGTTCAAGAAGGTTCCAAATGTAGCAGTGAGATAGTGGCAAATGGGCAAGATGTTGATTGTAAGTCAGCTGTGAATGAGAACTCACATAATGATATAAATTGCAGCCTTGAGGTTAAGACTTTAACATGGAGTTCTCATCAATTTTCTTTTGACTCGTACATGGAAGGTTCGATGATGTTCAGATGTGGTTTGGTTCAGGCATTCGATAATTCCTTGTTTGAGATGGGTGCTGAATTGACTTTTGATAATCCCCTCTTTGTGATAGATGAGGGAGATACTTCCTATCCCTAGGATGACGATGAGGTTGGTTGCAAGATTTGGGACCCAGATTCAGTTTTTGGAGATGAGTCTTGGCCACCAGGTTGGAGTAGCGGGATGAGCTTAGTTGCTGAGCAGTGTGGTTTGTGCACCTGCAGTCCAGGAGGGGCAGTTATGTCTTGTGGCATGATGAGTAATATGCTTTTCCTTGCACTACCACTCGTTGATGATGATGATCAGATAGAGCTTACTCAGTACAGGGTTATCGAGCTTGGTATGATGGTTATGCTGGTTGGTGTGATTTTTTCACACAATGTTATACATTGTATGACTCCGGGTATTGAGAGACAGTACTGGAATCCTTATGCTGATTCAGGATTTCCAGCAGAGTTGATCAGTGCATTGCATGCTGGCCTTATTATATGGGATGCATGTCGTTTTCCATTCAGCCCACCTACGGGAGACTTTCTTTTCCGATTATTGGATAGGAGTGGGATGAGTGATTGGTTGGGTACGCTTCTCAGCTTGTAGGTGGAAGCATTGTCTGGTAGTCTTGATAGCTTGCCTCTTCAGTGCAGTTTTTGGTTCGGGCTATAGATCAGAGGGGCAGTGTTATGGCAATTGGACACTTCTGGTGTTTCACTCAGTGTGGGCATAGAGCGTCAAAATATTTCAGCCAGCTGGGGAGATGGATGGACCTTTTGTTTATGGGATCCAAGAGGGACATACTCACGGTTGGTTTTCATTCTAGGAGCCGGTCGGTATGAGGTTTGGTTTTCCCTTGCATATTGTTGGTTAACAGTTTGTCCTCCCTTTAGATTTATAATCTTTGACTCTTCTTAACACCCAAGGTGAGAGAACAAGAGGATGTTCACCAACAAATGGGTCAGTGTAAGTCATCTATCACTGCCCTCTGAATTGACAGGTACAGCTCCCTGATTGTGTTTGATATTCAATGAATATGTTTTTATCTATCATCAGATTATTCCTTATGAGTTTTAACCAAATTGTTTGTAGGCACAAACAATTCAGGCAGGGATAAGAGTGGATAACCTATAATCCCCAATGGAATGTTGATCATAGATTATCATGAAGTCTATCTTCAAACCTAAATCTATCTACTCTAAGAATGCATATCCTACTAAGGAGAATAGAAGCAGAATTATGCATGGACAGTAAATGGAATTACTTATGCTGCAATTACTAACATGAAATGGAATCCAAGCAGGAATCACAGTTCCATATACAATTGTACTTTCTATTAAGATGCATCTAAATAACTGGATGAATAGGAGAAGAATCATACATGAAAGGTAAATAGAATTACTTTCACTGCAATTACCAACATGAAATGGAATCCAGTAAGCAAGTACAACTTCACATATAACTGTTCTATCTATTCAAATGCAAATGAACAACTACTGGCACAACAAACATGAAATAAAGCTTAGCAAATAGAATTAATCTGCTCCAATGCCAAGTTTGCCGACCTTTACATTGATTTCCTTTACAGTATTTATAGATTTTACAATGTACAACTTTTATGGGAATAGGAAGTGATTCAGCTTCGAAAAATTTGAAAAGACTAGAGACCACTTTCGAAACCACAAATAGAAAAGCCAAAAGACCATGACTTTTCATCTTCCTTTGCATATGGTTTGCCTTTGAGAAGGTGAAGTGAATAGACTTTCACCAGTCAACCCGAACTTGAAGATGGTACATTACATCTTATTGCACCAGAAAAAGATCAATCTCGGAGTAGCTCAGAACAGCTTGAAGACACTGCATGACATTGACATGCTAGAAGAACACCATTTACCTCAATTCGAACTGTTATTATATTTTTTTTCTTTTTTTTAGATACATTAATCAACATAGCCTTTGAGAATAACTCGGTTTAAGACTTCAACAATGTCTACTTTCTTCAACAGTCCATGTAATGTTCATTCTCCTTCCGTCAACTTTATGCACTTATATCTAAGCACACGCCGAATACTTTTTTTAGATAATAATCCCTTACTTCTTTTATGCACCGGACACGCGTCGAGATCCCGCATTGCCTCTATGACTTTTCCGCACCATAGCGAAAAAACGGGGATCGTTGATTCACATCGACCGATAAGTCTTTGGGACCCACCGCCACACGTCCGCATCCCGCTTTGCCGCTAAACATCTTTCTTTCCATAACGGCAAAGTGGGAGCCGTCGATCAAGAATCTTATGCAACCTCCTTCCGGACAACTTTTCTCGGCCCCACCTTTACACGTGGAAAGATCTCGCAAGTTCGCAAAAGCATTTGACAGGGATTGCGATTATGCGAGGGCTGTTGGATCCTTTTCTTTGTTCCACTATAGGTAAGTCCGTTGACTCGGGTCCCACCGCCACGCGTACGCATCTCGCAAAGTCGCTAAGCATCTTCGGTGACTTACGTTGTTGCATGATCGCATAGCAATATTTTAATCCATGCGATCATGCGACCGCTTTATCATTGGCGCATCTGCGCTATCAGAGTACGTGGGTCCCACTGCCACGTGGAAGTTCTCGCTATGTCATAACTCAGGTCTCGCTGAGAAACAGGGCCCACTAATCTGCCCCTTTTTTTACTTTTCGCATGATCGCATAACTCATATTTGGTTTATGCGATCATGTGACAGCCACAATTTTCTTCCTTCAAACCATATTAACTTCTAACTTTCTTTCAATTCATTTCAACCAAAGAAAACCTTGGGCATTAGCTAGTTGTATTTCAATAATGCCACAAGCCACGGCTTCATCACATGACTGTTATACTCCAAGGAAAGATTGCATTTTGCAATTGCTTCATCAATAACGGATTGTAATATCACCATTCTCCTTAGACTTGCATGTTGATATCATGAAGACTAACCATCATTGAAGTGTAATTAAAGAAAAAGCATGTCTTCAAGCTCGAACCAGAGCCATAACTCGAGACCTTCCTCAAAGGCATAGTCACTAAATCAATGCATTTCTGATCACTGCTCATCAGCGCAGTATATTACTCATATCCCTGTTTAGAACTCTCATTGTCGATCCTCCAAAGAATTATACTTTGCGGCTTCTCCATTAGATCTCTGCATTATGCACTTAAAGATCGACTATACTAAAACATTTTTGAGAATAAAGACTGCAAGATGAAATATACCACTGTAATCATGAATTGAGATTTCTTTCCTTCCAAAACTGGTTATCATTTGAGATGAGGCCTTCAATATCACAAGCCTTGGGTAAAATGATATCAGATATGATATAATGATGCTCTGATTACCTTTTCTGCAATCATCTGGAAACACAACTTAATATCTTCTTGATCTGCATAGCTTAAATATAATCAAATGCCTTCCACTTGCAAGCTCTATTTTATAACCAATGTACACATTAAGACAAAAGAAACCTTATCAACTGAATTGTATACACTGCCCCATAGAGTGAAACTCTGAAATTTCAAAAGCCAGACCTATAATTGCATCAATCATGAGAAAAACTCCCATTAGGTCCCTTGTATATGCTTGGAGATCACAGCTTCACAATCATCCTTCATCTGAGAAGATCATCAATGAAAACATGATATCCTTGCCAGGTTGGGAACTATCACCTACCCATCATGACAAGACTTTGAAACCACCCACCCGGCTAAAACATGAAAGCAATTTGAAGGGAAACCCGGCAAAGATTTCCTATCCTAGAGGAAATCTAGACCTAGACATTACATGACCAGACCTGACTTGTAACATCAAGACTACCACTCAAACATCATGGAAACAGGATAAGAAGTGGGGCAACACATATGACCGTAGAGGCACTGGTGATCCTAGTTGGAGTGAGGTTCTCAGTTGGGTTGAGGACTTTCTCACAGATGATGACAGCATTGAGCAGATTGGCACGATTGATCCTGCAGTGATTTGGGATCCTAGCATTAGTCTGGATGTTGTTTTGTTGCTGTGTGAGTGGCTTCACAAGTCGAAGCATAACATTTGTTTCAGTTTCACACGACAGATTGGTGGAGCAGCTTCCTTGAGGTTGGTTTGGGATCCAGGTATTATGATCACAACATGTAAATACCGATTGCTTGAGGGCAAGCAATCTCCAGGAAGGGGTGATTTGTAATGTCCCCTTTTTGGGGCACATTATTTCGTGTCGTGCCGTTAACCTTTTTATCATGGTTCGGAGGGCTAACCGAGGCTTGGCAGTGTTCAAGGAGATAATTGGCCTAGGTGATTTTAGTTTCAGGCCAATCAGAGCACTTTCCACAGTTTTCCAGGGTACTTACTATTTATAGTAAGTTGATAGGGTTCAACATTCTTGGCTTTTCAATAGTGGACTTGGAGCGTCTCGTCAAGAGCTTTCCGACAAGCTATCACACGTCGTCATCCGAGCTTGTTTGGTCCTCCGTTTTAATGCCGGAAGATTCCTCACTTTATTTATTATATCACGTTATAACTCAATGGTCATATTTATTTAAAAGTGACTTAAAGTGGAAATATAAAGAGACATAGTGAGAATATGAAGAGACAAAGTGGGGAAATTGAAGAGTCACAGCTGCAACCATAAGAGGAGGCTTGGAGTCTCATTGTGTATGCTTCAGTTTTATGAATATTATTTCTCCTTGAGAATTCGAGAAGCTTCAACTATCGAATTTGAAATCTGAGGATGGAAAACTTCAGTATTTCTTGGTGGATTGGATGGAAACCCGATTCATCTCCAGTGCGGATTCACATCAGAGTTCGCCATTGTTTTACAGGTTCTTATCATCCAGTCTTACTGTTATTTGTTGTATTTCGGATTGGGATGTTGTAATGTATGGTTTTGTATTGCTATTGTCTAATACATACCATTTTCTGAGAAGTTTAATAAGATTATATCTGCTGGTTATTTGAATATATCTGTTGGTTATTTGCATGTTAATGTTTGTCTCAAATCTGCATCAGATTTATTTGTAAAAATTAGAGAATGGCCGGTTAGGGTCATTTCAATGTTCTCCTGTGATCGGTAAATCGTCATCATAAAGGATGAGAATTAACATATCACCATTTATTATCTTGAAGTAAAGGTTAGGATTTGCATCATTCTTGGAGAACCCTAATTTGGAGGGGTGATTGTCTATCTTCTCATACCAGGTTTGAGGAGCCTGTTTAAGGCCATATAGAGCCTTCTTCAATTTGCAAACATGAGAAGTATCATCATGAAACACAAATCCCTCAGGTTGTTCTAAGTATACTTCCTGTTCTATAATGTCATTAAGAAAGGTCTTCACATCCATCTGGTGAATTTTCTATCCCTTTGATGCAGCGATAGCAATCACGGCCCTGACAGAGGTGTAGTGGGCAATGGGAGAAAATGTCTCTTCATAGTTAATTCCTTTATTTTGTGAGAACCCTCTAGCAACAAACCTTGCTTTATATTTTTCAATGCTCCCATCTGTTGCATGTTTGATTTTGAAGAGCCATTTAGATGATATGACTGATTTGTCTTTAGGTCTAGATACAATGTCCCAGACATCATTTTTGAGTATGGATTGATATTCTTCTATCATGACATCTTTCCAAACTTGAAGTTGGAGTGCTTCCTCAACACTAGAAGGTTCAGACTTGATGATTTCACTTATAAGAGCAACATAGCTGGAGTATCTATTTGGTCTCTTGCTTTCTCTGAAGGTTCCTCTTGGAGCTGCATAATTTCCCGCTTCTTCAATCATTCTTCTTGCCCAAAGAGGTCTTTTATGGCCCACAATAGAATCTCTAGGTTCATTAGTAGAGTTCATAAGTGCATAGAGATTATTGTCTTCTATGGGTACATGTGTCTCCCTCTAAATCTCAGGAGCGTGATCCTCTTCCATATTTTGAGTAAACTCATTATCTATGTCTTTAGATCTTTTGAATGCAATGTCTTCTTCAAAGGTTACATCCTGTTAAGCTTGATTAATTTCTGACCAGGAATATATATCGTATAGGCTTTGGATGATTCATTGTAGCCAACAAATTATCCCTTCTTTCTTGAAGGTTCTAATTTAGACCTTTTCTCTTTAGGAATGTGAATATAAACAGGACAACCAAATATTCTAAAATGACTTATGTTAGGCTTTATCCCTGAAAATGCTTCTTTAGGAGTTTTATTATCTAGGAGAGAGTGAGGACATCTATTTTGAATGTAAACAACTGTATTAGAGGTTTCAGCCCGGAATGATGTATGTAGGTTTTGATCATGCATCATAGCTTTAGCTGCTTCTACTATAGTCCTATTTTTCCTTTCAACTACCCCATTTTGTTGAGGGTTGTAAGGAACAATGTACTCCCTCTTAATCCCAACATTATTACAAAATTCTTTAAAGTTATCAAAAATGTATTCCCCCCATTGTTTGACCTTAGGGTTTTGATTCTTTTGCCTGACATGTTCTCAACTAGAGCCTTAAATTCCTTAAATCTCATTAGGACTTCATTAGACTCTTTAGATTTTAAGTAGTATATCCATATTTTCCTAGAGTAGTCATCAACAAAAATTACATAGTACAAAATCCCCCTACGAAGGTTATTGTCATAGGTCCACATAAATCATTATGAATTAGTTCTAGTTCATTTTTAGTTTTACTCTCACTACTATGAAAAGCACCCTTTGTGTTCTTCCCTAGGGCACAACCTTTGCATATACTTTCATGTTCTTGTTTTAATTTGGGTAAGCCTGGTACTATTTTCTCAATAGAAGGTAGATCTCGAAAGTGAAGATACCCTAACCTTCTATGCCATATCTCACTTGTAGTAGTAGAAGATTCATGAATTAAGGCTTGGGAAGGGGCAGTACAAAGTTTGTATAGGCATCCATCCTAAACTCCTAAAGTGTAAGCCCTCTTTATATTTGAGTTCGTAGGCCATGCTAGAACTTTACCACCCAAGAAGGTGATTTGATATCCTTTGTCTTCAAGGGCTGAAATTGAAACTAGATTGCGCTTGATGCCTAGCACAAACAGTACCCCTGTCAGTTGAAGAGAACTGCCAAAGTTTAGCTGAATTGTGTAGGTTCCAATTCCTTTCACAGGGTAGTTGGAATTATCTCCAATGGTGACTTCCTCATTTGAATTTTCCTCTAGACTATCTAGTTGTTCTCCGAATCCTGTTATATGTCGAGATGCTCCACTATCTATGACCCAAGTATTTTTACTGGTGGACACTTGGCTTGATAGGGCTGAGTAGAATACAAGTCTTTCTGTATCCTTATCGTTTCTAACTTCTGCTAAGGAGGCTTGATGCTTGAGTTTGTCCAGGCATTTTGGTGCAAGGTGTCCATATTTATCACACCTAAAGCATTGTACTTTAGACATATCCCTCCTTTTAAATGAGTGTTTGCTATGGGGGTTGTTTCCTTTCTTTCATTTGAAGTTTCCTTTCCTCCCTTTCTTGTGAGAATTTGCATTTAATACTTGGTTCTCTTCATTAGAGGTGTTTAACCCAATTCCTTTGGTGATTAGTCTTGACTCTTCTTGAATGCAGTTAGTCTTTAATTGATCGAACTTAGGAAGTTTAGATCGAGCACTTATCCCTTGTATAAATTCTTCCCAAGATGTAGGTAGTCCATTGAGAGCCAACAATGATAATTATTTACTATCAATTCGGTGACCAATAGTGGATAGCTGATCTCTTAACTCTGTTATTCTCATGAAGTAAGATATGATGGTTTCTCCTTTGTTCATCTTGACATGGTGGAGTTGTTGTTTTAGGGCAAGGGCCCTACAAGTATTATTTATCTCATACATGTTCTCTAGAGTTGTGAACATTTGGTATGGTGTCTCTAATTTAGATATAATAGGAACTATGTGGTCCTTCACTACAGCCACTAGTATTTTCATGGCCTTGTTGTTCTTTGTCCATAGAATTTTCTCATCATTGTCATTGTGTATAGGTATAGCCTTTTCCACAAATGGGTTCAACTCATGTTCTCTTAGTGCCATCATTATTCTGAACTTCCAAGAAACGAAATTTGCAGCTCCTTCAAGTCTGTCCTTGAATCTAACACCACTCACCATCTTGCTTAACTATAAGTTTTTATAGGAGTTTAATGGTGGTTAGATTGCTTCTCTAATTTATCTGATCGGACCTTTCTTATGCTGGCTCTGATACCATGTTAAAGTATGATCAGATTTAGAGGTTATAATAATTTTAATTTTTCTATCTTCTATAATATCTCATTATATTATTCTTGAATATATATAATAATATATATTATATTAATGAGAAGATGCTTGACTGAGTTTTGGATCTGCACTTTATATGAATATCACTCAAATTACTTTGATTCAATAATACCAAATATATATGTGAATGCTGTACTTGATTCACACTCTATGTTTTTCTGTACTAAGATACAATACACTCACAATATATGTGAGGAGAGGAGGCATGTACTGTAGGACATGTCTAAGTTTACGTAGAGACATGTGACATGTCTCATACGATCCAATCAATATGTAATATGTTGTTTAGTAATCTCAATCGATACTAACTTAATCGGTATTTATTAGTTATCACCGATACTTGTTATCGGAGCTTGTTAATATTAATATCGATATAAATCGATACTCAAATCACAGCCTCATTAATATTATCTATTCTCATTAATCATTAACCAATATACATATTGGTATCATTAGATGCTATCTTTGATAGCATACAATGATATCACTATATATATATATATATATATATATATATATATATAATGTAAATCGATACTCAATATAGATGAAGGCATTAATAAGTATTAACACTATAATTATACTAACATGTTATTAACAACATAATTAACATTAATATAACTCGTGGTATCAGTGGTATGATTTATAGCAATAATATGATTAATTACAGTTTATATCATGTATATATCTATATATATAATATCGTCTATATTAACAATAGTAAATATATATACATATATACATGATTGGCAACTTATTAATAATCATATATATGATAACCAAAAAATCATAACAGTAATACCAAAGAAAAGGATAGTGATCAAATGCTCAAGGCCGATAGGCCACTTATGCATTTGATTTCATCAATAGGAATAATCCGATCGAAGCTACAATACATTAACAAAGGAGCCCCAAGCTGCAAAAACCCCTTAACAAATCTTCTGTAATAACTACATAGGCCAAACTTCCAAAGAAACCTCGCAGCTCCATGAGTGTCCTCGATGGTGACCAATCAAGAATTGCTTGAATCTTTTCTTGGCGCACCTGAACCCCATGTGCACTAATGATGTGGCCCAAGTATAAAATCTTTGTCATTCCGAATTCACATTTGCAAGCCTTCGCATGTAATGATTGCGCTTTCATAATACTCAAAACTTCATCTAGATGTTTCAAGTGGTCCTCCCATGTTTTGTTGTACATGAGTATATCAGCAAAAAACACAATCAAGAATTTCCTCAACTGCTTGTTGAGATATGGTTCGTGCAAGACTGGGAGGTAGCAGATGCATTGGTCAACCTAAAGGGCGTGACTGAAAACTAGTTGCATCCATAATGACACCTGAAAGCAGTTTTGGGAATATCATGTTCCGGAACTCTAATCTGATGATAATTTAATTTGAGATATATTTTGAGAAGAAAATACTTGAACTGGGCTTGATGTGTCCCATGTCTAGCAGTTCCTTGATGGCTTTTTCAATTTCATCTTTAAATTTATTGGGGTGCCTATAAAGGGTAGTGATGACAAGTTTAGCACCCTCCTCTAGCTTTATAGTGTGCTCAAATCCTCTATCAGGTGGTCTCCCTAGAGGCATATCACTAAAAACCAAACTATTGTTGTGCAAGATTGTGTGTAAGTCATCTTGGTAATGCTTAGGTCCGCTGCCCAAAGACTTAGAAGAAACCTAACATTATGCTGCTCATGCAACATCTCTATGTCTGGAAATTGCCTCCATCCACTTGGCTAAAACAACTCTAGGCGCTCCATTGGACTTGTCCCTCAATACTACTTTCTTTGCTTCGACATTGAATGAAAATTTCAACCTCGTGAAACTTTGAGAGTACTTATCAAGAGATCCATCCACTAAACGCTCAAAATAACATCTATATCATCTAATGCCACCACATAAAAGTTGTAATAGCGTAGTTACCTAGAGTAATACTCAACTGTGGAATTGTGCGTAAGCAAGGGAATTGATGGCCACTAGCCACCTTAACATCAAATCCTTCATGTTCCATAGTCTACAACCCCTTAGCAACCAAAGCGGCACCTATGAAGATGTGGGTAGCCTCACTAACGAGCATCACAATTACGTGTTGTCCCTATAATACTCCATATACCTAGAAGATATTATATTGAGGTGTACTAGATAGAGCGGCAACCATTCCACTTTTTACATAAATAGGTGATGATTTCTCCTCTTGAAGTTGCTCCTCATCTGACTAACAAGGTTTGCTTGCCTTGATTTGCATGTTCTTCCTCTTCACTGTCTGATAAAACCTCAATGTAGTGGATTTTTTCTTTTCCTAAGCACTTGTGACTTGGCTCCCATGGCTCTTTGCAGCTGAAACAAAGTTTTTCCTCTGAAGTTCGCTGTGAACATCATTATCCAACTTGTTTTTCTGAGGCCCATCTTTCAGGATCGATTTCTTGTCTGTCTTTCTTCTAAGGGAAGCCTTTGTATTGCAATTTGTTATTCATTGTTGTGGTTTCCATATCCCACACTTTTTTTAATAGCATATTATAAAGAAGACGGATTTAGTGCTTTTATCCATCCCTTTAGTGAATCAAATAGTCCATCAATGAAAAGCACAATAAATCTAAGCTCTAATGTATCTATCACCATCACTGACAGTCTCTGCAAATCAGCAATATAATTATCACCTGAACCTCATTGTTTTAATTGTGCAAATTCTTGAGTGTAACTCTGGATCCTACTCGTCAAACCTATCAATGAGTCGTTTTGTGAACACTGCATAGGTATCTATCTCATCATGACCCAACGTCCACCACTCCTGAGTTGTTCCATCTAAATGTAAGGCAACATATTTAATGACTTCATCTTCAAGCATTGGATCTAACTGGAAATGTGTCCAATTTTCATACCAATGCCCTGGCAGATGTTTTTCTTGTTCCATCATAGTAGGGTATTGACAATTTCCCGACCTTCCTTCATAAATTATCATAAAGAGTTCCACCCCTAGTGGGCCTGTGTTTCATCCTGAGGTCCATATATTCCCTGAAAGACATTACTGACTGGAAATCAGCCCCTAACATTCTCCAATCATGAAGAATCTAATCGTGGAGTTCTTGTAGAGGGCTCATTTTCCATTTGTCGGTTTCTAGGAGGAAAATTTGGCATGAATGGCCTAGCTTTGGCTGTTATAGTTCTTTCATTCTGGCTGATGGTTTGTTGTTAATTGAGCTGTATCATCTACCATTGTGTCCCCGTTATTTCCTCCATTATTCTGATTCATGTTGGTTGTCATGAGTTGATTCATCATTGTACACATCTAGGCAAAGTTCTGTTGAAGTTACGTTGGCTTTTAGCTAAATCATTCAACATATCCCTAGTGCTAGGATCTAGATGTTCTTGATCTCCCATATTCACTCTGTTTACTTCTTGCAAATTCAGATCTGGTTCGATTTGTTTCTCCCAAGATAGTAATGGTGTGTAGGCTGTTTGCTCATACTATACTCTACCTAACACCCTTAGGCTAGCAAGATGCACAGCTTTGATACCACTGTAAAGATCCCAATCTGAGTTTAATGTGTAAGTTTTGTTGTTTAATTCCAGGCCAGTTCTATTTCCATGTACTTGTAAAAAATGGTCTGGTTTTGGAAGATTGCTGACTGATTTTATACTGCATATCCAATCTACTATGTGTTTTTGATAATCAAATAAGTATTGATTCTTGTATGAACAACACTCCCCACTTCAGTTGACACACAAGAAATTATAAAGAATATTTCCATAGTTTTACAATTGTATGTCCAATCATGTATGCAAGAATTCACTTTCACTTAATAAACAAAGATTATAATAGCAGTATGTATATGCATTTGGTTCAATGGCGTGGAGATATCAGGTGGTTCGTTGGCTTAAGACTTGTGTCATACAAGTCTCTATTTTGGTCGAATGTACAAAATGGTGGTAATATTGCTTTGCTTGTTCAAACAAACTGAATTCTCCAACCATTGATTGCATGCCATGGGATGTCTACAACTGCCTGATACAACTGCAACGCCAGTGGTTCAACTTTATATGTAAATTGCAAATACCAGAAACAGTTGGTAATATTACCCAATATCGGGTCTGAGTGCGAACATCCCGCAACGTGATGTTGAATATCAGGAGTGTGCGGGAGTAAAAGATAAGAGGCACGTGACTTCCTTTTCAAAACACAGTTTGGTGATACACTCCTCTCCTCTGGTAACATGATCAACATTACTTTGTGCCATCCTTAAGGACGTGGCTGAGATGATATCTTCAGGTCTTTGATACAAATATTCCAAGTGCATAGAGAAAAGTTAGTGAGCTATTGCTGGCAGGAAACTGTTGTCCCTAGCAATCCCGAGCCAGACCGTAAACAATAAGAATACTTGCTAAAATATATATCGAGGATCTTCTGCACACCATCTAGACTTCCGTGGATGCTTCCTTTACTCCTTTGTGACAAGGAAACCAATGCTAGGATACTCCCATATGGGAATCACCCAACAATGAGTTGCTTCCGATAAACTTTGCAAATGTCTGCACAACAACTCACATGGTGACGAAATGGAACATTGGAAATCATTGATACAGATTGAAAGTGAAATGGTAATATTGGCAATATAGATATAGGAACAAATGTGTTCCACAGCCTTCAACCTCGATAACTCCACATCCATTATTAAATGAATAGAATAATCCAAATATGCTCAACATCTAAACACGGAATGATGACTTGTATCGTTCAACTATCCTCTGTCAGATGGTTTGTCAAACCCGATACTAAATATTTCTGCATTATCCTGTCATGCCAGTTATCAACCTTCACAAAAACTTCATTGAATCCCAAATAATCTTTCATCTCGAATTAAAGCTCATCTAAAGAATCATCATGATTCTACCAAGGCCATTTAGATTAGGTATTACACTGATGAAAATGGTATTCCTGGTTCCAACCCTGAGAATGCAAGTTTCAGAAAGCTCTCAAAACAATGTCAAATGAAAAAGATATTCAACTAATGCTCATCTTCAATTCCAATACCATTATAATAATATTTTTTTCCTGTACACAGTATGTCTTAAAAGTGACTTCTTTTTTAATCAGTGAAACGCTTTTGACTGGAGCTCCGAACCAGTGGGGCCACAATTGGGAGACCCCATCCCCGTAGTAACACTGCTGAGGCCTTAATGCCTCCTTGATATGACTCGTGCAGTTGACTCTCATCCTATATGTTCTCTTTATCGCTACAAGCCCAAACTCCTTATCTCTTTCGAAATTACCTCCTTATGCCTCCCTTTCACTCTTTTATCTCCCTCACCCTTATCACTCCATTCTCCTTATCGCTCCATGTTTTAGACCACCCTTATCACTCCATGCTCCCGCGCAACCACCTTATCACCCCACAACCCTTATCCCTCCATATCACCTTATCACTCCATGCGCTGAGCCCTCCCTTATCACTCCATGTTGGTCTCCTTATAACTCCATACCAGCTCCGTCCATCTCCACAGGTGAGTCTGCAGACATGTCAGCCCACCTTATCCCTCCTCTCTGCTATCCGTGCGCAATCACCAATCAAATGGTCTCGTGAACCACTGCCCTCTGCAAAGCCTCTGCAGCCGGTACAATGTGCTGATGGGGAGCCCATTAACAGTCTCCTCATCAGAGCCTTTGACCACTCGTGTAAGCCATTTTGTACACATCATTCCGTCTAAACCATGCACGTTGATGAATCCATTTTGAACCTGCAGAGATTTGAACACAAGACCACCATGTTGCAACGGCTTGCAGCTACCGCTGCACTGTGGGGTGAACCCCGTATTAAAAGTGACTTTTAATTAAAGCTTAAATCACTTAAACGTTTATTTAATATTTCTTTTAATTTTCATTTTTAGCAGAAACTGTAAATAATCAATTTAATTTCTCCTTTTTAAAGCTTAGCTTGGGATAGGGGACATTACAGTAGGAGCAAAAGCTTAATCATGGTCCTTCCTTGAATATTTGCTGTCTCCAGTTCCATTTAGAGCAGGACAGAGACAAATTGAAATTACTTATATGATTAAAAACAAAAATGTTAGGTACCACAACCGAAGCATTGTTTTTCCTACTTGATATATAAATGCAGTGGAATAAATAACTTCTTAAACCACCTTTATTTAAGCGTAGAATTCATACATCACTCAAGTTTTCTCTTATATCATGCACATTCATTGTTAAATATTGCTATTTGATGTATCTAACTTCAATCTAGAGAAATCTGCAGTTGGACCAGTCAGTATGCCATGCCAGCTGATGGTTGGATTTTTTGCATTTGCAAAATCCTTTGAAATTCTTGTGGACAAAAATGAACTGGAAGGTATGGTCTCAAATTTTATGGTTACAGTGATTCCACACTTTTCATGTTGGGTTTCTCAAGTCTTATTTGTTAGAAGACTTAAATTTACTTAAACACAATATTTTGGCATTCTGTAATTTCAGTGTGAAAAGGAACTAGATAGTTATGGATGGTGCAGTGATCTAAGTATCACACAAAGTAAATTAAATTTCTTACTCTATTATTATTGGTGAAAATGAGGATTTTTTACAGCAATATGGAGATGAGTCATGTGTTTTTGTCTCTCATGCACACACATTGATATAGAGTGCATGTGCATGCTATTTGGTAATTAATTATGTTTTTTGCATAAGGTTGTACTTTAAGGATTGATGACATTGAATTCTCTTACATACTCTGATTTCTCAAGCCACGTGCACTGAATTCTAACTTCTATATAATTCTCTATTGATCTGTATGACTTTTCCTGCCCACTCCATCCTTTATGATTCAGATGCATTATAGTCTCCTAATAGCGATGAATTTACAAACTATGATTTAAGCCTTTTTATATCCATAAATTTTTGGGGTTTTATTGCTATACAGTAGAAGTACATTGCAACTGCAGGCAATCTAGGGACAGAAAATTCCATTCATTCCTTGTGGATTTTTCCTCCATAAGCATGCATCTAATATTAACTTATTACACTTCCCTTTTACCTTGTTAATTTGTGCTGTATTCGAGTGCAGCTGCAAGCATTATCTCTGACTGTAACTCTAAGTTGTTCCAAAAATGTGTCCTTGGCACTGGGGAAAAGGTTAAATTGAATTGTATTGGATGCATATATTGAAGGTGTTTGCCTCAGGGTAAAAGTAAATGATAAATGTTGTTTGTTATGGTTGCATTTGGTATGTATAATTTTATTGGGTCCCTTTTATTTTTTACAAAAACAGGCCTTAATGATTTTTGTCTCGTGGATTGTTCTTTTTCTGTATGATATTTTGTAGCTTTAGATGTTCTGCTATAGTAAACTAGAATTATGATCAAATCATCCAAACTGTTTTAGATGCACAGTGGTTCAGCAGGGAAGAGGTGAAAAAAATGTTGGATTATACACGATACAGTAAAGATCAGAAGGCAACTGCATTCCGGATAAATCAACTATGTGCTGGTGCAGATATGGGCAAGGGCTCTTTACCAGATATAAAAAGGAAGATTAAGGGCTCGAGAGAACTTACTAGCATGTTTGTGCCAGGACCCTATGCAATCGCTCATCATTTGATTTCTTCTTGGGCATATTGCAGTCAGGACTCACTGATTAGCAAGCTCTAATTATGTTATATACAGACAATGGACACATTTTATGATGTATGGTTTTCTGGAATGCCAAGTGAGTTGTGATCAATAGAGTTTTAGTTTAAGTTTTCTTTTCTATTTATTTTCCGTATAAAATGTATTGCCTTCAAGTATGTCAAGTGTTTTCCAGATGTTACTTTCTTACTTGATGCAGCGAAATTAGGATAAACAGTTAGAGAATATTCACGATGCAAAAATTGCTGTGGCTCTCCTCTTGCTCTGCAGTGCATACACGTTAGAAAGAAACATATTTACCTTTTCTATCAAAAACTCCTATTATTGATTTATATGGAAGTGTTATTGATGGTATGTTGAATATTCAAAACTGATATGCTACAAATAATTAGTGTAGAGAAAACATCAAGGAGAACAAAGAGACAGTTACAATTCAAAGTAGGATATAGAAATGGGTGAAATTTGGTTTGTGTTGTGTTCACGTGCTAATGTTCAACTTCATTTATATGATTCTACCGTTGTTTTCGAGCTAAGTCGATACAGCTTCATAGGTTAGGAGTTAACAAAGAAGTTAGTAATCTTTCACTTGAGTGTACAAGCATCAAGCAGATTGATCCACAAGAAAGGTCTTATACTTCAACATTTAGAAAATACAAGCTTAATATGGATATGTGGATTTATATTTATCAGTAGAATAATTCATGTTGAAATCTCTTTCAGGTATCGGCATCATGTTCTATCCTAAGTTCTAATCTGGCTCGAAATGGATTAATAAATAAAATTTAAAAAGTCAAATTAAAAGAAAAGTTTTGTTAATATAATTCTCATTTCTACAATCTTTTTTAATTAAAAAATATAACATTCAGGAAACCAAAAGGATGGGACTTTGTGAATTTGGCTCTGCAACTCTAGGCAGAGATACCGAGGAGGCCTTCCCCACTGGTGGAAGGCCTTCCTTTGATAGGAGCATTTACTCCTTGTTCTTCCACCATTCACTGGCATACTTTTCTTTTCCTTGGTCGAAATGGGCACTTCAATGCCTGGTCAAAACCCTAGCCATCCTAGTCTGCAACCGTCAAAGAAAAGGATTGAGACTCGCTCATTCAAGCAAGTTGTAGAGGGCGACTATGGAGTACCGGAAGGGGCTAAATTTCTCTGCTGCCAAGTAGATGGACCCATCAACTTGTCGCAGAGAGGAAATGGAGGTAAAAACTTGCCTTCCTCTAAATTCATTATTAAACCTAATGAACAGATGAACCTAGCATTAGAGAAAGAGAAGAATAGACTTAGGAGTAGTGCTATATTTTTTGCTGCTCTTGATATTTCGAAATTACCTACAAGAAATTTCTTAAATGATTGGCTGCACAATGTTTGGGAGAAAAAGCTAGGGTTTCACTTCACTTATTTTCGAATGTTGCAAAAGGGTTTGTTTTTGGTTTTCCTCAATAACCCTAATTCACAAAAGGAGATTGTTGATAAACAGTTTTGGAGAGTCAGTTCATGTGACTTTTGTGACATTCCCTGGTCTATGAATGTTGTTCACAACAAAGTTCTAGCATTGTCATGCCCTAGGTTGCTCACAATAGGAAATTTGCCACCGTTCCTGTGGAATCTGCTTCCCCAAGTGTTCGACCCCATTGGCAAAGTTATTTGTATTGATAGATCCAACACTTCGATTCCTAATATCGATGCTCGTGTCTTGGTTTCTATCAACCTGGACTCGACCTACATGAAAAGATTTTGTTTGATTTCAAAGATCATCCTATCTCTTGCCCCCTTACATTTCTTGGAGGTATCAATGCTTGTTATCTATGTAGGAAGGAGGGACATAAAAGGCATGAATGCCCTTTGTTGAAGAAGAAACTTCCTCCTCTGCCCAATTCTAAGGACTCCTCCAGGTCTACCATCAATAAACTACATCCCTCAGACTTGAATGCTCCCCCTGCTCCAATTGTTGCTTTTGAACTTCCGCTTCCCCCTCTGAATTTGGCAAACTCAGATGAAATTTGTGCTTCTCTGGATGCCCTAGAGTTGAACTTTGATAAAAAATTTGCTCCACCCACTAGTGTTAATACTAATCTGTTTGTGCTTAAGGAACTCTCGCAAGCCCACACCTTGGATTTTGGGCTTGAGAACAAGGCCCCCAAACCTAAGCACAAGACCATGAGCGCGCACTAGTTAGCCCTAGGAGGAGTTAGAAAAAGGTTGAACTTGCTAATAGAACCATTGATTCACATATGGTTGTAGCCCACAACTCCACCCCTTCTGCTCAACACTCACCTCTTGTGCCCACCCACCCATCTACTCCTCTGGTTAGGGATGTACCTCCTAGACCCATTGACCTGGTTGTTGAACTACTGATACCACCCGCTAAAGAGAGGGTCAAGAAGAGACTTGGTGAGGTGAAACCCCATGACACGTTGGATGGGCTAAGTGTGATCAAACAAGCCTGTGATGATGTAGGAGTACCTTGGGTTTATGGCAATCATGTATCTCGGTCGCTTGTTTATTGTGCTCGGTAACTACTTTGGAGTTCTTGGTGGAGTGTTTTGCTTGTTCATCGGCAAGCTCGGTTACCTGTTTCTGCTCGGTGCCTTTCATTGAGTGGTTTTGTTATGTTCTTTCACCGAGTTGGTTTGGTTGTTGTTCATTGTCGTTGGGTGGCCTAGTTCATTGAGGGGATTATTTTGATTGATTGGTCAAGGCCGACATGTGCATTTAATTTTTTTTGTGATATTAATGTTGGGATCGTTCATTGGGAAACGCGTGGACCTAAATCTGGGTCGTTGCTTTCTCCAATGCCAGATCTAGATGATTCTTTGGGCTGACCTGTTCGGTAGCCTCAAGCATAAATGTAATAGTTTGTCTTAGATTTAGGGTAGCGAAGAAGTAGCAAAAGTTGGAAGCTGCAAATCGTGGATCTCGCATGCATGAAGATTGTAAGGTTTTGTAATTGAGTATTCTTTGTACTGGTCGTAACTAGGAAGGCCTCATAGCCCAACATGTATGAAGTTTAAGAAATAAATGATATTGATCTGCTTCCTTTCTCTTTGTTTATGTGTAATTGCTTCCATGTGTTGTTCTGCAAGGAGGTCAGGTACTTGGGAGAGCCTTTGACCCCATTTATCTGCCCTCCCTTGCGTCAGGTGGTATCAGAGCAAGGTTTGATCTTGATCTAGGTTTGTGAATCTAGGTCTTCGATCGAGGTTCCTTCTTGTAAACCCTAGTTGATTATTTGTTGTGGGGTAGCAGATTGTAATCTGACCTACAATTGCAGAGGGTTTCAAGATGGTTCGAGGAGGAAGAAATGCAAATCCAAGCTTAGCTGATATGCTAAAACAAATTGTTGCTAGATTATAAGTTGTTGAGACAGCCCAACATTGAGGAAGACATCTTGATGATGTTAGTGATGATGAAGCTAAAGAAATGCAGGAAGAAGCCGCACCTGCACCTGTAATGGATCAAGGAGAAGAAAGATTCTTGAAGGCATTGACTAATTTGAAGGCTACAACGCAGGTTAACCCTCCTGAATATAGTGGAAAGTTGGATTACCAAGATGGAGAAATACTTTGAATATGAGAACATATTAGAGGAGAAAAAGGTGAAGATTGCAAGCACAAAATTGAAAGGTCATGCATCCTTGTGGTGGGAGCATCTGCAATTGGATTGGAAGAAGAAAGGTAAAACCAAAATCAAGGTATGGGAAAAGATGGTAAATAAATTGAAGGGCAAGTTTCTACTCTATGATTATCAGATTAGCCTAGTTAGGAGAATGCAAAGTTTGAGGCATAAAGATAGCTCAGTAAAGGATTACACCGAGGAATTCTATAGGCTAGATATCAGATCTGGACATATTGAAGATGAGGTGGAAAGAATTGCAAGATATCTAAATGGGTTAAGAATTTCTATCCAAGAAAAAATCAGTTTCGTGAAAATGGAAAATATTGAGGAGGCTTATTAGTTGGCCATGAAAGCTAAGGAGAAATTGAATAAAAGGCAAGAGCAAAGACAAAGAGGAAGAGGTTATAGATTCCCTAGAGGAAGAGATAGATCCTATGGTGAAAATAGTAGATCCGATCAGGACGAGACAAATCAAGGCAAAGGCAAGACCGAGTGGAAAGGTGAAAGTTCCTTTTGAGGAAGAGGTAACTACTCCCAAGGTGGCTATGGTAGAGGAGGATTCTGAAGAACTTGTTATAATTGTGGTGAAGAGGGACATAGATCCTTTGAGTGTACACATGCAAGTAAGAAGGTCGGTAGCAACAAAAATGCTTTGGTGCATGAAGGTTCACCGAATGAACCTGAGAAGGAAGGAAACCTGATGGTCAGAAGAGCATTGTGGAGTGAAAAGATTAAGGAAGATCCGGTAAGAAAGAGTTTGTTCAAGACCAGATGTAGAGTTGCAGACAAAGTTTAGAAAGTGATCATTGACAATGGAAGCTTGGAGAATCTGGCATCAGAAGAAATGGTTAAAAGGTTGCAGTTGGAAAGATTGAAGCAACAAAGCCCTATCATATTTCATGGATCAAGGATGAACATACACTTGTGGTAAGTAAATAATGTGTTGTGAATTTGAAAATTGGAAAGTACTATGATAAGGTGTTGTGTAATATTATGTCTATGGATTGTTGTCATATTTTGTTGGGTAGACCTTGGCAATATGATAGACATGCTATATATGATGGAAGATTGCATAAATATGCTATTTGGGTTGATGGCAAGAGACAAATCTTGTTACCTTTGATTGAAGAATCTGTTGGTGAAATATGTATATCTGTGAAAGTTTGTTTGATGGAAGGTAGACAATTTGTTAAGGATTTGAAGAAAAATGATGTCTTCTATGTTGTGATTCCTAACAAACCGAGTGAGAAAATTGAAGATAAGGTTCCTGAAGAGGTTGGGAGGTTGCTCACTGAGTATAAGGAGATCATTTCAGATAATGTACCTGATGGTTTGCCACTAATGAGAAGTATTAGTCATTGTATGGATATGATTCCTGGAGCTAGTTTGATAAATAAGGCACTACACCGACTAACACCAACCGAGAATGAGGAACTCAACTAACAAGTGCAAGAGTTGTTGAAGAAAGTCAGAGAAAGTTTGAGTCCATGTGCAGTACCAATTGTGTTGGCACCTAAGAAGAATGGAGAATGATGAATGTGTACTGATTCTAGAGCAATCAACAAGATAACAATTAAGTATCTATTCCCTATATCGAGAATCGATGATATAATGGATTGTTTGACTAGAGCAAAATATTTTATCAAGATTGATTTGAAGAGTGGATATTATCAAATCAGAATCAAAGAAGGTGATGAATGAAAGACTGCTTTCAAGACAAAAGAAGGTTTGTATGAGTTGTTAGTTATGCCTTTTGGTTTAACTAATGCACCGAGTACTTTTATGAGGTTAATGAATGAGGTTTTGAAGAAATTCTTGGGTAAATTTGTGATTGTGTACTTGGATGACATTATGATATTCAGTAAAACCAGAGAAGATCATGTGTTGCACATTAGATAGGTATTGCAAAGACTGAAAGAGGAAAAGTTGTTGATTAATTTGATAAAGTGTCCGTTCATGAAAGAGGAGATTGTGTATTTGGGATTTGGGATTTCAGCTGATGGTTTGAAGATGGATCCTAAGAGGGTTGAAACTATACTTGAGTGGCCTACACCTGAGAATGTTGGTGAGGTAAGATCATTCTATGGTTTAGCAAGTTTTTACCGAAAGTTCATCAGAAATTATAGTTCAATTTGCAATGCTATGACTAAGACAATGAGATGAGATAAAAGGGAATTCAAGTGGACACATGGAGTTGATAAGAGTCTAAAGTTCATCAGAAATTTTAGTTCAATTTGCAATGCTATGACCGAAACAATGAGATGAGATAAAAGGGAATTCAAGTGGACACATGGAGCTAATAAGAGTTGTGAGACTTTGAAACAAAAGGTTGTTGAATTGTTTGTGTTAGCTTTACCGGATTTCAATAAGGTATTCCAACTTGAATGTGATGCGAGTGGCAATGCAATAGGAGTTGTGTTGAGTTAAGAAGGTAAACCTATTGCTTTCTTTAGTGAAAAGTTGAATGATGCAAAATGAAAATATTTTGTGTATGATCAAGAATTCTATACTATTGTTCAAGACTTGAAGAAATAGAGACATTATTTGATGTCAAAAGAATTTGTGTTGTATACTGATCATAAGACTTTACAATATTTGGGTAGTCAGAATAAGTTGAATCAAAGACATGAAATGAGCTGAGTATTTGTAGAATTTCACATTTGTGATAAAACATAAGAGTGGAGTGTCTAACCGAGTTGTTTATGCATTGAGTAGAAGGTCTTTGCTGACTAAGATGAGAATTGAGGTTCTTGGTTTTGATGATATGAAGAACTTGTATGAAATTGACCCTGATTTTTTTGAGCCGTAAAGAATGTGTAGAGCACCTATTCCAGATCAACCGAGTAAGTGGGAAGACTATTTCATTCAAGAAGGTATGTTGTTCAAAGGAATTCAGTTATGTATACCAAGAGGATCAATGAGAACTAATTTGATAAAGGAAAAGCATAATAGTGGTTTGGCTGGACATTTTGGTATTGATAAGACATTGAGTTTGCTTAAGGAAATGCATTTTTGGCCTCAGTTGTATAAGGATGTTCATAAATTTGTGAAGAGTTGTGGAGTTTGTCAAGTTGCAAAAGGAGTAAGTCGGAATATTGGATTGTATACACCAATTTTTGTTCTTGAGAAACCTTGGAGAGATATCGGTATAAATTTTGTTCTTGTCTTACTGAGGACAACAAGAGGTAATGATTCCATATTTGTTGTTGTGGACGGATTTTCCAAGATGGCACATTTCATACCATGTAGGAAAACATCAAATGTGGTGCATATAGAAGATCTTTTCTTTAAGGAGATTGTCAGATTGTATGGATTATCAAGGAGTATCATCTCTGACCGAGACAATAAGTTTGTTGGTTATTTTTGGAAGACTCTTTGGAAGATGGACACCAAGTCGAAGTATAGCTCTACATTTCATCCACAAACTGATGGACAAACAGAGGTTGTAAATAGAAGTTTGGTTAATTTGTTGAGATGCTTAGTTGGAGACAAACTCAGTAATTGGGATTTAATGTTAGCACAAGTAGAGTTTGCATACAATAATTCAATGAATAGGAGTACTAGCAAGACACCTTTTCAGATTGTTACTAACATACAACCAAGAGGTATACAGACTTGAAAGATATTGTTGGAGAAGAGAAGAGGAGTGTTGAAGGAGAAGATTTTGTTGAATTTATGAAGTCATTACATGAGGAAGTGAAACATAAGTTGGAGCAGAGTAATAAAAAATACAATGATAGTGCAGATAGATCAAGAAGACATAAGGTTTTTGAGGTTGGTGATGAGGTAATGGTTCATTTGAAGAAAGGCAGATTGCCTGTTGGAACATATGGTAAGTTGAAGATCAAATTTGGTCCTTGCAAAGTATTGAAGAAGTTTGACAGTGGAAATGCTTATGAAGTTAAATTACGTGATGACATGGATGTATCACCAATATTCAACATTGTAGATTTGTATGAGTATCATGAGCGGGATGAAGAAGTGACAGTACCAAATGGTTATCCTAAGAAGCAGATAGAAGAAGTTGAAATAATTTTGGAACGAAGAGTTGGTAGAAGCACAAGAGGAAAGGATTACGTGGAATATTTAGTAAAGTGGAAGAACAGACCGATTGAGTTGGATTCAGCTCAGGTTGTACCTCACTCATGATTCGGAGAATCATTTCTTTTCAACCTTGGGTGTCTAATGCAAGAGCATCTTGGGTTTATTGAAATCATGTATCTCGATAGCTTTTTTGTTGTGCTCGATAATTGCTTTGGAGCTCTTAGTGGAGTGTCTTGTTTGTTCACCGACGAGCGCAGTTACCTGTTTCTGCTCGGTACCTCTCATCGAGTGGCTTTGTTATGTTCTTTCACCGATTTGGTTCGGTTGTTGTTCGGTGTTGTTGGATGGCCTAGTTCACCAAGGGGATTATTTTGATTGATTGGTTGAGGCTGACATGTGCATTTAATTTTGGTCATGATATTAATGTTGGGATCGTTCATTGGGAAACGTATGGACCTAAATCCGGGTCGTTGCTTTCTCCAATGCTGGATGTGGATGATTCTTTGGTTGACCTGTTCGCTAGCCTCAAGTATAAATGTAATAGTTTGTCTTAGATTTAGGGTAGCGAAGAAGTAGCCAAAGTTAGAAGGTTGCAAATCGTGGATCTCGCATGTATGAAGATTGTAAGGTTTTGTAATTGAGTATTCTTTGTATTGGTCGTAATTGGGAAGGCCTCATAGACTGACATGTATGAAGTTTGAGAAATAAATGATATTGATCTACTTTGTTTATGTTTAATTGCTTCTGTGTGTTGTTCTACAAGGAGGTCTGGTACTTGGGAGAGCCTTTGGCCCCATTTATCTATCCTCCCTTGCGTCATGTGATAAAGAAGATAAGCTCAATAGTTTTACTCTAAATGTTATTCCTGCCCCTCTCCCCCACCCCCCTCCCCCCAGTGTTTGGCATTATCAACCCAAGAATTGGATTAGTGAAGACCAGGAATCCATCTCTACGCAAGGGAATGGAGTGGATGTAGGCTATGAGATGAACCCAAAAGATGCAGACAATGGCATAGAAGTGAATAGAGAGTTGGCTATTGTCCATGTTATGGCAAAACAAGAAGTTGTTGATGTCTTTATTTTCAATGTAACAAAGAAATGAAGGAAGATGAGGAATAAGAAGACTAAGGGAGAAGAGAACATTGATTCTCAGATTTCAGAAGAAGGGGAAATTGTTCCCATGAGGAAAAGGGGTAGGCTTCCTCATACTAGTGGCAATTTGAACCATCTAAAATACCCAAGAGGAAGTTGCCCAATTGTTTCAAGAGCTTTCAAGCTCCCATGGAGACTAACTGTTAATAGTTATTATGATGAATCTAAGATGTGCATCTTGGAATTTTAGGGGGTTAGAGACCCCTAACAGAAAATATGTTAGTAAAATATTCCTTAGAATGTTAAAGGATATTGATATTCTCCTCTTGCAAGAAGTCAAAGTAGTTGGATTCACATTAGACATCTCTCTCAAATGTATTTGGAAGGATGTAAGGACATTTTGCACTAAGCATCTAAGAGGGAAGGGAGGAGCTTCCATCCTCATTGGTCCCATGAAGAGCAAATATGTGACAAGTTGGGGCTCCTCCTCTTGCAATAGAGCCCTATGGGTCATTCTTGCCAATGATAATTCAGAATATGGCATATGCTTTGTATATGCCTCAAATAACCATTGTGAAATAATTGATGTGTGGAAGCGGTTGTGCAACCTTAAGGATATACCATGGGTTGTAGTTGGGGACTTTAATATTATTGAAAGGCCCCATGATAAGTTAGGGGGAACAAAGTTTGAATGGAAAGGCAATGAAAAGTTTTTTTGGCATAAAATGATGGGCAAGCTCAAACTCTTTGACCCACTGACTAACAACAAGGAAGAGTTTGATGGAATATGGTATACATGGTCTAATTTTCAGAGAGGGGATAAGAGAATTAACTGTGGATTAGATAGATTTTATATGAACAAGGAAACCTTCAGTTGCACTAAGGGTCCCAATGGGGATTGTGTCAAGGTCATCCCCTTCTCCCTCTTTGATCACCATCCTATTATTACCATTATTTTTCCTTTTAATAGGCCTACCCCTACAACTAGAAAGAGAGATGGCTTTGCACTCAACATTTCCTTGTTGAATGATGAGGATGTTATTACTGTTGTTAGTGTGATAAGATGGTTTGACTCTCGTGTGGAGAAGCATGATAGTGTTATCAAGAGGTGGTCTCGAAATATTAACTCATGGAAGGCAATATTCCAAGTTGTTGGGAAGAAAAGAGCCAAAGACTCAAGGAGAGAGGCATATGATCTACATAACTCACTGAGTGAGGCTGAGAGGAGGATGCAAAGTGATCCAGATGACTTAGTTGTTGTGGAAGCCTTAGCCCAATCTAGGGATGCCCTTGGGAGAATATAGAACAAGAAGATTCAAGGAGAAAGACCTAGGGCCAAAATCAATTGGCTCAATCTTGGGGTTATGGGGTCAAAATTCTTCTTTCAGATCCTCAAGAGCAAAGAGTCTAGAGATAGGATTGACTGCCTTTGTGATGTGGGTACTGTTGATGTCAATTTTGTACCACTACATAACATATAGCAATTGAATACTTGATATAGCATACCAAACACTCAACCCTCTCTTGAAAAGTAAATACTCATGAAGAACATGAGAAAACTCCAAGGTTCCTTACACTTGTGGATACTAATTCAGTTATATTAATGTGATTTGCTAGTTAATCACATAGGCAAGCTTACGTTGTTCATTCAAAGATAACTTGGTGCTACTTCGCTTGCTTGACTTGTTCTTTTCTCCTTCATCACTTTCACTTTCAACTACTCCTACCATTAACTGCTTACTGCTCTACTACTACTCCTATGAATGAATAAATTAGAAAATGGACAGGGATCCAACCAAATGAAAGTTTGCCTGTGGTGCTACCTCCATTGGTGCAATGATTCAAAGGGATACTCTTAGAATTTTCACACTAACACCAATCTTCCAACCCAACTTGAAGTACAAGCGAAAACATGAAATGCAAGTAGAACTTGGGAGCGATTGGACTAGATCACCACACAAGGCTTCCTAACAAGCCGCTAGGATGCTAGTGGCCTAGTATATAGATCCCTATCAAACATTCACTAACATCACCATACAACTAGCCATCTACTTCTACTCTAACAACATGAAATGAAATCCTACTTTAATTTGAGAGATGAGAAGAACCATGCAATACACCAAAATGATCATGTATATCCACCATGCAAGCCACAACAATGAATAGAGAACAATTTTGATAGTATTTTGACAACAATTCTCCAACATAACTCCCTTTACAAATGAGAACAAATGGCCTTATATAGGAGGCTCAAAATTACAACGAGTGGCCCAAATTAAGGGGCAAAATCAAGGGCCAAGATTAAGCCTTACAAACCCTAATTAGGGTTACCATCTTTCAACCAATTACATGAGGGCACCAACTTTGTGGGCCAATGAGAAAATTACAATAATCTATCAACCAATGAGAACATAGGACACTTGGCATGATTTGATTGCATGCACATGAAATTGCCACCTCATCAACCTTATCTTATAAATTTATTTAATCCTTGAGATGAGGTGAAGCCTTGGATGCTTGAGCTTGTCCTTAGAAACTTTCTCATCACCACTTGAACTTGCTTGTACCTGATGTCCTGACCTTGAAAGGGTGAGGTCTCTATGCACTTGGGGTAATCTTGCCTTGGCCTCGGTGGCTTGCCTGGATGTGAACCTTCTTGCAATTTGAGAGCCTTGCTCTTGGCCATCGCCTTGAAATCGAACTTGACCTCTTCAACCTTTCGTCTAACTTTCCTCCTTCATTATCCTTGCCTTCCTTAACCTTCCTGGTCCTCTCTAACCTTCCTACTCGAATTTGGTTTGCATGCACCCCCCTCTGCTTCAATACTCTTGGGTTCTGGGGCACCTGCCTTGGCCACACCTCCTGCAAGGCCCACAATCCACCCATTACTTGATTTGAAATAATCATTAAGTTCATCAATTGCCTCCTAGCTAGTTAGTGAGTTGGTTCCTTCACTGCCTAATTAAGCTATGTGGAGTTCATCTTACATTCGAAATTATGTGAATTGTTCATTAAGTCCATTTCTAATAGATAATTACAACTTAGTTTGTGTGTAGATCAATCTTATCATCCAAGTTATGATTGCTTTGTTTGTATCAATTTGTAGTCCATTCTTATCTTTCCTCTTAATGTGATTGAATCTAATTACTAGTTGTCTTTGTTTGGTTTGCAATGAAAGAAAACAACTAGCCAAGGAAAGAAAACACATAACTCCACTCCACGGAGCTCACCACCGAGGGCAGACTCCTAAACATGGAGGGCCAACCACATAAAAAAAATCCAAGTCCAAGTTCCTATTACATTGGTGTAATGTTCCAACACCTACCTCTTGACCTTTAGAACTTGCCTACTTAGCCTGTTACAACTTATCAACAAAATGCATGACCCTCTTGGGTGCTAGAACCTTCTCAAATCTAACCAAGCTAGCTTACACGAATAGCCAAGCCTTTCCTAGCCTCAAATATCTTCAAATCTCTTCCAATCTGCAATGAAACCCGCTTCCTCGCTTGTACCTACAATGAAGATATGGAATGGAAGGTGGGGGTGAAGCGGATGTAAGTGAAAGATGGAGATGGGGGATGAAGCTATGAAAATGTGGTGGCAACCTGTCTCCTTATCCCTCTTGGCCAAGAGGGAGGAGCTCTCCATCAATTTGTCTCTCAACTATATCATGTTCACTGTGCCAATGCTGGTGTCACCCATTTGCTTCAATTTTGAGAAGGAGGTCTTGGGCATCATGTCTTCCTTGTCTTTCTTGGTATACATTCCCCTTGGGTTCTTGCTTGCACTAGCATTCGCCATCCTAGCCCTTATTTCTGTCTCTTCTTTCTACAATGAGATGGGACTACACTTATCTTTGCCCCTTCAGTCCTAGGGATGGAACTACCACTTATTTCTACCTCTTCGAAAACTTATGGAATTGACTACACTTATATCTCCCAACTTCATTCTTAGGGGTGGGACTACCACTTATATCTCCTTTCTCCAAATCCTATGAATGAAAACTATACTTATATCTCCCAACTTCAAGCCCTAGATGAAATGATGAAGTGGCGGATGAAAAATGCAAGCAAGAAATGGAGAAAGAACCAAGTAAGACAAGGAGAAATTTTGCCTTACTAACCAGCCTTCACCAACAAACTTGAAGCTCCTCTTCTACACCAAACAATCACTTTTCCACCAAAGAAGAAGAAGATAAAAAAAGATTTGCAATCCCCTTATCAAAATTTCACAAATCTGTCTTCCAATAATTTTCGCAAGTCTACCCCAAGACAAATTCGCAGGTTTGCTACCTCCTTTACAAATTGCAGCCTTGTTGCTCTGGAAATTTCGCTCCCCTGCCCAGACTTTGTTGCCTCCTTTGCCCAGATTTTCGCAGCACCTCTTGGAATTTTCGCTGCCTTCTTCCTTCAAATTGGCTGGCCCCTTCTTGAACAATTTTGCAGGCCTCCTCTTCTAAATTGTAGCCTGCCCTAGCTCTAGATTTTCGCTGCCTTAAAGAATTCGCTGGCCTGCTTCTATAGATTTTCGCAGCATTGCTAAGATCACAGCTAGGGCATAATCATAAGTCCTCCAGATTTTCGCTGCCTTAAGACAATTTCGCAGCTCTTCCTTTAGCAAATTTGCTGCCTCCCGAAGATTTTCGCTCCTCCTCCTTGGCTGCCAAGAGACAAGTGAGAAATGAATGAGAAAATGAGGAGACAAGCCCTCTCTTTATACTGATTTTTCCCTCCAAAAAAGTAGGGCCGACTTTCTAGGAGGAAAAAACTAAATAAAAAATTGCCAAAACTAAACATGAATTAAATGAAAAAAAATCGTATGGCCCAAGGAAATATGAAAATTAATTTCGAAATTGCCCAATAATTAATGAAAAAAGTGTAAGAGGGCTGAGATAGAAATGGGGCTATTTTGGAGGTGAAAAAATTTAATTTATTTAGCCCAAGACAAGCAAATTTCGAAAATAATATGGGGCTGCATGTTGTAATTTGGAGAGTTCCCCAATAAAATAAATGTTATTGCATTTAATCACAACAACCTCACCACAAATAAAATTTTTGCAAGCCAATCATAATTCAAACAAGTTCAAATTTCCATTTACTATTTTCTCATTTAAAATTTCAAAAATCTCCCCCCTTGGCAATTTAATCTTAAATTATTTTGCAATCCAAAAATCATTTAGCAATTTAATTTCCATTTGACAATTAATTTTTTTTAAAAATTTGGCAATTTAATCAAATTTGGCAATTTTAAATTTTCACTTAATCTCCATTTTCACCACCAAAAATTTACAAGATTTTCCCAAAAAATCCAAGTCCACAATTATATTTTGAAAACGTTCAAGTTATTCAATTACATCAATTTTCAAAATTCATCTAAGTCCAAAATTTGCAATTTTATCCTGCCAGATATTATTCGAACATCAAAAAAAATGTTCTCATTGAATTTCATTTGGCCTAAAGACAAAATCGACTGCTTTAGGAAAACTAATGTTCCGCGCAAGGTGAAAACAAGCAATACCCTCCCAGGGACTTCAAAAATATCAAAGGTGTAAAATTTTCATTTCAAAACTTCTAGATCACCCAAAATTCGCTAAAGCATCCAAATACCCGGATCTAGGAAAATGTCAAGGTCTACTCGAAAAAAGGGGGGTCCCCAAATTCTTTGGGGCGATGGTGTGAAAACCTCACAGCAGGTACTACTTTGAATTCCCAAGAAGACATTTTGAGGGCTTTTGCCTCCTACTCTAAAAAACTAGTCACATTTGAAGACGTTAATCAATCAATGGAAGAAGCAAGGAATAAGATCAAAGGTATCATCCCTAAGAAAGTGACAGTTGAGGATGTTGATTCCCTTGGTAAAAACATAACAGTTGAGGAGATAAACAATGTCATTCTTAAAATGTGTAATGATAAGGCCCTTGGGCTTGATGGGTTACCAGTGGAGTTCTACAAAGAGAATATTTCATGGATAGGGGAAGAGGTCTTGCAGGTAGCTGAAAAGGCCTTTGAGAAAAGCTCCTTGGGTTCTGAGATAAACTTAGGGCTTATAAAACTCATCCCAAAGGATGGAGATATAACTCTAATTAAAAACTGGAAACCCATCACCTTATTGAATGTATCTTACAACATTATGGGTAAAGTGTTGGCCGTAAGAATTGAAAACATTCTACCACAAGTTATTACTTCCTCCCAAATAGGATTTGTTAAAGCCAGATATATTCTGGAGAACTTGATAACCTACTGAGAAGCCATGGATTGGGCTAAGGTCTCGAATCAACAAGTTGGCATGCTTCTAATTGATTATCAAAAGGCATATGACAAGATTGGGTGGAAATTCATTAGAACAATGCTAAACAGTCTAGGATTTCCACCTACATTTTGTCACATGGTGTCTACACTCATGAATGGAGCTCTAGCTTTAGTTGAAATTAATGGGGCTAGATCTGAACAGTTTGAGCTTACAAGATCGATCAGGTAGGGCTGCCCTCTTTCTCCAGCCCTCTTTGTCATTGTTGTTGATTCCTTACACTATCTCCTGAGAGATTATACCCTCTCTCCCAAAGCCTATGGCACTATCCTTCCCAATAATGATGAGTTGTCCAATATTCAATTTGCAGATGACACAACTATCATCTTTTGCTTGAAAGAAGAGAATATGTGTAACCTCATGGGCAAGTTGGACATCTTCTTCAAGTTGGGCAAGGTCTCTTTGGCCAAATCTATTTTGTTGGGCTAGGAGGAAACCCCACCAGCTTGGTGTAACAAGTTTTCTATTTCTTGGGGTGGACTTAATCACTTGGTTAGGTATTTAGGGATTCCCTTTGCAGTCAACCCTAACCTCAAAGATATGTGGGAATGGGTCAAAACCAAGATAGAAAAAAAATTGAATAAATGGAACAACCAATTCCTTTCAATGGCATACAAATTTCAAATATGCCAAAAGATCATATCCTCTTACTCTATATAGTAATCTTTTGCATGGTTGTTCAATCAAGGGTAGATCAACTTTATTCGGAGAATCATCTGAGATTTTCTTTGGTCAGATGGGAAACGAAACATAAAGAGACATGTTGTTAGCTGGGATTGGTGCACCAGGAGTAAGGAACTTGGAGGGTTGGAATTGAAAGACATGAGGATTCAAGGAATTGCACTTGCAGTCAAGTGGATTGCCAAAGCTACCCAAGGAAGAGAACCTTGGAAAGTTCTTGTTAGACATAACATTAGTAGAGTCGTCCCAATCCAAGAAAAATCATGGAAGGGACTCCATTTGAATGATCTCCTAGCTATAAACTTTGACCTAAGGGTTGAAGGTTCCAATGTTTTCAAATCTATATGGAAGATTTGGAGTTATGTGAGAAACCAGATCTCTGGGAACAACTTGTTTGATCAAAATAATGAAATTTGTGGTGAGAGGTTGGTTTGGTGGAATCTCTCCCATGGAAACAAACCCCTTGCATTACTTCAAGATTTCTTTGCAAAAAAGTGGGTGTCTACAGGAATAAACTGCTTCCAAGACATCATACATGATGACAAACTCATCAACTAGAATGAACTGGTTAATAAGTTTGGTATTCCCCTCACACAATGGAAAACTTATACCTCCTTGAGAGATGCATGTTCTTTCCTTAACTTGTCCAAGCCTTGTGGGAAACCCGATGACAAAATTGCCAATTTCAAATGGCCAGATGGTACTCCCCTGCCTCTGGTCAAGTCCAAGTTCGTTTACAAACTCCTCACTCACAAAATTGACATCATTGAACATCTCAATTCCAAATGGAACTTGTGCTATGACCAACCAACATGGAGCAAACTTTTGTTAAAACTTTGGCACTAACCCATTGAACCCAAGATCTCTTGCTTCTTATGGTGCCTCCTACACAGATTACCTCTTAAGAAGCCCAATGGTGAACCCAATATTTGCTATGTATGTAAATGTTGTGAATCTATATATCATGTCTTCTTTGATTGTGTTTTTACAAGAGGAAGTTGGGGTATCTTTGGTATGACCTTGAACATCAATTTCAATATAACTCGTGTGATTTCTGGATCAATATTGAGTAACAATAAATATAGTAATACCTTTTGGTCTATATTTTCTACTCTTTCGTTATATTATATTTGAAAAATTAGGAATGATGATGTATTTAGTGGGAAGGCCATGTATCTTATTGAGTCTCTACGGAGACTCATTTACTCAGGTCATAGTTATTCTCAAGATGAAGGAACATAAGTTTGTCAATCTGCTAAGGGACTGGAAAGCATAGATTGACATGAAAGAAGTAGCTTACAGATATACCATTGTCAAGGAGAAAGATGAGTTTGACATCACCCTGGTAGATCTCATTCAACAGCTGAAAGAGGAAAAGAAGAAAAAATATACAGGTAGAGTTGGCAGTACATATACCACAGACCATGTTATTGCACCCATAATAGTTGTACATGATGTAAATGTACCTGATGCTACTATCACAGGACCTTCTAAAGTGCATACTACATGGATATTTGATGCTCCCACTGTTGGTGTACCCGATGCAGTAGACAAAACATGGTTCTTTAATTTCTGATAGTTTAGATATCTTGTACAGTTTTTGCTCTTAATCCATTTAATTCATGAAAACTTGTATACTGTTGAAGGTTGGCCATAATTATGTTTTGTTAAACTCATGATACTTCATGAAATCCTTTTGTATGTTTATCAATTATAATCAATAGAAAAAAATAAAATAAAAGTGTAGTTTGAAAGATATTGGATTTGTTTGAAATATATTCTCATCTATAAGAACTGTTGGTCTTTGTAAAATAAGTTTGGAGATGATGTTTTATGATTTTTAGTGCTTTTAGATTCAGTTGTGTAATTTTTGTTTTTTACTCGTATCAGTGATTCAACATCAAGATTGGGATGAGAAATTATTTATATAAATTTAATATTTACATATAAAATTCTAACGAAATGCTCTAAATTTTAGATTTTACATAATGATTTTATTTGAAATGAATGCATGATTACATATAATCCATATTGCTCTTCTATAAATATGCAAATGATATGGATAATCATTTAGCAAGTTAATCTAATAAACATACATTCATATAATTGTTTGATTTTTTTTTGGTGACTTGGTTATGTAGAATAGGAGAAAGAGGGTTCTATGATTTTCTTCATGGTTCCCTCAGAATAGCATAAAATTTCCTTCCTTTTCAAAGCATGATGTTATTATAATGAACAAGGGTTTGATTTAAAAATAAGTTGTAGGTTTTGAATGTCTATTATTGATAATGGACTTGTAACATACCATACTTCACACAATGTTAATGCTTGTAAATGTGAAATTTTGAAGTCTTGATAATTTATAAAAGCAACTATCACAAAATATTAATTAAACAATCAAATTAGTATTAAGTGAATTTTTTTACCACTTGAAAGTGGATCCAAACTTGGGGTGCCTATATATCTCCCAAATGTGAATCCTTATGTTACCCTTTGCGGTATGCTCTTACATTTCTCTTTCTTATTTGTTTTATACAATTTTAATACATCTTCCAAATTCGTGATGTTGGAAGGAATTGTATTGCTTTAAGAGTTCTTATCAAGTCTCATCACCTTTAATGATTTTGGAACTAAGTACCCATATACAATGATCCAAAATTGACAAATTTATGTCCTATTAGATAGAGAAAGGTAAAGAATCCCACATAAATAAGATCCACTCTATTTGAAACCATTGTAATTTTTTCCTATTTCATTCTTACTAATTAGGGTTATTGAATTCTAACCTTGAAGGCGATAAATACAACATCAAAAACATTGATGGTGTAAGGTCTAGCCTTGCTTGTGACTCCTGTGGCACTTTCCTACATTGGCCCTAATGTTACTTGTTAGTTGAATCTTTTGGTGAACCTGGCTGCCCAAACATACCCTCAACAACATGAACCCTCAAATGAAACCTATAGATAATTTCTTTAGATTGGAAATTTAATATAATGAATTTTATTGTTATTAGAGTTTTGTGTAATTGTTATCTAATTCTCCTTTTAGTCTAAAATCCATTATATCTTGTATATATACACCAAAACATGGTTATAGAATTTTATAATGGTGTTTGATATATATATATATATATAGTTGAGTTGCAAGTTTCATTTGATGTGTGGTTGTGTCAAGTTATGAGATAATTGTGCTAACCCTAGGAAAGTCATAAATAAACAATTGAGTTAGATTGTGTTATGGTGAGTATTGAAATGCTAATCCTAGTGGAAGGAGAAACCCATAAGGTGTAAATTTTTCTGTTCCTATTCATTTTCGAGACCTTGACCCAAATACCTACGGGTAGGGAACTTGGGAAAAGGTGTAGAGAGTGTCTTAGGGTTAAAAACTAGTTATTTTTGTGGGCTCTTGAAAAGAGTTCACATGTGTTAAGGTACAGATGCTTGGCTCAAGACATGAAGTCTACCCATGAGTTTATCAAGTGTTGGATGTAGAAGTTGAGTTTGAATAATATATTTTTAAATAAATTCTTATATACAAATATTCCTAAACCACATTTTATTGTCTAAACAGATTTTATTGTTCATTAATTCTTTGGGTTGGAACTATAGTCTAAAAATATTTTTTGAAAAATTGAATGTGTGAATACACACACATGGTCTCTATACTTTTCAAGTATATTTCATCTTTGCATTAGTTAACATCTTATTCCTATTCATTGGCTTTTATGCTTTAGTTTATTGAGCTCCCTCCATATTAGGTTATGTCATTCATTCTTTTTTGTGCATTGGCCCCTAAATTATTTCCACATGAGCCTCATATTAAACATAGATCAAGAATTATTTGTCATGTTTTATAAATTTGAAAGTAGAATTATGTCAATAAAGAAACCTATTGTTTATAAGAGGCTTTAAACAACATATTTGTCTTTCTCATCTAAAATAAAGTCTCAAATTTAAATAATTATATTTGAAAAACTATGAAAGATACACAGTTCAATATGATTTAAAAATCCGCATCAAGTTATTTTATAAAATTTTCATAAAACATTTAGTAGTTATATTCAAACTACAGGAAGAAATAAAAATAATAAAAAATAAAAGAACTATAGATGAAGATGAACATTTTTTAGAGATTGTCTTAATCCACATTAAGAGGTCATCCATTTAATTATGTAATTACATGGATATGATCTATTCAATTTAACCATTTTTAGATAGCTTAGGCAAACTTATTTTAGGTCTAAGGTGTTATGATGGTTGGCGAAAAGGTTCAAACCTATAAGGGTTAAGCTACATGCATGAAGAATCAAAACTATAAGGTTGAATTCAAACAAAGACCAAATCACGTAATAGTAAATAAATAAAAGTTATAGCAACTTTTTTTACCACAATTAAAATGTAATACCTTAATTGTCTTAATTACTTTTTGTACTATAACTACATAATGTTTCAAAACTCAACTTCTTTAAGTTGAATGATAATTACTATATGTTAAGCTTGATGGCTCATGTGAAGATGAAATAGTCTTGCTAACATATAAATACCAAAAAGTCTAAAAAAATGGAGATTGTTATATACTATCTCTTGGAGAGTGTAAAGTTTATTGCTCTCGACAACACCTTATAATTAAGTTAGTGAAATTGTGCTTTCCCCATATGAGTCTTTACAAATCAATAATGTTTTTGATATTAAGGAAAACAAGTTTTGAAGGGACCTGAAACCCTTTACAAGAAGGTCACAAAAGATAGACAAAGACAACCCACTGAGATGAAATGGTTCAAGACCTTAATGAGGGTTTTTCCAAAAGGCTCCCACAACCTGGAATAGAAAACTCGGGCAAGGCCCCAAGTAAACCTAGCCAAAAAAAAATCCCCAAAAATTAGGATTTTCCTTTAGCCCCCTTTTGATGGGATCGAAGGGTCATATTGAAAGAAGGCGGAGATCGCTTGGAATGTTTTCCTTTAACCTTGATCCATCCTTCTTCAACCTTAGTAGCAATGTTCCACCAAACCAACGGGTCCAAACTAGAAGAAACAAAGCCCCCAGAGGGGGCAACATCCTGCCCTAAGGCAGTCATCAGAGAGCCAGGGCCAGGGAGAGGGATAGAGCCTGTAGAAGGACCAACAGGGATAGGCCCAGAAGAAAACTTTGCATAAGAACCAAAAGGAACAGAATCAGCAACAGGGTTAGATCCAACAGACAGCGAGGACACCCCAGATGTGGGGGGATCCCTCACACCTACTGAAGAAGAAGGAGGAACATCAGCACCCACAACAACTCCAACAACAAAAGCGTGAGGAAGGGGAGAAGGCACAGGGCCAAATTGCTCCACCACATGCGAAAAACTCCGGTGAGAGGACACCTCCACCATATAGTGCTAAGAAGAGACACCCTACCACTACGAGGAAGTCTTTTTAAATTTTTGAAGCTCATATTGGTCCGAAACATGACCTGTCTTGAAGCACCTTCTGCATCTGAAGGGGAAGCCTTCATAATCCAAGTGTTGAATCTAGCTTCTACCACCAGGGGTAACGAGCTTAATCTCAATAGGAAGAACTTTAGGAGTATCTAAATCCACCAAAATGCGGGCATAAGTAGAGTGAAGCAAATTAGCAGATTGATCATCTACCAAAATAAAATCAACTAAAGCATCCCCCACAGTTTTGAGAAGAGAATCAATCCAAAGATGGAGGGGAAGATTAGGTAGTCTTACCCAGATGGGTATTTTATTAAACCCTTCAGAGGACAGGGAGAAGTCAGGATGCCAAGGTTTCAACATCAACATGAAGTGACCGTCCCAACTGAAGAAATTTTCACAAAGGATAGACTTTCTATCCACTGCGTTTTCAAATTTGGCAACAAAAAAACCCTTAGCCATAGGAAAAATGTGGATTTTACCAGAGACAAGGGGCTCCCAGTGCTTGGTAATCCAAGAATGCAGATCTGGTAAGATAGGCCAGTGACCCTTGAATCTGTAGATCATGCCATGAGAAGAGAAGTCAGAGGCGGCTGCATCAATCTCTGAAATAGTCTCCTCCTCCAGTTCAACAACAATATTTCTGCAAACCGGGAAGGCACAACGGACAAACTTCCTCGTAGCAGGTCTAGGTGCAAGCACGAGAGGGAACTGAGCCGAACCAGAAGCGGTGAGGGCTTCAAGACCCTACAAGAGAGCCTCCATGAAAATCCTATTAGGAATGAATGCAAAGTATTTTGGCAGTCATTCTGTAGCAGTTGTTGTTGCATTCATGACTTGGATTGTCATTGATGTCAACACAGTGATATTTTGGATATCAGCAGGAAAGCAGGTATAGTTTTGTTTTGCGCACATGTTGTATTGCAGATTGGCTTTTGCGCAGTTGATGGTATGTTCTTTGGTGTGTTATTAACCTATGGTTAACAACATAAAAAGAAATTCATTCATTCATGAGAGTTATGAGCATTTTGGTGAAAGCAATGTTTAGACAGTGTTTCTGTGTAGCGATTTTTGGAAATCGGAGGATATCTCTTAGCTAGGATGGAATTTGATTTTGTGCAGTTAAAGGGATGTTGGAGACTCATTAATGATGACGTGGTTCACAGTGCAAACTTCGAGGATATGTTTGGAGAAAGTTACAGTATTTGGAAGCTGACAGTTTTATGTGAATTTTGTGTGTAGCGTGTAGAAATTATTATTTTGTAATTGAGGACCGACTCATTTGTAATTATTTAAGTTTGGTATATAAGAAGGAATGTTTTCCTTGTTGTAATAAGAATTGAGAAAAAGAGAATTGTAAAAAAAAGAGAATTGAGTAGAGAGGATTGAATTGTGAAAGTTGAGATGTGAATATATGCATGAAGTGAAGAAAAGAGCTAATTCAGTGATGAAGGAAGACTTGTGAGTACAGAGATCTAGAATTGTGATCTTGTGTAGCAGAGAGTGCAGTTTTGGCACAGTATGAAGGAGGTAATATATTTCATATTATTCTGTTGAATAATTCTAAGATCTTTTGGACAGTGGGTTTAGAGATCTTGCCTTGAAGCTGTTTGGGCAGTGGGTCCTTCTATCTTCCATAAACTCTTAACCGGGTTAGAATCTTTTAACAGGGATTCAAAATCTCCTAAAAAGGATTTATATGTACTAAATGTATTTCATAAGACTCCTAACAGGGTCCATCCTCTAACAAGGAACTTTCATTTTAGTGCATCATTTTGTGGGCATCATTCTCACCGGGGTTTACTCTTTTCAAGAGGTTCCCTAATCAACATATCTTGTGTTATTGTGCAATTTTGTATGGTTATCTTTCTATGGTTGATTACTACATTGATTATATTGTTTAAAGCAGTTGAATGGTTAAATTATCAGATAACTAATTCACCCCCCCCCTCTTAGTTATCTTGGGGATCTTTACTTTCTAACAAATCCCATCAAGAGACACATCCGCAGATGCATCCTTAGCAAGAGTCCTAGGGGCAACACCAACAACTATAGCAGTGGTGGAGTAAGCAGAAGCATGGGTCGCAAAAGTCTGAGAGGGGGAACCAGGGAACGGGACCCATCCGCAAAGACACCGGGGCCTGCAAGGGCCAACGAGCTACAACACGAGAGGCCAGCATGGGCCAACAGACAGGAACCTTTAACCGCAACAGAAGGAACGACTACAACAGAACGAGCGGGAGTCTTCATTTCAAAATCTATTTTTTCAAATCAATAATGTTGCTATGCACATCTTGTAACAATAATTATTCCATGGCTCTAAGTGAAGCAACAAACCAATTTTTTGAAGTCCTCTAATTCTTTCCCATTCATATAATTCAAGTTTTAGTTGTTCCTAAATTTCAACTACCATACTTTCCTCTATAATTCATAATCCACTCTCTTTGCCCATCCACCAAAAGAATTTAAAACCTATATTTAGATTAAAATTGAACGGCTCCTTAGCAACTCATTTATTTCTTGATAATCGTTGAGAAATTAAATTGGTATTGTCGAATCCTTTAGCATCAACTTGTGACAACAAACCCTTCTCCATGAACTTTCAGGAAAAGAAACCAAATATTTTCTCTAGTAAAATTAGATCATTGTCAATATGTATAGCTTTTGGCATTAAGTATTTGTTAATGGTTGAATGCTTTGAAAAATAGACCATAGCTAGATCATGTTACAAACTAAGAAGATGATTTTGGTAACTTCTGCAGATAAACACTTGTTTGTACAATACCTTGAAATATCAAATAATTTATATTATAATTCACCAACAATCTTTGATCATGTCCATCATGAACAACAAATGCCAAAAGTATCCTACTATTATTAGTAATCTACCTACAAGTAGGATTAGTAATGATATCAAAGTACTGAGACCATGCTTACATTGACAATTAACCCTATTAGACCAATACAAGTTGCTCATGACATACTTTTCTCCAAATATCTTTTTTTTCATAGCATCCCATTTTTTTTTCCAACTATCTTGTTTTGCATAACATCCCATTTTTTTCCAAATATCTTGCATAACTTCCCATTAGATTCAAGTCTTAGGATCGTTTGAGAAAAAAAAAATCTTTAATATCATCAAATTTCAACAAGCTTATCCAACATTGTAACATCTAAATTTTTTGTTATGTTTTGGTTTGGGGAATCTATCACAAGGAAATAGGTCGATAAATTTAAGCTATTTGAGCATAAGTTTATGAATTGTTAGTGAGAAATATTCCTAACATTCTCAAGAACCATTATAAGAGTGCTTTGTGGCGCAAATGAATAGTTACTAATCCTATCAATCTAAATAATCAAATATTGAATATTGAAAACATGAAGCTAGAAATGTGTTATTTGAAAGGAAGTTAAGGTAGAAAAATAACTTCCTATGCTAACTTTTAGAGAAGGTTTATGAAAAACTTCTCAGATTGTTACAAACTTATAGAAACTTAACACAATTAAACAAAAACAGTGTGCATACCACAACATAATGATTATGTGGGGAAAATCCTTTTAGGAGAAAAATCTATCATGTTAATATACACCATTATGTCAGAATGATAAAATATTGATCATGAATTTTTTCATAAATGCATTAGACCTTATGCCCAAGTGTCGTAAATTTATGAGGTGCAATTTGTAACACTACATTTTGCCCCCACTTTGGTGAGTTAATCAACTGAAAGGATTGAGTGCACTAAAGTAGATTAGAAAGATGTGTTAATTATCTTAAAAAGGGATATTGTAGCAGCCATAGAGGTCAACTAGGTGAAGAAAAATGATGCCCCTAATGCTCCATGAGCAACCACAACATCTGTCATGAAAATTCAAGTACTGTAAAAATAAAAATTCATTAGTACAAAAAATGGAGAAAACTAGTCTAGTGAGAAGTATGCTTAACAAATGTTAGTAACAATCAGAATGAAAAAGTTGATAAAGTGTGAGTATATGCCCCTTTCATATTTTTTCCCCTATTAGGAGGCGGGGAGAAAGAAAACAAGTTGAGATTTCCACAAAAATATTTCAATTTTTTTGGAAAAATAATTAGCTATGTATTGGAAAACTAGGCCCATAAAGGGTCATTTACACTATTCATCACAAGGATTTTCATTGTGATTTTTATAGAGCCATAATAAAAATTCCATGCAAATACGACTTTTACCCTCACCCAAATCAAGGAGTTTCACTGCTCATGGATGAGGACAAGCCCTTGGTTGAGGTAGGCCCTTTAAGTTTTGAAGCATCACATGCATCCTATTTTCGTGCACATGCACCAAATACTTTCACACTCATCCTTGGACGAGTTTTTCCTTGGCATCCTTAAGACACATTGGCATCCTCAAGATATGCGTGCATCCTGAGACATTAATCATGCATTCATCCTTAGGTCTCAATCACTACAAATTCGATAGAGATGTTTAGATATGATGTGATGATATTATTTGTTTGAAGGCTCTCCTAAAGGTTTATCAAAACACTAGTAGAAATTTATAAAGAATGTTCAGTGATTAAGTAAGAGATCTACATATAGGCCATTGTGGTCATCTTCGATGAGTGGGCCTCTGGTGGATGTACCTAATAATTGAGATGAGGTTCCACTTGATGATGTTAAAGGTGCTAACTAAGAGATGTGATGCAAATACCATGTCCTTTCATCTCCTAACTAGGGAGATGATAGGCACTTTGATGGGCATGTATAAGACCTTGCATCTACCTATCTAGGGCCATGAAGTAGCCATAGATACACCACTATCAATACGGGAGCTCATAGTTGGACAACAGTGGTGCTTCGACAATATCATAAACATCACCAATCACATCTACGTGTGGTGGTCAAGACAAGGATAAATGGAGATTCTACTCATCTTGTAGATTTTGATTGTGATAGTGGCCCTATGTGTCAATTTATGGGTGAGGATCCAACCTCCTAGTGAGCTTCATCTCGTACATTAGATAGGGGGAGGAGAGAGGTTTCATATTTTGCCAAGGTCAGAGTATGTTGGCCCTATCAAGTTTTATCCTACATGATACCATGCCTACCCAGTATGACAAGGTGAGTGGAGATTCAAAGAATTGATGTTTTGGAGGCTCATCATCAATCGACTAGGGATTGGTGATGTGATATAGTAGCCAATGAGATATGGTTACAAATTCTATAGATAAAGTGGAGCTCACACACATGCAGCATGATAAATTCCTTGTCAATCATCATGATGTCATACTACTAGTGGCAATGCATGAGAGACTTGGGAAGACACAAATACTACTGGTAGCCCTTCCAATTTATGTGAGATTGTATAGGATCATTGCATGGACAAAGGAAAAAATTACCTCTTACACCCTACCATTGCAAACATTTAGAGATCCCAAAGGAGAGTGATGATAAAGACCTTCCACCTCTGTCGGACATTGATGATGTTAGTGTGAAAAATGGGTTCACAAATTGGTGGGCTATGACAAGTCTGACTCCTATCATTTTTGTGGATGCATATAAGGGAGACCTGAGAGCCATTAGGCTAGAGTAGGAGGATGTTTCATCACATAGCCCATAGTGGATACCCTCAAGAAGCCCCTAGTAGCAACATGTGGAGGGTGAGAGATTGAGGTGGCAATAACAACAGCTTCCTCAACATTCATCTTGGCCATCTCAATCAGTCCACTTTCATAGAAACTAGTTTGATTGTTAGTCGTCTCACCACAACCTTTACATACTCGAGTGACTCGGGTGCTCCTAGCAATGCCAATAAAGATTCTAGGAGCATTAGCTAATAAGGTGCCAAACTAGACTAGAAGACCAGTGATCCAAGTGTACTCGTCATTTTATTTATGATATAGATGTTTCACTTGATCTAGTAGATTGATGAATGTAATGATGTAGATATTTATATGATATTTCTCTATGTATATGTAGAGAACATGGAAAAGAGGCTTGGCTTCATCCACCAAGCACTCTTAGATGCATTTCTAGAGATTTTCACCCAGGGTCTTTTCCTAGATGCATATACGCCATATCTTATGTCTAGGATGCACACAGGCCTATTTGAGCCTATAGCATGACTCAAAATAAGTTATAAGGAGTCATGGGTAGAGCTCATATAGAGGGAAATGTAACTAGCCACTATGATGGGGCTAAGGGACTAGGTCATTGTACAACTTTGTACCATCCTCGTGGAGTAAGCATTTGATGCCCTATAAAGCCAAGTTAATGACCTCTAGAGGAATTCAATGTTGCTCGAGTGACCTGACCACCCCTAAGTGTGTGAGGTCATAAATGACTTGGTAATAGTGAGGTAGCAAGAATATTCTCTTTGGAGTGAATTGGTGCCTCAGGTGGAGCAAGATAGCCTCTCAGAGGGACATGATTGAGAAGATGAGAGGAGAGTTGAGGAGAATCCACACCCAGAGTGCCTCAGCCACATGATCCCTGTAAAGACACCCCTCATTCTAGACCAATTTTGTACCTCTTCTACTCACTGTAACTTTGTCAAACATTTAGCTTACAATCTTATTTATTCAACTTTTGATTTCTCTGATTTATTTTAACTTGCAAATAATTGGCAAGGTTATAGAACTAATAGCCAAACACAAATATAATACCAACTATATAGTTGCTTCTAGCTAAATTTTATAACAGTAATGGGCCCACTACAACATTTGGGGTTAAATTTTGATGCCAATTTTGACGGCACTACCATTTGTGTGTGTTTTTTGTGTTTTTTTTTGCAAGTTCCCCCGAGGGTGTTGTAATAGCGATAGTGACATCGTAATTTTGATACCTGTGTGATTATAAACAAAAGAAAAAGAAAAAGAAAGGCTCATTTATAATTTTTGTGATCGAGCTGCGAAGAGGGCACCATGCGCAAAGGGGGAAGAGGGCACTGGACTTTTTCTTGCGTGCATGAACTTGGCCCTAACTCTATAACTCTACACAGATTTGAGGTAGGAATTCATTGGTTTTATGCCATGTCTTTTTTATTGCTTGGTTTTATGGCATTGTATTTCACTGGTTTGAAGCTAGGGCATCCATTTATTACTTGTTTACTCATTTCTTGGGGCCCGTGAGTTTTGATATGGGCATACATGATGTAAATTTGGTCACTATTTTTCCTTCTCCATGTACAGCCCGTGAGTTATAGACTAGGGCATCATGTATTTATTTAGGCCAGTAAGGAAACAATTTATCAAAGGTACATACTCTGTATCGCAATCCACTAATTTGATCATTCATAGAACATTCATCATAGGTAGCACATTCAACTGTGGATTATGTTGAATCTGCTACCTATGATAAATGTTCTATGAATGAATGTGCTACCTATGATCTAGCATTAAAGATCAAGACAATTAAAAACAATTATTCTAGTTCAATTATATATATTATAAATAATTACAACAATAATTAGTTTTGTTTCTTCCTTTTCCATATAAAGTTGATAATTTTAGAATTTCATATGAATCTAGTGATGATCGAAAGGCCTTGCACTCCTAAAATTTTGAGTTATAAGGTTATTTTCCTTCTATGTAATTCATTCCAAGAAGTCACCTAGGGAACTCCTAAATATACTTTCAGAGTTGCTATAAAGCATTAACTAATTGGAGATGAAAAATAACATATTCATTTCATGCATATGTGGTAAAAATTCATGAGATACTAAAGAAAACCTTCTATTTGCCAGATAAATCTTCAATGTCCCCCACAAAAAACTAAGTAATAACTACTCCACCCTTAATTTGTTTAACAATGCACCATATTAGATAAAGTAGGTTATATCACACATGGCACAAAATCTCTTCAAACTCACAATATGTTGCATGTGTAGTACAAAACTCATTAGATTCTAAAGAAGGCCTCACTCTTAATCAACCAAATCTTCCTTGTACCACACAAAAAACTATGTGATAACTATGTCTACTCCAACCTTAAATGTTTAAGAATTCATCATATCAGGTAAAGTATGTTCTATCACACATAGCACAGACTCTCTTCAAAATCATCAATACTTGCAGAAAAATAACTAATATAACTGATCCAATGACCTCCTTCATGCTAGAAGTCTACAGAATTAGACCTTTATTTTAAATGCATTTAACACAACAAAAATTTACAAAACTAAATCAATGGCATGTTTACAACAAAGAAATAGAATGATAATAATATGCTGAAAATTCTATTATGTTTAATACACACCAAAGAACTAGTCCCAACAAGATGCCAATGGTATTCATCCTTGTCAAGTAAAAACTCAGAAAAGGTACAGTTTATCTTGATTCTTTATTAAATAGCATTTGAGAGTGAAATCTCAAATAGTTTAGAGTAGTCTACTTTGTGCTTTTTTCATTTTTATTGCTTGTGTTGCACATGAAGTTTTAATTAATCCATGGAAAGGTGAAACAATTTCAATTGATCCATGGAAAGGTAAAAAAGTGTTTCAACTGATCCATGAAGAGGTGAACAAGCATTTCGACTGATTTATGAAAAGATGAACAAGCACACAATAGGGGAAATCTTGAAAAATTATGACTGCTTGTTTAAAAAGTTTTAGTCATTCATGTGTTGTTATTTTAATCCCATTTTCACCAGAGAAGGAAAATCATCATCTCAAAGTTACAGTTATAGAGTTGCCCCTTTGTTTGATTCTCTTTTAGTACCATTTACTCACTCAAGTTCCCAGAAAGGAAGCAGATCACATATAGATTATAACCTTCACCACACTCATTATGGAAGAGAGCATTTGACACAACTATATGCAAGACAGAAAATAGATTTTAACTTCCACTTGAGGAAAAGAACACATTAAGTTAAAAATGTAAGACATAAAGAAAAAATTGATAATTATGTTAGAATAACTGAGAGGGGGGTGAATCAGTTATCTACAGTCCCAATCACAAAATGTATATCCAAAAATAATTTACTAAAACTTCTGCAGCTCGGTAAAATAAAATAGTATTTTGTCTGTGCTTTTACCGATTACTAGTTAATAACATATAATGATTACCGATCAAATCCAATATGCAACATGTAAAGTATGCTAAAAAACAATCAACACAATCAACACATAACACAAGAGATTTAACATGGAAACCCTATGAAGGGAAAAACCACCTAGGACGGGCAACCCAAAAATTGTTCACTCTTCTGAAAGTGAGGTCGGTGAAGACCCAACCCTATTAAAGGTTACAAACACATTGTGAGGTGTGACCTTGTTAGAGGATTTAACACTAACCGTTATTGTCCACCTAGCATTCACTATGGCGTTGACAGGATAACAAAACAAGACTTTCTAGTCCACTCTGTTAAAATATTTCTCTGTTTACAATGGTTAAAATGTAACAACAGTTGATCTTATTACAACACAACTTCAATTGTAGATTATCAGATCTATATTAGGCTCATTCAAATCCTCTGATCCATATTTCAATTCTATTTCAATCAATATTCAGTAATTTACTGTCGCTCAGTAATAGATTTCTGACGCTCGGTAATCTCTACAGGTCGGTTCTCCTTAACCAGTCTAATCAGGCATGCATTAAGCTTGTTCACATGATATCTCCTGCAGTCTCCTTCTTCTGGCATAATTTCATTGTGAAATCCCAGTCTCTTAAATATATGAGTAAACCGTTTTAATTCCATCCATCAGATTTTGCCACTTAATCTCCTTTGTTGATTTTGCCACTTAAACCTTCCTCAGCTGATGTGTCAATGACACGTTTTGTTTCAATCCATTAGATCTTCTTCAAATTATGTTAGCCGTCGATCTTCGCAACACACATTATCTTCATCTCTGATTTCGAGGCACTTTACATCTCATCAAATTCATCGGCTAAACTAGTCATTTAGTTCTTTTCTTCTATTCAGTTAACAAAAAAATGTGTCAGTGAACACAAGCTCAGTTTTTACTGTGATCGGTATACACTACACTGCGTCAGTGTATACTAAAATAGTTCTTTAACCGACAACACTGATTTGTGCATTTTGCTCTATCCTTCATCATAGATGAATGCAACATAATCAAGTCAATAACATAAGGTCATAGACTCATCCATAAGTTACCCAATGTATTCCTTATCCTTATTTGTCATATCCATCTTCCTCATGTAGATATATTTGTTCTTCATCTCTTTTCTTCTTCTTCTACAGATGTTTGGGTATAGTAACTTACAAGATAAGTACTTTCAAAACTAGTTGACATCAATGACAACATATTACTGATTTAACCATCTTACATATCTAATCAGCAACTCAGTGATCTTAAATCATAGATCTTCAAGTTATACAATGTATTCAAATAAGTTGTAGTTCATCAATCTCTCCCTTTGGCATTGATGGCAACACAAGCAATATGAAATATGCCATACACATACCAAACATGTATTCTACAACTCTGTCAACAAATGTTGTAACAGTACAAGCTCTCCCTAGCTTAATATGTTTAATCACTATGCTACATAAAAGCATTTACAAGTGTAGACTAAGTTCTGTAGATATGATCTTTTTAGCTCCCTTTTCTGTATCTCTCTCCCTTTGTCTTTGGCCTCATATTATTCATATTGATCTCTCTCCCTTTGACAACAATGCCAAAGAACAATAAAAACATACAACTCTATAGTAGCTATGTAACTCTCTGTTGTTCAGTGCATTCTCTGTATCTCGATATACTATTATGCAAATCGGTTCCAGTACTTCAACCTTTCACAACCTTAGACAGGAGTCCAAAGTGTGAACTTTGCTGCATCAACATGTATGATCTTCTGATAAGATTAGGCTGATGCAACCTCCAAATCACCTTAGTGACCGATAGACAGGGGACAGAACCCAAGTCTAGTCCTCAAGTATTCATATGTATCCTTCGGTAGAGGCTTTGTAAATATGTCAGCAAGTTGTTCTTTTGATGTAACAAATTCTAGCTTAACTTGCTTCTCCTGTACTTGTTCCCTTAAGTAGTGATACTTAATTGATATATGCTTTATTTTAGAGTGCATCATCGGATTTTTTGAAATATTAATAGCACTAGTGTTATCACAATATAATCACCGGCTCAGTGATTACCCATTCATTCCTTCTAACACTTGCTTGATATATGCAATATTTGAATAGTTAGTAGCAACAGAAACATACTCTGCTTCAGCTATAGATTGAGAAATGCAAGCATGTTTCTTACTTGTCAATGTAGCAAGTCTTTCACCAAAGAAGAATGCTCCTCCGGTGGTACTCTTTCTATCATCCACATTTCCATCCCAATCAGCATTGGTGTATACCTTCAGTTCAAACTTGTCTTTCTTAGGATACCACAATCCACAATCTTTAGTTTTCTTTAGGTATCTTAAGATTCTCTTTGTAGAAACCATGTGTGACTCTCTAGGGTTTGCAAAAAATCTAACTATTCCAACAACATGTGCTATATCAGGTCTACTATGAACTACATACATTAACTTACCAATCATGGATCGGTACAGTGTCTGATTTACCTTAGTAGTTCCATCTTCTTTAGTTAGTTTACATCCAGTAGCCATTGGTGTTCCCATAGGTTTAGCATCTTCCATGCCAAATGTCTTCAAGACTTCCTTTATATATTTAGATTGTGTGATGAATATACCATCATTCTGATGAATCACTTGTAAGCCTAGAAAGAACTTAATCTCTCCAAACATAGACATTTCAAATTCACTTTTCATTTCATTAGCAAATGACTTACAGATTTGATCTTGTCCTCCAAATATTATGTCATCCACAAATATCTCAACAATCAAGATAGTATCATCAAAATTTTCTTTCATGTATAGATTATTGTTCTCACTTGTTCTAACAAATCCAATACTCAGCAAATAGTTATGCAGCCTCTCATACTAGGCTCTCGGAGCTTGCTTCAAACCATATAAAGTTTTATGTAATCTACATACCATATCTTTGTTTTCTGGATCAACGAACCCTTTAGGTTGTTCTATGTAGACTTCTTCAAATCCCATTCAGAAAAGCTGATTTGACATCCATTTGGTAAACTTTGAACTTTTTGTGTGTAGCATATGCAAGTAACATTTTGACTCCTAATCTAGCAACAAGTGCAAATGTTTCACCATAATCTATTCCTTCCTCCTGTGCATATCCCTTGCATACTAACCTAGATTTGTTCCTTGTTACCTCTCCATTCTCATTAAGCTTGTTTCTGAATATCCACTTAGTACCGATAACATTCTTGTCCTTAGGTCTAGGTACTAAAATCCAAGTTTTGTTCTTCTCTATCTATTCTATTTCCTCTTTCATTGCATTAACTCATTCATCATTTTCTAACGCAACTTTTACATTCTTCGGTTCATAATCACAAACTAGACATGTACCTTGTCTTGCTTTACTCCTTGTTTGCATGCTAGCTTGTCTATTTCCAATGATTTTTGTCTCAGGATGATGTCTTCTGACAAATTTTGCCAGTATTCGATCTCTTCTTTCTTGTTCATCCTGTGCAGGTTCATTTTCTTTCTCGATGGGTACTTCCTGCTCGTCGATTTCTTTTTCCTATTCCTCGGTATTGTTTTCCTGCGAACCGATTGTCACTCTGGTTGTTTAATTTAACTAAATCTACTGTAGTCTTCTGGTTCTTTTGTGCTTTCCTCTGCATTCTTATCATCAAACTCATCAACTCGAACATTAGTACTTTCAATCATTTTATTAGTTACCTTGTTAAGACACTTGTATGCTTTACTTTTAGTGGAATATCTCAGAAATATCCCTTCATCATCTTTTGAGTCAAAATTCCCATTTCTTTCATCTTTCAGAATAAAGCATTTACTTCCAAAAATTTTGAAATAACTTACAGTGGGTTTGTGACCGAACCATAACTCATAGGGTGTCTTATTAGTGTCCTTCTTCAGTTGTACTCGATTCAGAACATAAACAGATATGCTGACAACTTCCCTCCAGTATGCTTGAGCAACATTCTTTTGTAACATCAGTGTCCTTGCACAATCAACTATTGACATATTCCTCCTTTTAGCTATTCCATTTTGTTGTGGTGTCCTCGGTGCAGAGACCTATCTTTTAATACCATGCTCATTACAAAAGTTAGTAAATTCATCATAAATAAATTCACCACCTTAGTCAGATCTTAAGCATTTCAATTCTTTACCAGTCTCTTTCTCAACTTTTGCTTTATACCACTTGAAAATCTTAAATGCCTCTGATTTTTTCTTCAAGAATATGACTATCATTAATCTAGTATAATCATCAACAAAAAGAGTAAAATATCTGTCTCCATAGTAACTTTGAGTTCTCATAGGACCACATAGGTTGGTATGCACTAACTCAAGTAATTTCTTTGTTGAATAATCTTTTCTTTTGAAACTAGATTTTGTCATTTTACCTTTCTGACATTCATGACACATAACATGATCAGGCTTAGATAAGTTAGGAAGACTCTAACCTTTTTATTTTTACTGATCTTAATCATGTTATCAAAATTCACATGACATAACCTCTTATGCCACAACCATGCATCTTCATCTTTCAACATTAAACAAGAAGACTAGTCATTATCAAGATAAAACAAATTACCTCTTGATTGTGTTGCAGTTCCAATAAGTCTTCTTCCATCATCATATATTTTCACTTTCTTACTCTCAAAAGCAACTCGATGGCCTAAATTGTTCAATTGTGCCACACTTAGCAAATTATAGTTTAGACCTTTTACCCAATAAGCATTGTCACATCTAATTTTATCATTTATCATCAAGGATCCTTTTCCTCTAACCATATAGGGTGCATCATTACCCATTCTAACAGATCCTCCATTGTGTTCTTCAAGATGATCAAATTTCTCTTTATCACCAGTCATGTGATGTGTACAACCACTATCTATGATCCATGTATCATTCTTATTAACCTTAGAGATAACTATTGTCTCTGCATACCTCTCATCTTCTTCTGAGTCATCCTTCATTGCAACAAATACTACCTCCACATCTTCATCAGTGTCGGTATCGGTGACATCTTCTTTTGCAATGTAGCACACCTTCTTGCCTTTATCATTATTGCTTCAGTTGTCTTTGTTGTAGTGTTAGTAACTTTTGTTTCCTCTTCTCCCATAGCTTCCTTCACCAGATCAGTCTTTGTTTCTGTCGTCATCTTTCCTGTGTGGACATCTAGCAGCAATATGACCAACCTCTTTACAATTAAAGCATGCTAAAGGTAATTTACCTCTATACCTTCCTTTACCTTTAGGTAACCTTCTGGCCATAAGAAATTCAAGTTCATCAAGCTCATCATCAATATCACTATCATCATTCTTATTTCTACTACTAGACTTACCAATCTTCAGAGAAGACATAAAAGTAGATTCAACAGATGGTACAACACTATTGTCAAAGTTATTCAATTCAAAGGTTGTAAGCTTACCAATCAGATTATCAAGAGTAAGGTTGTTACCAGATGCAGACCTTGTTTTATGAATTGCAGATATTCTGATTGCATAAACTGACAATAAGGTTCTGAGAACTTTTCTTACCACTGTCTCTTCATGAAATACACCATCAGATGCTCTAATAGCATGTACTACCTCTTTCAGTCTATTTGTATACTGCACAATATTTTCACCTTCCTTCATCTTCATATCATCGAATCTACCCCTTAAGCTTTCAGCTCTGGCTCTTTTGACATTCACATCACCACTATAAACTTGAGCAAGTTTATCCCACATACCTTTAGCAGTAGTGCAATTTTTAATATCTTCAAATTCAGCATCGGTATAGGCAGCAGCAATTTCCATCATAGTAACATTATGTTCATGCCTATCTCTTAGTTGATCAAGGGTCAAGGGACCAGTGGGTGGTGCAATGCAACCATTCTCCATTATTGTCAAGGCAGAATTCCCAATTCCAGATACATGCAGCTTCATTCGGCTTTGCCATATTGCGAAGTTATCTTTGTTTAGCTTTGGCACTTCCCTCTTATACATTTTGAGATCTTTGTGTTGAAGTCCTTAAAACTCTATTCCAAGCAACCAACGCTCTGATACCAATTGTTAAAATAACTGAGAGGGGGGTGAATCAGTTATCCATAGTCCCAATCACAAAATGTATATCCAAAAACAATTTACTAAAACTTCTGTAGCTCGGTAAAATAAAATAGTATTCTGTCTGTGCTTTTACCAATTACCAGTTAATAACATATAATGATTATTGATCAAATCCAATATGCAACATGTAAAGTATGATAACAAACAATCATCACAATCAACACATAACACAAGAAATTTAATGTGGAAACCCTGTGAAGGGAAAAACCACCTAGGACGGGCAACCCAAAAATTGTTCACTCTTTTGAAGTGAGGTCAGTGAAGACCCAACCCTGTTAAAGGTTACAAAGACACTATGAGGTGTGACCTTGTTAGAGGATTTAACACTAACTGTTATCGTCCAACCAGCATTCACTATGGGGTTGATAGAATAACAAATGTACACTCTATGAATGACATTACAAGACTTTCTAGTCCACTCTGTTAAGAGATTTCTCTATTTACAATGGTTAAAATTTAACAACTGTTGATCTATTACAACACAACTTCAATTGCAAATTATTAGATCTATATTAAGCTCATTCAAATCGTCTAATCAATATTTCAATTCTGTTTCAATCAATATTCAGTAAGTTACTGTCTTTCGGTAATAGCTTTCTGACACTCGGTAATCTTTGCAGTTCGGTTCTCCTTAACCAGTCTGATCAGGCATGCATGAAGCTTGTTCACGCGATATCTCCTGCAGTCTCCTTCTTCTGGCATAATTTCATTGTGAAATCCCAGTCTCTTAAATAGATGAGTAAACCATTTTAATTCCATCCATTAGATTTTGTCGCTTAATCTCCTTTGTTGATTTTGCCGCTTAAACCTTCCTCGGCTGATGTGTTAGTAACACATTTTGTTTCAATCCATTAGATCTTCTTTGAATTATGTTAGCCGTCGATCTTCGCAACAAACATTATCTTCATCTCTGATTTCAAGGTACTTTACATCTCATCAACTTCATTGGCTAAACTAGTCATTTAGTTCTTTTCTTCTGCTCGGTTAACAAAGAAATGTGTCGGTGAACACAAGCTCAGTTTGTACTGTGATCGGTATACACTACACTGCGTCGGTGTATACTTAAATGGTTCTTTAACCAACAACACTGCTTTTTGCATTTTTCTCTATCCTTCATCATAGATGAATGCAACATAATCAAGTCAATAACATAAGGTCATAGACTCATCCATAAGTTACCCAATGTATTCCTTATCCTTATCTATCATATCCATCTTCCTCATGTAGATATATCTGTTCTTCATCTCTTTTCTTCTTCTTATACAGATGTTTGGGTATAGTAACTTACAAGATAAGTACTGTCAAAACTAGTTGACATCAATGACTACCTATTACTGATTTAACCATCTTACATATCTAATCAACAACTCAGTGATCTTAAATCACAAATCTTCAAGTTATACAATGTATTCAAATAAGTTGTAGCTCATCAAATTATGCTTATAAGATTCCATAATGTTATTGTATAAGCAAACAAAACAAAGCAATTATCCACAAAAAATTAAAAATGTGTGATGGCTCAAAAGATATAATAGGTCACCTCGAACATTGAAATACATAGTGTAGGAGTAAAAAATCCCATATGAGTTCAATATCCAATCAATATAACTGAAATTACACATGAAACATTACTACACTCTGATAATAGTAACGCATCTTGTTAACATCTTTAACATGGAAGCAATTCAAGTTATTTTCTTTCTAATGTTAAATAAACATAGAAAACAACTATAAAGCTAGAGAAAACAAGGTTACCTTCTCGGGTGGCACACTATCAAACACATATACTTCTCCTTGGTATGAAAGAGTGAGTTGATTAGTGGTCTGCAGTCGGACAAGTACAATCACCTTAGAATCTCCAAGATTACCTCCTGCCAATAAAGTGTAATGTGATGGAAGAAGAAGATACCAAGGAAGAGGAAGAAGTGGAAGATGATGTAGATGATGATCACGATCGAGAGCTAGTTGAAGAATAATATGAAGAAGAACATGACGATGATGCTGCTACTGATGATGATGATGAGGAGGAGGATGATGATGATGATGATGATGATGCTGATGATGACGACGATGAAGATGACAATGATAGTGGTGGTGATGATGTCATCAATGACGATGATCTTGATGATGAGATGGATGAAGAAGAATATCAATGACATGAATGAAATGTACAATTATGCCAGATGTTTGGCATGTTTTAATGATTGTTTTGGGTTGAAATATGCACTTTTTCCACTAATATGCTTAGGGTTTCATATTAATGGCATTTTTTGTTTTAGCACAAATATATAACTACTCTTACTCAACTTGTTTTATATGTTGACCTACTTATATCTTTGATCTTCTGATTTCATTCTAAAAGAGTGTATTTAATCTCTAAATGCTTAAACAACCTCACTAGTTAAGACTGTTCTCATTTCTAGTGGGCATGAAAAGAATCAAATCACTTGAAAGACACCAGTATTTAGACATTCACAAATTGGTGACATGATTAAGAAAATTACCTTTCTTTATAATTTTCTGGGGTATTTTTTTATATCAATACATTTAATCTAAATACTATCGTATGAGATTTGCTTTTGATAGTTTTCTATTTCCTTGCACATCAATGATGTTAAATCACATGGGATTCTCTTTGTTCCATGCAATGGAGTGAGCTAATTCTGAAAGTATAAATAGATAATTTTAACAATGTATAATGTCCTTCACAAGATGTAATAAAAATAGTGGCAAGGCACGAGAACTATTTGACGAAATGCCAAAATAGTTGTGTCTCATGCAATGCTGAGATGTTTAGTTATATGAAATGCTGAGATATTCAAAATATTGTAGGATAAATAGATAATTTTAACAATGTATAATGTCCTTCACAAGATATAATGAAAACCATGGAGTGAACTATGTTTGTCTGATTATATAGCTATTATCTTTTGTTAGGTAGCCCACACTGTCTCATGGATTGTCAGGTATAAGTCAATACACCCCATAGAGATTAATGTCTTTTACCATTTGTAAAATATCTTTCTCATTGCCACTTGTCTCTCTCATTTCATGAAGTGAAGGTACCAGTGAATAGGTATTTGTCAAATTTGTCTTCCTCGAGTGAGGAAAATGTAGGAATGGAAGAAGAAAGTGAGATATTTAGTATGTCTAAATCAAGGAGATTGAATCAAGGTCAAAAGATCAGAAAAAAATTCAATAAATGCATGAAATTTTTCCTTGCTCAAGGGGGGTTGTGTTCTTATGATGGTGAGATAAAAGGTGACTCTAAGGTGCCCTTTAGGTACAAACATCTATGGAAACAATAGGTCCTCGATGAACTTCCTTCAATAAACATTGATTTTTGTGTTAGAGAGAGGATATATCACATAGCACCATCTTCATTACATGGTTTGGGCCTATTTTCCATAGATGGCATAAAGGTCTCTTACAAATAAGTTTTTGAATTGATGGAGTATGTCAAACCTTGTTATGATTACAGTAGTTGGATGCAAATTGTTAAATATAAAAAAAGTATGTGTAGGTAGGCACTCACAAAAAATTATATACAACAAAAAGCCAGTGAACAAAGTAAAAAAATAGCTATATACGTTGATGGAAGGCCAAAAGCATTAGGTAATATTGTAGGTTTTATAAACACTACATGACCTGTGTCAACTAAGAAGAAACCCAATTGCATATTTGAGGCACGCGAGGGAAATCGCGTATTTGTATGTGCGATCAAATCAATACATGGAGGCGAGGACTTGCTTATCAATTATAATTTGAATCACATATACAAAAAAAACCATGACTATCATGGATGAGGTGGTACGCATTATGATAATTGTCTATTATTCAACATAACTTAGAATAAGAACACGTGTATTAACATGTCTAAATGATTTTTTTTTGAAATACAGGGCTATAGTATGGATCGACAACCACACGATACACACAACGATGATGGTTCTCATGGGAATTCTTCTTTTCAATAGGTAAAACTCATTGTTGTTGTACAAATGCACATACAAGAAAAATGTTAATGCGTATTTTTTGTTATGTTTTATTCTGATCTACTATTTTGGCTTTCTTTTAAATAAAGTGCTAATAATATTGTTCTCACAAATGAGTGCTGATTAGAAAAATGAAAAGGAACAAGTAGTCTATGAGGAGCTGCAAGATGAACAAGATCCATTCAATGTTAATTTTTTTATCAGACGTTGATCTTGTGCTTGCACTGCAGAAGGTCCTTTGTGCAATATCAAAAGAGTTAGCTCGAATGATAGATATTCAACCTCACACTCCTCAAATAAAGATGAGAGAGGATGTGTTGATTCACCGTGTTCAAAATTATACAGTAAGTATTAATGTAGTTTTTAATTATAAAAAAAGTTCAATAATGATTTTTATAGTATACTCTTTTATTTATGTCATTAACTAAAATATATATGTGTTCTCTTTAGAGAGGATGCTAAAAACATTAAAGGGTGATGCCTTAGATGCAGATACTTGAGGTGGTTCAAGTACATCGCATGTTCTATCCTCCATCTTGTCCATGGTTGTCCATATTTTTTTATGCTCTAACAATCTTATTTTTCAGCACCTACTATTGATCCTATGTTGAGTACGCCGCCTGCTACGAGGATCAGAACCACAAAGGTACTACCGCCTGCAATGTCAGAAACATGTAGCATGGCCATAGATGTGATGGCAATGCCTATTATTGGTAAGTAGATTCCTCTTTTTCTCTCTCATTTATCATGTTTTTATTTCACTTGAACTATTCTTTCTTAGGGGGCATTTTGTAATATTGGATTCATTTTATGTAGGAGGCGATGAGTAAATTCCTAAATGTACTCATGTTAGATGTACATGAACAATAGAGAATTGTGATCAATTTCTCATGAGCAATGAAGATGGACTTTCCTTGAGAGTAGCCCAATGTCCAAGTACTTTAAAGATTGATCCTTTCTTTTACTATACAATATAATACTCATAATGTAATGCACTAACCCCCTGTGTAGTCCCTTGTAATAACTAATTATAATAATCCCATTATTATCTTGCAAGGAATAATCTATTTTATGAAAAACTTAATGTTGAATGTTTGTGCATTTTTGGGCCGACCATATGCACATGGTATCATCTTTTGATTTCATTGCAAGATCAGATTTCATTTCATCCCTTTCTTCAAGTATATTAAAAGGTAGCTTCACTTCATTTATGAATCTAAACAGTGAGACTCCCATAGATGGATAATTTTCTAAGCAATGGCAGATGAGGGTAGGCTGAAGGTTGACAAGTTTAATGGGTAGAACTTTTAGTTATGGAAATTGCAAATGGAGGACTATCTCTATTAGAAGGATCCATGGCGACCATTGGAAGGAAAAACCAATAATCCGACAAGCATTTCTGATGAGGACTAGGTAATTATTGATAGAAAGGCTCTTGGTAGTATTTGATTATGCCTGGCACAATCAGTGGCATTCAATATTACACAAGCAACAACGACTGAAGATTTGATGAAAACCCTAGCAAAGTTGCATGAAAAGCCCTCTGCTTCAAATAAGGTATTTCTCATGAAGCATTTTTTTAATATGAAAATGGTGGAAGGTGGGTCATTTGCTGATCATTTAAATGAGTTTAATACAGTTACCAATCAATTAACTTCTGTCAATATTGTTTTTGATGAAGAAATCAGAGCTCTCTTGATTTTGTGTTTTTGCCTGAAAGCTGGAATGGCTGTTAATAATTTTGTTTCTGGTTCTAATACCCTAAAATATGATGATGTTGTTGGTGTTATTCTGAGTGAGGAAATTCGTAGGAAAAGCTTAGGTGGATCAACATCATGTAGTGTCTTAAATGCACAAAGCAAGGGTAGAACCAATGAGAGAGGAAACAACTTTGGAAATCATGGGAAATCAAGAGGAAAATCAAAGGGAAAGAGGTCTGAATCCAAAGGGCCAAACGACTGCTAGTACTATGGAAAACCAGGTCATAAGAAGAAAGATTGTTGGTCTCAGAAGAATAAAGAAGGAGACAAACAAGAAGGTAACAAGGAGGTAAATGTGGTAAGTAATAAATTTGAAGATGATGCTTTGATTCTTTCTTTAGAAAGTATTGATGATTCATGTGTTTTAGATTCTAGGGCTTCATTTCATGCTACACCCCATAGAGGTTACTTTCTTGATTATGTCCAAGGGGATTTTGGGCTAGTTTATTTGGGAGATAATGAACCTTGTTAGATATTTGGAAAGGGAAAAATTAAGATTAAGTTGCAGAATGAGAATCATTGGCTACTACAAGAGGTAAGACATGTTCCAAGGCTGAGTAGGAATTTAATTTCAGCAGGGCAACTGGGTGATGAGGGTTGCACAGTTACTTTTAATGATAGAAATTGGAAGGTTTCAAAAGGTCCTTAGTAGTAGCAAAAGGTGTGAAAGTAGGAACCTTATATCTTTGTACAGGTCATATTGTTCCTTCTACTTTAATTGTTTCAGAAGATAATGAATGTTCAGGAACAGTGGCTGTAGTTGAGTAGGAAGACCATCAAATCATTGCTATAAATTTTGACACAACACTGTGGCACAACAGACTCAGGCACATAAGTGAAAAAGGTATGAAATTACTTCATTCAAAGAAAGTTTTACCTGGTTTGAAATGTGTCAATATGGATTTCTGTGAGAGTTGTGTGTATGGAAAACACAAGAGAGTTAGTTTTGTGAAGAGTGGGAAGGAAAAGAAAAATGAGAGATTAGAGCTTGTGCATACAGATGTATGGGAACCAGCTCAAGTATCTTCCCTTGGTGGCTCTCAATATTATGTTACATTTATAGATGATGCAACAAGAAAAGTATGGATTTATTTCCTTAGACATAAATCTGATGTATTTCAAACTTTTAAGAAATGGAAATGCTTGGTTGAGAATGAGACTGGTAAAAGGTTAAAATTTCTCAGATCTGATAATGGTGGTGAGTATTGCAACACATAATTTAAATATTTTTGTTCCTCTAATGGTATTCGTAGGCAGAAAATTGTACCAAGGACTCCATAAGAAAATGGAGTGGCTGAACGCATGAACATGACAATAATGGAGCGTGCAAGGAGTATGAGGTTGCATGCTAGGCTGCCCAAAAACATGTGGGCAGAGGCTGTGAACACTGTTGTTTATTTAATCAATAAAGACCCCTCTACTCCTTTGGACTGTGGTATTCCAGAGGAGGCATGGAGTGGTAAGAAGGTGAGTTATTCTTTTCTCAAAACCTTTGGTTGTGAAACTTTTTCACATATAGATTCTGAAAATAGAACCAAGCTGGAAGCTAAGTCAAAGAAATGTGTATTTGTTGGATATCACATTGATGAATTTGGTTATAGACTTTGAGATTTTGAAAATCATAAAATTGTAAGAAGCAGGGATGTCATATTCAATGAGAAAGTATTGTACAAAGATCTGTTGCATCAGCATGAGACAAAAGAAAATGACTATGTAGTACTGGATGATACTCCAAAAGATGATGTTCCAATAGTTCCTTATGCTCTGCAAAAATAGCAACAACAAATACCACACACCCCAGTGAATGTTAGACAGTCAACAAGGCTAAGTAGACCTCTGGAAATATTTTCTCCATGTTTGTATTCTATTTTGTTAACAGATGCTGGTGAACCTGAATGTTATAATGAAGCTGTGCAGGTGGATACAAATCTTCAGTGGGAGTCTGCAATGACAGATGAAATGGACTCTTTGCTGAAAAATCAAACATGAGATTTATGTAAGTTAACTGCAGGTAAAAGGGCTTTACAAAATAAATGGGTTTACAGGATAAAAGAAGAGGATGGAGGTAAGAAAAGATTTAAAGCCAGGTTAGTTGTAAAAGGATTTGCATAGAAAAAGGGCATTGATTTTGATGAGATATTTTCTCCAGTTGTTAAAATGACTTCTATTCGTACTGTTTTAAGTATTGTGGCTATTGAAGATTTTCATTTAGAGCAGCTTGATGTTAAAACAACTTTTCTTCATGGTGATTTGGATGAAGAAATATATATGGTACAACCACAAGGATTTGAGGTCAATGGTAAGGAGAATTTGGTGTGCAGATTACAGAAAAGTTTATATGGCTTGAAGCAAGCACCTCGGCAATGGTATATTAAATTTGACACTTTTATGAATGAGCATGGGTATAGTCAGTGTCATTCTAACCATTGTGTTTATTTTAAGAGGTTGGATGATGACAACTACATTATTTTATGTTTATATGTTGATGATATGCTTGTAGCTCGGTCTAACATGGATCACATTAAGGGGTTGAAACAACAGTTAGCACATTCATTTTCTATGAAGGATTTGGGGGTAGAAAAACAAATCCTTGATATGAAAATTTGCAGAGATAGGAAAAATAGAAAGTTGTCTCTATCTCAGGTTGATTATATTGAGAAGGTGTTGCAACGTTTCTCTATGAAGAATGCTAAAGTTGTCAGCACACCTTTTCTTGGTCATTTGAAATTGACTAAGGAGATGTGTCCTAAGACATTAGAAGAAGAGGCAAAAATGTCTAAGGTACCTTATGCTTTAGCTGTAGGGAGCTTAATGTATGCTATGGTATGTACTAGGCCAGATATTACACATGCAGTGGGAGTCGTTAGCCGATATATGAGTAACCTTGGTATTGAGCATTGGAATGCAGTCAAATGGATTCTCAGATATTTGAGAGGCACATCCAATAAGTGTTTACACTTTGGGGGTTCTACTACTATTATACAAGGCTATGTTGACTCAGATTTGGTAGGAGATATAGATAGCAGGCGGAGTACTATAGGTTATGTATTTACTGTTGGTGGGACAGTAGTGAGTTGGATTTCTCGACTATAAAAGGTGGTTGCTTTATCCACTATAAAGGCAAAGTATGTTGCTACTAGAGAGGTAGCCAAGGAGATGATATGGCTTCAATTATTCATGAAAGAATTGGGACATCCACAGATGGATGATTTTCTGCATACAGATAGCCAAAGTGCCATTCATCTTGCAAAGAATTCTGCTTTGCACTCAAAGACAAAACACATATAGTTGCGGTACCATTTCATTCAGTCAGTTTTGGATGATGGGAAGTTAAAGTTGGAAAAGATTCATACAGATGATAATCCAGTAGATATGTTTACAAAGGTAGTAACGAGGGAGAAGTTGAACTCATGTTCAGCTTCCGTTGGTCTTCTAGACTGAACATAATAAAGGAACATCTGAGTCCAGGGTGGTTTGATCCAGTGGGAGCCTCATATGGTAGCGGTATTGCTACAGGATTAGTCTCCAAGTGGGAGGTCTTTTAGTGTGGATACTGATTAGTCACCAAGTGGGAGATTGTTAGCTTGTGGTGACTGATCAGGAAAGTACTATCCAGGAAAGTACTATAATTTTTGGGCTGACATGTTGTAACTCATTCTAACCCTAAAGTGGCAAAATATTATATAATATGGCTTAGGGTTAGGGATTTCATTATGTATGATTTTAGTACTTGCGGTGAAATTGAGTTGTAAGGGGATTACAAATTGTAATCAGGTTGTAATCACTGGATAATAAAAATATTGGACTCGCTATTGGTGGATGTAGCCCAGGGATTGGGTGAACCACATTAAATCTTTGTGTCTTGTGTTCTCTTCTGTGTGGTTTATTGTTTTCTAATATTGGTTATATTTGCATGTAATTGTTATTTCTGCCTTGTTAATCCTAACAAAAATTCACTATCATAAAAATTCATGATACCAAGCAAAAATGTAGGCCTTGGAGTTCAAAAACCGATTACAGAAGAGGACAAGAAAATAGGCTACAAAAAAGACTATATAGTTGTGGCTAAACAATACCAAGCAATGAGTGCACAAGGTTCTTCTGTTGGATCTGTCGATCAGGTAAATAAGCCAATTGATTTTTATTTCAAGTTGAATATTTTACCAATTACTGTATTTGATGTTAAGTTCCAACATAAAGTGAATATATTTGTTTTAAGTAAGGAAACAATGATTATATATTTGTTTAAAATTTTAAAGTGAATATATTTATATGTATTAAACTAAATGATTAACATTTCTCAGTATTTGTCTTGTATTTATATGTATATGTTGTCGATAAATGCACTAATTATTTATATTGGAATACAGCCTGCCGATCCTGATACTGCACCATCCGAGCATGACGGAGGCGTCGATTTGAATGTGAATTGTAGTACTCAAGGTATACATTTTCTATTCAAATTTTGATTATTGAATATTTAATACAAGTAAACATGTTAAATTGAATTTGGCGTAGTAATAAAAATTTAATTATAATGTGTTGGGATTAATAAAACATTTTGTATTGCAATTGCAAGGGATGTAGAGGTTGTTCCCGATGAGTGTGTTGAGGTTCAAACCATTGGGCAAGATGACGTGGTTGGACAAGGTAAAGACCATCACGTTTATGTTTTTTAAAGTATTGAAATTCTTGTAACAATAATGATAATATGTTTTTAAATTAACCTCAATTATGATAATATGTTTTTAATTGAAGCCTTTTATTTGTTATTGCAGAAGACCCACCTTTGCAAAGGACATGGAGATCACATGCACAACTGAGAAGAAATGATGATGTCAACATGGATATGCCTCTGCAACAATATAGGGAAGTAGAAAAAAAGAAAAAGTCAAAAAAGAAATGATTCTCATTTATGCAACTTATTTGATAATGACTGATGTTTATGTCTCAATGTTTTAATATTATGTGTTAATGAATGTTATGATGTGTTAATGAATGCTAATTAATGAGTCTTATGAATGCTAATGAATGTGTGTTAATGAAGGGTAATTAATAAGATGAATGCTCAATTTTTGTAATGGCAATTGTTATAATATGTACCATATGTTTCCATACATGATTAGAGAATATGGACATGGACAAGGGATGTTGATTGGTACTTGTGTGATTAGAGAATACTTTGCATGATTGCATTTCCCAAATCATTATTGGCAAAATTTTAAACATATCTAAATGGAATACTTTGTGCCTGACATACTTAAGTGAAATACACCAAGAAGTATCAAATGATGAATGCTCAATTTTTGTAATGGCAAAGCATCAGAACCGTCCATTTCTAGAACTTGATTTTCTAGTCTTAATGATTTTTCTATAGTCCTAATGATTTTTTTTATTTCTTTCCATTAGAGCCACTTCATATGCACAGGTGATGAATATGCAAATTTGCCTAAGCAGTACTAGGACCTGACCCAACAACACATGTACTATTGTGAAAATCATCACAAGTCCATTTGATGTTGGTTTGTTCCCAGTGTTTTTTGGTCAAATCTGCATGTTTTTCACCTGTTCATATACCAAATGACGAATGCTCATTTTTTGTAATGGCAAAGCATTAGAACCATCCATTTCTAGAACTTGATTTTCTAGTCTTAATGATTTTTCTATAGTCCTAATGATTTTTGTATAGTCTTAATGATTTTTCTTTCATCCTAATGTTTGTTGCTCTTGATAAATTAGGCTGTGAATTTGAATTTTTGTTCACTATTTTATTTCAGCTTGATATTTCATTCATTTTTTTATATACACAAAGACTGCACATGCTAATAAAAAAATGAGCTATTTGATTGTTCACTGCTCATGATTGTAAATGGTCAATATTTCTGATGGTACTCCTTGGTGTATTCCATTTAAAAATAATCATGTTTCTATGAATATGATAAATGTCCCTTTGTGTTGAGAAAATTAGAGTTGACAAAATGGTGTTCAGTGTTTGTATCTGCATGTTACAAACAAATCATCCTTCTTCCACCAAAATTCTAGAAAATTGGTTTTGCAAAATTGGCCATGTTGATGATGATTATGAAGAAGATTTGAAAATGTTGCACCAATCTAAATTGGATCAATCATCATTTTCAAATATTCTTCATCAATCACCATCAGCCATTTGGTGATTCACTTGGTTCAGACTTATACAGTAAGTATTATTTAAGCTGATAGGCTTCCCCTGCGGGAAAGCTTGCATATGGCCCTCCTAGAATTTTTTCTCACGCTCAGATTTGTCTCACGACTATAAATGGTTTTATGGTCATGGTTTTCTATTTATAGCTTGTGGTTCCCTATATTGCTCCATCATAAACCATTTATCAACAATGTCATGTCATTTAATTGACCTGCATCTCTCATAATTGTATCATCAGAGGAATTTAAGGTGAGGGAGTTGAAGTTGTTAGAGATCAAAAGCATGTTATGAGGTACTTAATTTTCCCCAATAATATCGAGTGAACAATCCCTAGATATACCCAAAGTGATTGATTCTACCACTGTAACTTGAAAACAACGTAAACGACTAAGAGCATTTTTATGTCTACAAGAAAATATGCGTTTCATTCTGTGGGCCTATGAACTACATACGACTACTCCTCTTGTAGGTATTTACATGTGTTTGAGCTTAGTTCCATGTTTTCTTTCAATCTTGCATTTGAAATGTTAATGGGCTGCATACAAAGGTATATCGTAAGTCTCTAGGGTTTTCTCCCTCCGAGCGTATTATTTCTATTATTGTTTCTTCTACTCTTCTCAAAAAATCTATTTATCGCTACTAGAAACACTAAGTTTCCTTTTATACACTGTTGTAATGTTGGAGTGGTTTCCGCTAAATTTTAGTGGATTTAATATTTTGGGAGAAATTAGTATTAGAATGTTCAATGGGTTCTTTTCAGCTTTGGTTGTAAATTGAAAATTTGGGAATTCTAGGTTGGCTTTCTTTGACACATATTGACCATGTAGATGTGAGCTTTTCTTGTGTGCATATCAAGGCACAATACATATTTGTTTGGAGCAAATTCTCTTAAATTAAAGAGTTTTAAGTGAAATTCCTAAAGTTAGGCTAAAACTTGTGAAAGCGTACATGGCTTTCTTACCACTCTTTCCAAAAATAGTATATATTTGTTTCAAGGGACACTCGTGAAATTAGGAAAAACCTTGTGACTATAACATGTAGTAGCCCTCTTACTTCTAAAAGTCACAGTGACCAAAAAAGATAAAAATGGTCATGCCTATAGTTGCCTCTTGTATTAATTCTTTCCTAAATTCGTCACGTCTATATATGTCTAGCATCCCATTCAAACTAATATATAGGTTTTGATTTAGGCTTATTTACTTTGTGTTGAGGGATGATTTTAGGACAGTTTTTAAAGCACATTCTCTACAGTACTTTCTACTTCTTTTATTTTAGGGTGCCTAGATTGCAAATTTTAAAGATTTTGCACACATTGTTCTTACCTGCACTTACACAACTTCAGATCTTCTTAGATGCACCTTTATGTTAATGAAGTTCTCTCTTGCATATAGAATTTGAAGTGAACAATTAATTGATGTCTTAAGAAGAATTATGTAATAGTGGATATGTGAAGATTGATGCTGCACTTAAAAGAATCATGCAACTTTAGTTTAGATTTGAAATTCCAGTTTCACCACCATTCACCTCTCCTTAGCATAACATGCAATGGATCATTTGATTTTTGGTAATCAGATAGTTCTTTGTTTGAATTATATTAAGAGGGCTCCTTTATGTAGCAAATAAATCAATGCATTTCGACTGTAGGTTTCAATGAGTCAACATGAAATAAAAAGTAGTTCATATACTATTCAAACTATTGTTATAAGCAGTGAACTATAGGGTTTTCCACCATAGTTTTCTAAACAACATTGTTTTAAACATGTGCTTAGCTTGCATATTGTAAGTTATAATTTTCACTTTTACAGATTTGAAATAAAAATCATTTTTTTTTTCTTACCATCCAAAATAGAGCATCCCCTGTTCTGAAATAGAGTATTGTTATTTGAATTATGTGTATTGTTGTTGGTGATTATTTAATTGTAGTATTTTATTTTTTATTTATTTTCTTGTTGTTGCTTTTCCATTTCTACAATATGGACATGTACTTTGCTTTGAGTAGTGTGCTTTATGTTGTGGAGCCCTATGTATTAATGTAATGGCAATATTTCTGGTATGAAGGGATTGATTGTAGCCCTATGTTTCCTTAGGTAAACATTTCTATGTTGCCATTTTGTTCTTAGAAACACCCGGATCTGGGTCCAGTCTGAACCTTGCTTTTATCAATCTAAAGATATTAGATACATCCATATGAGATAGACCACTATGTGTCCAAACTTCAAAGTGGAGCCATATGTGTCTTTTATCAATATTACTATGTCTATGGGTCCTTATTTTTAAATTCTATACTTTACTGAACACATTTCTTGATTAGTTAAATGATATATGTACACTAACATTAATCAGGTTCGAGTATGTCTTAGTTAGCAATATGGTTCCCAATAATTATGGCTAAGAATGACTTAGCTTCATTTAGTATATCATGGATTTCAATTTTTCTCATGAAATTTGATAAACACCAACTCATCATGTGATTGGATCAATGCAAATTGATCTGATAAGTAAAAATACTTTCTATTCACTTTTTAAACAACTATCTCTACATTTCCTTGTACTCTTATGTTATTACACATACATATGTTCTCCAATTTATGGCCTGACATATTGCAACTTGGTAATTTGAACTTGGGCCACTCTTTTTACCAATGCATCTTCTCAACATTACACCACATGCCTTTTTTGGATAGAGTTTAATTTATAATAGAAATTTCTAGTGAACACTGGGTTTAAAAAGTATTCCATGCTATGTTTCAGGGTAAGCTACAAACCCTTTCTAGTACCTCGTCAAGGTACATTAACTCACTATATGATAACATAAACAAGTAGGTGGAGGCATTGCAACATATGCAGTTATTTATATGTTTGGATTTTGATTTTCTGCATAGATATTTTCATAAAGTTATTGCATTTCCATTGTTTTCATTCCCTTCATTTTGAAGTTTGTAGCATGTTAATAAACAAATAAAAGTGTTGCATATGCTGCACATTTTGACAAACAATCCACCATCAATCTAATCCACTCACTTTCTCTTTTGAATGTTAGCTTGTAGAAGGGCATCAGACCACTATGGACTCATCAAATTCCTTGTGATTTTTTTGTTTCCTTTTACTACCATTGACAAATTATTGTGCTTCATGCTCTGTATACTCATATTTCTTTCGTAAGATTTGTTCTTTTGTATACATATGTATGATCAAGGAAATCACACTTTATTCATGTTTTTGCATTCAACAAATAAGAATACAAAGTTACAAACCCATAATGATCAATACACATAGTATATGTTAATATAGTTGTAACATATTGGCTCACTAAGACATTTAAATACATTAAATGCTAGCTACTAATCTCCATATACCACATTTAACAAAACATCATTGGTTGTCCAAATAAATATTTCCTTTTTGCAACCTTTTTTTATGTGAAAGATTTGAACTCACTTCTACAATTTGTACATGTGTTAGTCTCCTTGTTTATGTTAGGTTGATATTTAATTCAATCTATCAACTCTATGCTTCCTACCAATTTTAATTTTTTCTCTTGATCTACAATTTCACAATAGTTGATCAATAAGAGGAAACAAAAAGAAAGAAGCAACTTGACTTTTACTGATATCAAACTAAGTTTGGGTATGTTACGTTACTTACCCACCCTCTTTTTATATGCTTCAATTTAGATTTTTATCTTCCCTCATTTAAGCTAGAAATTTGTTTCCTGATAATTTAAACTTTTTTTCTTGTACAGTTTCACGCTAGCTGATAAAAAAGGATGAAACACATGCTATTCATTGATACTCATACACCATTTCCTTATTTGTTCCATTGCATTTCAAGACTACAATTTATTTTTTGTAGAGGTCCTACAAAGAGTACAATACAACAATAATTTATATTCAAATCATCCACAATGAATTTTGTAATATACCAGACTTCCTTCTATAATTAAGCATTCTTGTAGGACACTTGAATACACTTCCTTTTTTTTATGTTAAGGTTTCATTATACTTTCAAATCAATTACCTATCGGTGTATCCCTTGCACCTCTTTTGGTGCAAGTGCTAGTGTAGTTTTTAATTATAACAAAAGTTCAATAATGGTTTTAGATGTTAACTGTGAAAATCTCTTGGTTTCAGGCAATGCAGAAGGAGGCACCTAGTTCAATATGAAATCTCAATTCATATGCATAGGATATTAGATGGAGCTGAAAGACGCAACAGGTTTGCATTTTTTATAGAGGTCTTTAATTAGGTATTTTAAGTTATAGACCATCACGAACATTGTAATTTTGACCTATTAAAAAAATGTAAATGTGGTGAGTCTTCTCAGCTCCACCTATTATCCATGCATATTCTAGTTGTTTTGCACATGCATTCTCGATTCAGAGTGGGAAAATCTTATTTTGGATGCGAGGGAGAGAAGCCAAACACATAAAAAACATGCACATAAACACGATAGCTGAGAAACATAAATTTAGATATCACAATACCTGAAAAACATAAATGTAGATATCATGGTCACAATTGTTTGGAGACACAACATAATTGAATGGTATGCCCAAATGATGCAACACAACCACTACTCCTTCAGTTCTAAGTTGACACTGCGGGATCCAAAAACCATAGATAAGGAATAAATTTAGAGAGCAGAGGAGGGCTGTAATGACCAAAATAATATAGGGACCCTATATTATTTTGGTCATTACGACCCTCCTCCGCTCTCTAAATTTATTCCTTATCTATGGTTTTTGGATCCTATAGTGTCAACTTAGAACTAGAGGAGTAGTGGTTACATTGTATCTTCTAGGTATACCACTCAATTATGTTTTGTCTCCAAACAGTTGTGACCATGATGCCTACATTTATGTTTCTCAACTGTTGTGTGCCAGGACCCCTTATGACCCTTTATGACCATTTACGATCCCTAAGAATACATCTTAGAGGTCTTAAAGTTTTGTAAAGGGTCATAAGAGGATCCTAGGAGGGGCCAGATGAGCTTCCACATTCACATGGTTGGCCCTATTAAGTAGAGAATGTTAAACTATTCTCGAAACAAAGAGAAGCTCAATAATTTAAGGTCTCACTCCACGTATGACATATATATATATATATATATATATATATATATATATATATATATATATATATATATATATATATATATATATATATATATATATATATATATATATATATATATATATATATATATATATATATATATATATATATATATATATATATATATATATATATATATATTAAAAATATAGTGAACCATCACAATTACGATGGTAACCAAAAAATAGCCGATGAAAAAACACTACAAATGATGGCTATCTGTCAAAAATATCTGACAGATAGACGTCACATGTACAACATATCCGTCGCAAATGCAGCATTTCCATCAGAATTGCGACAGAAAAAAATCAACCTGATGTCATGTTCACCATGTTGGCAGGCCCTCTTTGGATGCATATTGTGATGGCCATAGTCATCATACTTACGACTCCTATCCTAGTCGTCAGTGATTTTGACTACAAAACTGCAACGGCAGATGGTGTCTCTTAATTGATGGGATATTGTCAGAATTATGATGACTTGCCATTGGAAAAAGGACACAAATGTACTAGTGGCCAAACAACTTCTAATCTAAACTAAAGTTCTAATAAAAAATAATAGTGGCCTATAAGTCTTATTTACACATTATAAATGAATAATATTACAAAGTGTTTGTGTACCAAATCTCTACACTAGTCATTAAAGTGTCAACAACAACATGAAAAAACTCCATTCACATACAATGGAATTGTATGGCTCAGTAGTAGACAAATATAGCACACATTTAGTAGATCTACCCCTATACAGTACCTTAACAACAATACTCCATATTTCCTTAACACCTTGTCTTGACTTCCAAATTGTACGACTACTTTGGTGCAATTTATAGACCTGTACAACTTCTTTTAAGAGGTTGTAGATATGTACTAACCACCTGTAACTAATTTATAATCTATATGGTTCCTTATGAGACTTGTTTGGCCAACAACTTCTGATTACAAACTATTATTACACTTGACCAACATATTGCAATAGATATAAAGCATTACCAATTCGATTATTCTCATTAACAAATCAGATCGATTACTTCCATCCACTGAGATGTCACAAATGAAGTAAGAAATATATTGTGCATATGGATTGTTAGATTTTAAGACCAAGAAAATCACAAATCCTCCTAAGTGCATCTTTCAACAATGAAGAGAATGATAACAAAGAGGGGTTTTGTCCTCTAAGCCCAAAAATACAAATCCTCAAGATAATTTATCAATTTCATATATTTTTCCTAGCCTACTAAAAGAGAGCTCTTCAATCTCTTTTATAAAACTTTCTAAGAGCTCATCCACTCACCTTGTGTATGTGGGGTAAACAAAATTGCCTTTTTTACCCTTTCCTATTTTTTCAAGATTTTTGCTTTTCCTCCCCTTTTTTTTCTCGAAATTACTTTTTTTTCCCATATTTTATAGCAATTGTTTTTTGCTTTATATTTTCGACAGCATTTAACATGATTTTCCTTCAACTTAATTCCCTAAACACTTTTTTATGTCTCCAATATATTATAGAATAAAAGGGAACTCTTTTATTTAAATATTTCCCACAAACTATAGACTATGCTATTTAACTTTATTAATGCATAATAAAATACCTTCTTATCAATTTTAAACAATCACCATCAACATGCCACTTCCACTAGAGGTCCAGTCATGCCAAAATGACTTACTATAAATATTAAATGTGCCCAAAATTATCTCTAAACTCCTCAGAAAGACTTGCAATGGAAACTACCTAGGTCAAATGGTCTTTAAGTCCCTTTATTATTCTAGTTAGCCTAAAAGACCATGGGTAAATAGGCTAATAACAACATCATCCTATGAATGCTAGAAAGGGGACATTATAGTTCGCCCTTCTGAGAATTGTTTTTCCTCGAGCAATTTTATCTATGGATGCTACAAGATCTAATCATTCTTCCAAGTGGCATCCTCAACCAGAAGGTTCTTCCACTTAACCAAATACTCTTTGATTATCCTTTTCTAAATTTTCCTTTCCATAGTATCAATGATCACCTATGGAACCAATATCAATTCTCCCTCCTCATCCAAGGGTGGAAACTCTACTAATAGTACTACATTATGGCCTAGAGCCTTTTTAAGTATGGAGACATGAAATACATTATGCACCTTACTATTGGTTGGAAAATCTAGCTCATAGGCCATCTCCCCAATGTGTTGAGTGACTCTAAATGGACCATCAAATCATGGCTCAAGCATCTCGACATCACTCTTCTTTAGAGAAGACTATTTCAAAAGGTTGGAGTCTTAGTTAATCCATATCACCAATCTCAAAGCTATGTTTAATCCTATGTTGATTATCATATAAATTCTTCTAATATTTCACCCACTAGATGTTCTCCTTAAGTGCTATTAAGATATCTTGGCACTATTGTAGAAAATTATTAGTCTTTTATCCCCAAAGAGTAAATATGTGAGGTTTAGGGCTTCATAACCATACAATGTCAAAAGTGGAATCCTCCTAATAGTCATGTGATAGGTGGTATCGTAACAATCATCACCTAAATGTATCCATCTAACCCAATCCTTCTACCTCCTTGACACATAATTCTTCAGATAACCCTATTCCCACTTGTTCACTATTTCTATTTGGCTATCAGTCTGTGAGTGATAACTAGTGTTGGGAGTAATCTTTGTACCACTCAAATTGAAAAGATCCTTCTAGAATAAACTCAAGAAATTTCCATCTATGTCACTCACTATGTTCTTAGGCAACCCATGAAGCCTGAATACCTAGATCTAAAGTAAATTTTCCACTTGGGTTGTGTAGATGGTTGCAATGGCAAAGAAATGAGAAAATTTTCTCAACCTATCATCCAATATATAAATGTTTTCCTTACCTTGTACCCTAGGCAATCTTGTAATGAAGTCCATCGAAATTGTTTTCCACTTTTGATTTGGAATTGATAAGGGATGAATCAAACCAATTGGAATGTATGCTCATTTTTACTTTGCTTACATACTAGGCACTCTCTAACATACTTCAGGACTTCATTACTGAGTCTCTTCCAAGTGAAACTCTCCTAGATCTGCCTATATGTCTTAAAGAAACTTGGGTGACTAGTTAATGGAGCATCATAAAATGTTCTTAGGAACAATTCCTTAATGGATGAGGAAGGCACAAAATAGATCATGTCCTTATAGAATATAAGATCACTATTCACCATGTACTTTTCATCTTGAGTTGTTCCCTCAATTAAACCTACTACCCACTGATCTTTGGCATACTATATTGAAATAATCTCTCTCCAATAAGCTAATATCTCTAGAAAAGAGCATGTGTATGGTCTTCATGAGAGTGCATCTGCTACCACATTCTTCTTTCCTTTGACATACTCAATGTCAAAGTCATAGGCTTGTAGTTTAGTGATCTATTTCTGTTACATGTCATTAAGATCTCTTTGGATTATGAAGTATAGTATACTGTTATGATTTATCTTAATCACACATCTTCATCTACTAGATGAGACCCAAACTTTTCCAACACATACACGATGGAAAACATCTCCCTATCATAAATAGAATAACTCTTATCCACCCCTCTCAATTTCCTACTCTCAAAAGATATGGGGTGTTTCTCCTGTATCAACACAACACCAATCTCATTGCCTGAAACATCACACTATAACTTAAATGGTTTGGTGAATTTTGGAACAAGTAACACTAGGAAAGATGACATTACCTTCTTGAAATGCTCAAAATATTGTTGTGCTAAACAAAACCACTTAATGGATCCCATTTTGGTGAGATCTATCAATGGAGTTTTTGTCTATGAAAACCCCTTCACAAACCTCCTATAAAAGTTGCACAATCTAAGGAACCCCTTAAGATGTGAGAGACTAGTTAGAGTTGGGCATTCAATGATGGCTCTAATGTTCTCTGAGTCTACTCTCACCCCATCTACATCAATGATGTGTCCAAGGTATAAAATCTCTTTCATCCCAAATTCATGCTTTGATTCCTTCTCAAATAGTAACCCACTCTCCAAAATACTCATTACCTCCTCTAATTGATGTAAGTGAGCCTCCCAAGTTATGTTGAAAATTAGGATGTCATCAAATAAGACTAATAAAAACTTCCTCAACTAATTCTTGAATACTCTATTCATACAAATTTTGAATGTAGCAAGGGCATTGGTAATCCCAAATGGAATTGCCAAGAACACAAAGTGATCGTAATGACACATAAATATTGTCTTCTCAATATCCTCTACCCTCATCCTAATTAGATGATAACTTGACCTCAAATCTATCTTAGTGAAGTAGAAGGCTTCGTGTAATGCATGTATCAACTCATCTATCTTGGGACTAGAGTACCTATTCTTAATTTTCTTTATGTTCAAATCTCTATAATCAATACACATCTGCATAGTCCCACCATTTTCATTTACCAAGACTAATATTGATGCAAATGGGATCTTTCTAGGTCTAATGTGACCCATATCAAACAAATCCTTAATTTTTGTCTCAATCTCATCCTTGTATTTCTTCAAATGTTTGTATGGAGTGGTGATCATAGGTGTTTCTCCCTGCTCTATTTTTATCACATGCTCAATACCCCTCTCAAGATAAAATCCATGAGGAATGCTATCAAACACCTTAGTGTGTCTAGATATGACCTCTCAAACATCTAGGTGATAACTCTTATTCTATTTCTCTGAAACTATAGTCATAATAAGGCACTATATTACTTTCTCCACCTCGTTATGCTTGAATAATCATTCCATCCTCCTAAGTGAGACCACCTTGAGTCCACCATCTGATAATACCCTGAGTACCACTTTCTTATGCTGGTGTTCAAACCACATCTCCATTTTCTCCAAATTAAAAGTGAAATCAACTAGTCACTTCATCAAGGTCATGCTAAGAATAACATCATAATCTCTCATATCCACCACATAAAAATTTCCTACTATGTCATAATCACTCATATGCATGTGGAGATTAGTAATCATGCAAGTACTTTGTAGCTTATGCCCTCTATCCACAATGACTCTAAATACATCATGATCTTCTTTTGGAATATCTTTCTTCTTAACCAAACTCTCAGAGATAAAATTAAATGAGTATCCCCTATGTCAATCAATGTAACAACTCATTTCCCTTGTATCATACTCCTCACCTTAAAAATTATTGTCTTCTTAGTACTAGTAAGTCATGCAATTGTTTTCTCACCACTTGAATCCTCTCATGTTGTGGTTTCTTCATTACTTCCCCCTAATCAGATTGTTGTCCTAAATCCTGTAAGGTTGATTTTTTCACCAAAAAGTATTCAATCAACTTAGCCTTCACTTTAATAGTTCACTTGTGAAAAAGGTCCCATGGTTCTCTACAATGGAAGCACAACGTCTTCCTCCTTAGTTCATTCAACTGATCATTATCGAATGATTGTTATTCCTTCTTCTGGTGATGTGAATCCTTCTGATAACCTTTCTTATATTTTTCCTTCTTAGATGAAAACCGCTTTGACTTAAATGTATCCCTTGATGATGTGGGCTCCATGTCTCTCAATTTCTTATAGGCTTCCTATGATTTGGAATGATTAAGGCCCTTGAGCCATCCCTTAAAAAGTAAAACTAGTAACCTCCTCTTTGAAATATCTATAACCATAACCAAAAGCCTCTGAAACTCCAATATAAATGTATCAACTAAACCTTGTTGCTTAAGTTGAGCTAACTCCTTGAAGTTCAATTCAAGATCCCTTTTATCAAAATGCTTAATTGAACTCTCAGTAAACTCAATATATGATTTGATCATGCATCAATGTGACCATATCATGATGCCATAACTCTCATGCCAAGTCATCCAGATGTAATATAGAAAATTTAATGGCTTCCTCCTTTTGCATCAAGTTCATTTGTAAGTAAGTGTCTACTTTCTGCATCCAAGCTCTAGTTGTAGTCTTCTCATATCTATTGTAGTAGGGTAATGTGAGCTTTCTCACCTTCTTTTGCAAATCACTATGTTGTTCCCTTCCACCAGTGCGATAAAAATGCTTCAACCTAACATCCATATACTCTCTAAAAGAGATAGTTGTCTAAAATTCCTCTCCTCCATTCTCCCAATCTCTCTAGAATTATTCCTATAACTCTGTAATCTATGGTTCATTTTTCAATTGTATCAAGGCTCTAGGTGGATAGGTAACTATAAGTGGCATAAAAATAACTATATTTTTTGGTCTAATTGCATGGCCAAAATTATATGCAACTTGTCCCCCTCCATTACCACTATTCTATCCATTATGCATGCCATTGTTCCTGTTATTATTTTCATTGTTGTTTCCACCACCATTATTCTCCCTATTCACATCAATACACATCTATCTAGCCATCATCAACATCATAAGTTCCATACATTAATTCTATTTCTAAATTATTTGTTCTACCTATCACTACCCTAGTTGCAAAGCATCCAACATATTGAATTATATCTCTTCACTTGGATCCCTTATTTCACCCATATTGCATGTGTTATGTTCACCTTTTTCCTAAGTGTTCTCTTGGATTTCTTTGTTCTTCTTGCAATGTATTTAGTAATGTCTTATTTCTCTATGTATTGTAATGATTTCATAATGCTTGTACAATCCAATTAGTCATGTGATTGTCTATTCATCTTGTATCGTACCCACCAGGATGGTAGGATACACTACTCTAATACCACTATAAAGACACCCCCTATTCTAGACCAATTTTGTACCTCTCCTACTCACCATAATGTTGTCAAATAGTTGGCTTGCATTCTTATTTATTCAACTTCTTATTTCCCTAATTTATTTTAACTCACAATTATTAAGGTGATAAGACAAATAGCCTTACACAAATATAATACCAAATATCTAGTTGTTGATTTCTAAATTCTATAACAATAATGAGCCAGACAACTTCTATTCTAAACCAAAGTTCTAATAAGTAATAAAAATAACTTATAAATCTGATTTATACATTAGAAATGAATAATATTATAAAATGTTTGCATAGAAAATCTTTGCACCAGTCAGTAAAGTGTCAAAAATGAGATGAAAAAACCCTAGTCACACAAAATGGCATTGTATGACTTAGTAAAAGACAAATAAAGCATACATTCAGTAGGTTTGGCCCTGTACAACACCTTAACAACAATACTCCAGATTTCCTTAATATCTTGCCTTGACTTCCAACCTGTATGGCTACTTTGCTACAAGTTACAAACTTGTACGACTTCTTCCAAGAGATTGCATACTTGTGCAAGCCACCTGTAACTAATTTCCAGTTTGTATTGTTCCTTATCACACTTGTATGGCAACAACTTTTGAATAAAAGTTTTTATTACACCCAGCCAGTATATTTTAATAGATATAAAGCATTACTAGTTTGATTATTCTCATCAATATCTCAAATTGATCACTTCCAACCACTGAGATGTCATATATAAAGTAGTAAATATATTGTGCAAATAGATTATTACCGTTTACACTCAAGAAAATTGTGAATCCTCCTAACTATGTCTTTCAATAGTAAAGAGAATGATAGTGAA